>OY747714.1:21705540-22098040 GCA_963556495.2 Valencia hispanica | reverse complement strand
TAGTGGCGGTGTTCTGACGATCTGTGCTACCCCATCAGAATATCCTATTGAGCGCGCATAGATAGCTATGTCTATCTGTCGGTGCTACCGCTCGAAAAGTGCTACCAGTATGTTTACAGGCCAAAAACAACTGTTAGCTTATGATGTTAAATATAATCATCGGAAAATACTTTTCAAGTGACGGGATTGAAGTGGCAGTTTAGCAGTAATGCATAACATAGCAACAATTTATATGGATGGATGGAAAACTTTTCTTTCAATCCACAGAACATGCTGCCCGTTTAATATAAAGCTAAAACTATAGCACATAAAACATGTACGGAAAACGATCAGTTAAATGTATGTGGGTAGCACATATAGATGATAGCCCTGATCTGTAGATGACTGAAATCTGTTATTAGTTTGTAAAGCAGCTAATGAATATATACCAAGCCAGTATGACGTAGAGCTGATGGCAGTATTATTACTCCAAAATATTAAAATGTAGAATGATTATAAGCACAAATAGCCCGCAAAATACACAGCATTTATTCTAGGACTCTAATTAATGGGACTTGTTTACATGCAGTGTAACGATATCACAGAAGTGAAACTAACATACAAGGGCTGTCATGTAAACTTGAAACAAGTAGCTTAAGGAAAGCCTTAAAGTATTTTAAATAAAAATTAGCCAGTAGTAAAGTAGTTTGAATAAAACTCGCCGTAAACTTCAAAGAAATAAAACAGACGAAATTGAACTTTCAGGTAGGAATTCTCGAATACAGATTTGCTGAGTAAGCAAATTGTGACGTAACATCGAACTGCGCATCCGCAGTGCTACAGGGTAGCACGGATTGAGGGGTAGCACAGATAGTCGGAACACCGGCATCATGATGTGGTAATGTATTTCTTCAGTAGGGAGAGGGAAACTGCAAAGAGTTGATGGGAAAATTGATGCAGCTAAATACAGGACAATCCTGGATGGAAATCTCAATGAGGCTCCAGATGAGATTTATCTCCAGCAGGAAAACAACCCTAAACATACAATCTGAGCTTCGCTGACAGGGCCTTGATCAAAGCACAGCCATGTGTTAGAGTGGCCCTGTCAAAGTCCTGACCTACATCCAGCTGAAAAGTAGGGTACATTTTGAAAATTGTTGTTCATAAAGGCTCTCAATCCAATCTGACGAGCTTGAGCTGTTTCCCAAAGAGCAATAGCCAAAAGTGTCAGTCACTATATGTGCAAAGTTGGTAGTTGGTAATTTCATGCAACACTTTTCAGATCTTTAATTGCAAAAACTGTTTAAAAACATGTATAATTTTCCTTCTACTTTAAAATGAAGACACGCACTGTTGTTTTGATCTAACACAAACAGACCCAATAAAATACATGGAAGCCTGTGGTTGCAGTGTGATCAAATGTGAAGATGTTTGAGGGGTGTGAATACTTTTAAAAGGCACTTTACAGCTGGTCACTTTTTCCAAAAAGAAAACTAATGTTTGACGAACTTCCTTCAAATTCCATAATTGTTTTCACCCAACCAGTAAGGCCTAAACTGGTCTTGGAGCACAAGCAGTGACTTTAAATCAGCTCTTCACAGGCCACAGATGGAGATCTCGACCTGGGACAGAGCTTAGCTCCAATTCTGACTTCATTAAAACTTGATCTGGGATGAAGAGCCTGATTCAGGGTAAGTGTATATGAGGGAAGGAGGTGTAAGTAGAGGGACTGGGGACTTAAAACAGCAGGATACGATGGGTTTGATGTGCGACTGTGGAGAGCCAAGAGAGGGCTGAGGAGGCCTCTTTTTACCAGCACACCAGATTTCTCAGGATCCTCTGCCATTTCCTCCTCTTACACAAACACACACACACACATGCAAACAAACACACACACTAATCCCTCTTTTTCCAGACACAATCATTTTTCATTTCAACATTATTCATCATACAGCAACTAGTAATACAGATTTGTAAAGTAAAGGTTTTTTTGAGCGGCTATACGACAGCTGACAGAATCAAAAAGAAGCTCAGACAAGAAATAAATTCATATCTAACAAGTTTCTGCAGTCAAACTCTTAGCTGGCCACATGTTAAACCTCAGCAACACAGATTTCAACTAATAAAACCTAATCTAAAGTGAAAGTTAACCACGTCTTAGATCATTTAAATAGGTATGGAATGGTTTTGGGTATTAAGGTATCTGAACCGTTACAGTATCAAAACTATAAATTTTTTGCTACACGAGCAGATAGAACCACTAAGTTACTCAAAACAGAACAGAACACCTAAAAGGTATGATATTTTACCCTAAACAATTTCACATGTGTTTATTCTTTTCTAAACCATAATTATCCAGTAAAAATAACAATACATAAAAGTTCTAGATAATGTTCAAATGGTAAAAAGTGTCAGATTCTTTTAGCAGTAGTAGAAATACCTTTTAGTTGCATTTTAGACCATGTTATACATCTTTGTTTTGGTATTTTTGTGTAAGTACAATTTAAAATACCATGGTTTTCTGACTTAAGGACATACTGTGAGACTCTCCCTCCAGCCCATATGAAACCACTACTTCTCTCAAAGTAGTTCAGCAGCTCTCAAAACTGTACACACCTCTTAAAATAGCAGATGTATGTGTTTTAATAAAAAAAATGACCTATCAGGTATGATTTAAGAAAGAAAGAAAATGTGATGAAGATATTTATATACATGTGCACACTTTGTAGAAGCAGCTTTTTGTTCAGGTTAGTTTTTTAGCCCTTTTGAGTTCACACCCGCCATCGATTTTAGAAAATCTGATGAAACAGCAAAAAAGTTCAACTGTCCAAATAAGATTCTTCTCACATTTGCATCCTTTTGCTAAAGCTACGGTTTACAGAGAGGCTACAAAGCATTATTTATACAGCATGAAACAGTGGAGACAGTCATCAATGACAGGAGGATATATGAGAAAGCAGGGATGATACTAAACCTAACATTTCTCCAAAACTAGTAAAACAACAGACGAGGCAAAAGCCTTTTAGGGAGCCAAGAGGCTGACAGCCACACTGAAGGAGCTGAATTTCTAACAAGTACTGCTTATGTTGTACATGTGACTCTTTCCAGTATCCTCCATATGTCTTGACTACAACTACTACTAGCTCCAATCTCCCAAAAGAGTGTAAGACAATATGTAATCATTCAATGAATGAGCATAACCACAAGAACACAAGAATAGCAATGCATATTAGGTAAGTATAGAGTTGCATTTATGCTTAGTGTGCCAATGATAACATTTGGTGAAATTTTTGGTTTAGCATGACAGAAAAGCAGTTTAATGACAGGCATTAAGGTCTTCTGCTAACTGTACTGCTATCCAACTACACTCTCTCACTGCCAATACAGCAGCTGTAACCAGAAGCAGGTTTTCAAATAAAAGCAGGCTGGTGGAAATAAGCAATTCCTTTCCTCGGTATCTGAATTGGCTACTTTCAGTCTGAGTTTAATGTTTGCAGTGAACAGATATGACATTACCCTATAACATCATTGCATTACTTTTAAAATGAACATTATTTGTTTTATTTCATGCAAATTGCACTATCATTGCTACATTAAACAGTGTCACTACCTATTGTAAGTTATAATATCATGCAACCTACTCTGACCATTTAAAAAAAAACATGCAAGATCCTAAATATCCCAGTTTGTAAACAGCAAATTGTTTCTGCAAATGCATTAGGAAGAAGCATTCTGGATGTCTGGCATGAGGAATGCAAAATGTGTTTGCATTCCCGATCCTCAGGGTTTGTTTGCAGGAAATCCCCAGGGCTCACCTTTGGCTCATTAAATTTAAATCTAGATAAGTATTACTGCAGCTGGTGCAGGAGAGTTTAGATAAACTCAGAGCCCACATTAGCAAGGCTTGGAGCTATGGTATAAAAGCTGCCCCAATAGAGGAGGGGCAGTCGAGTCTTTAGCCCATTTTTAAAAAGCTTTTTAAGACACCGTTTCCATGTGCTTTGCGAAAGGACCAATTGGGGCGAGAGTGATATGAGTCAGTCCACCTCTGTTACGCCCCTGACACGCCAACCGACGTACTGACAGGCCTGTGTCGGCTGAGGTTGTTTTTGGGCAATGCGGATCGAGAGAGTGAAGTAATGATTGTTTGATTGATTATGGTTTGTGTGACGAGAAAGTCGCAGGATTTACAAATCTAAATAAGACTCAATCAGAAAATGACAAGAAAAAGAAAATAGAGGAGACATAAGTCCTAAATGTCACGCAAAGTCGATGCAATTTTGTAGCAAAAGAGTACATTGTTTTGAGAATGGAATACATTTAAACATTGATTGTTTTGATAAGGTCACTGAACAAATATATTATACAGTTATCTTCCAAAATATGAAGGAAGGAAGGCAATTTACAGTAACTAGTGAACAAAACATGCATCATTTTGGACTGTGGGAGGAGGTCAGAGCGCCCAACTTCAGAATCAGAATGGTTTTATTGCCATATGTGTGAACAGGTTCACAACATTAGGAAATTGCTGCGGTACTTTGTGCTAACATAAAATAAACACTTCTAAGCCTGCAATAAATACAAATAAACAAATAAAATTGGGTAAACAGATTAATATAAACAGGAGTGCAGGTTATGATCAGTGCAAAATCACACAGGTGCAAAAACACAACACAGGGTCATGTGACTGAAACAGAGCGGGTGGTGGGAACAGTCTAAAGCTTGGTTTATACTTCTGCGTCACGTCAGTCACGTAGGTTACGCCTTAACCGCCGTACCCACTGCAGTGTTTATTCTTATGCGTAGGGCTGAAAGTGTTGTGTTGCTGTTTCATTTCCAGACCTGCAGGTGGCAGTGGGCTGCTATCGCTCGGTAAACTCCACAGGGCGGAGTTTTTCTGATGGTTTGCTTATGTTTGCTTCAGTTCCGGCAAGTATTTCCTGTTTTAGAACAACGATGGCGGCCTTTGTGCAGTGTCTCAACGAGATTGCGGAAGCAGACGAACAAATTATCCTTCTTTTGAACACTTTGCAATGCAAGCAAATGAGAAGACAGAGACGTAGAAGATGGTACGTGCGTACGTAATCTCACTGACCAATCACAAGGGAGTACTTCCGCGTCTCTGCGTCACGTCGCCGGGCTGCACGTCAGGTCCGAGGAGGTGCACGTCAAGCCTCTGCGGACCTACGCAGAGGCTACGGCGGTTACGGCGTACCCTACGCGAGGGACACAACGCAGAAGTATAAACCGGCCTTTAGGGTTATTGTTCATGACTCGTACAACAGAAAGGAAGAAACTGTTTTATATGTTGAGAGGTTCTGCTCTGGAACCTCCTGTCTGAGTGGAGCAGGTCAAAAAGTCTGTGTCCAGGGTGACAAGGGTCTTCCTCCTACTGTGTGAACCTGGCTCAGGATGTGATGTCAGTGTGCACAGTCGTACATGCTGCCCATGTGGCAGTGTCATAAGTCAAGCTGACGGGCCAGTATTAAAGGCGGGTAAATAAAGCTTTGGGAGAGTCTACCATTTCAGCTCATCAGCAACAATAAGTAAGACACAAATATCTGCCACAGGCGACAGCAGAGGCATGAGGAGGGTGGAAGAGAGGTAGTTAAACAAGATACAGAGAGAGTTTTTTACTCTCAGTTTTCACAAGACGGTCACAAGAGTACAATGTTGAAAACAGACATGATTTTAAGATGCCTTCTTATCCAAGAGTAGGTAAAGGTTTGAAATGAGTCGCTAAAAGGAGACTGAATCTGACTGACAACTGGAACGTCATAAGACCAGTTTCAGTGTCGATGCTTTGGCAAACTGAAAGTATTATTCATGAGATGCTATGTTGACAGATGAGTCTTTAAATCCCTTGTTTTGCACTCAGGCGTGGCAGAGGAATGTGTTGCAAAAAAGTCATTAACAAGCGTCACACATGAATACACGATTCATTACACCAGATGAAAAGACAACCACTGCCATCCAAAAACACAACTACTGCTCCTTAAAAGCCATCTGGATTAACCACAGCACAAAGCTATAACTTTAGTACATGTCTGAACTAAACTCTGACATGTATCAAGCAGATAATATAGGTGGAGGTGGATCAATTCGGGCATCTGCAGTTGCAGAAACAAGCGGCTGTGACGTCCTGAAGGCTTAAGAGCCCACTCCTTCTGCAAGAAATCTCAAACATCTTAACCATCGGTAATCCTCTGCTTGGGCAACAGCTTGAAAGAAGAGGGCAGATGAAGAGGAATAGCCTCAATGACTTGCTTAGTCTGATATGAAAACTTCCAGAAAAGGAGATGTTCCCTACTTTCTCTCTGGAATGTTTGAATAAGAACCAGAACACGAGGTGTGTGATGTAGGCCTAAGACCCGAGGAGAAAAGGGCAAGGCGATGGTGAGCAATCATTTAATTAGCTGAACTCGACGCGCTCCTCTGGACAGGAGGTTAATGGAGTGAGTGTCTACAGAGAGACGAAGGGGATAGCTGAAGTAAAGCATGTTGGGAGTTCAGTACGAACGTTACGTATATGTTGTACAACAACCGAGATCCCAGAAAAGCAGAAAATAACCTGCTAAATTCAGCCATTTTCACTCATCCAGGTTAACCCCGGGTGGGATTAGGTGTTCCTCATCTCCTACAGGGCCTAAGGGGTGCAACTCTAAAGAGAAGAGGAAGAATTTCTCTCTGGACTTCCAACATAATAAAATACCTTAAACGCTAACATAATTTAGGGTTAGAATTCATGCAAAAAAAACCCCGAAAAACTGCAAACACTACAACTGCCAAAAGTATTCACTCACCCTCATTAAACTCAGGTGTTCCAGTCATTTCCATGGCCACACGAATATAAAACTCAGCACCTCGGCATAGAGACTGTTTCTACAAACATCTGTAAAAGAATGGGTTGCTCTCAGGAGCTCAATGAATTCCAACATGATATGACGCCACCTGTGCAATAAGTCCAGTCGTGAAATTTCCTCACTACTAAATATTCCACAGTTGTTGGCATAATATCGGAGTAGGAGCAATTGGAAAAGACAGCAACTCAGCTACAAAGTGGTAAACCATGTAACATTACAGAATGAAGTCAGTGGATGATGAAGTTAATAGTGTACAGAGGTCATCAGTAGCTACAGACCTTCAGATTAGCTCAAGAACGGAGCACAGAGAGCTCGTCTATCAATCCAAAGAATGGGCCTGGATTTGGCAGTTACCAGATTAACAGCACCTGCCACCATTGTGTCAAAGTGTTACATTTGGTGCAGAGGGAATTATGGTGTGGTGATGTGTCTAAGGGGCAAACTCCACCGGCCAAATGTGAGTCCAATGTGGAAGTGACAAAAATTGCAGTTCCTCCCTCATCCACTAGGGGCTGGCATTAGAAAAGAGCAAGTTCCCACTGACTCCCATGTTAAAAATGCCAACTTCACAGCAGAAATAAACATGTTAATGGCCTGGTACAAAAAAGCCTTTTAGGTTTAATAGGTCAAGTTCACGGCCACGACCACTCAGAGGGATGACGTTTTTTATAACTCAACAGTTTAGATGTAGCGCTGGTGGCTAGTGGCTTGCCCTCCGCTTGCTCCAAAGAAGGCCGCAGCCTCGGCCTCACGTTAAAAGTCTGAGGCCATTTCGTTTCTCTGAACTTGACCATCAGTTGCGTCCGCAATGTTTATTCGTGTTCTAATGTTAATCGTGCACTAAATGGAAAAATATGGCCTGCTGTGGTAACAGACCATCCACAAAGTCATTGCTCCATTTTTTTCAGCAAGTAAAATTATATTTCTGCTGTGCATTTAAGATAATAGCCTATTCGAAAATGGGTTGAAATGATCACATTTCTATTTTACTTTACATATTGATTATTAATACTTCTTAAAATTCACATGTTTTTAGTGCAAGTTATGGATCAACAAGGCTTTGTGATTTTATTTGACAAAATTACAAAAAGGCAGAGTGGTAGCAGAGTAGCTACACCGTGGTTTTCTGGCTAAAGATGCCCCCCCAATCTTCGTTAGCTTCTTTTAGCTCTAGGTTAGCTCAGTTAGCTTGTAGCTTCATCGGCTCAGAGTTCGATGGATGTCAATAATCCGCCCCCACCCTCACAGCCCCACTCTCAGCTCCACCTCTTTCCAAAGTTTTTGTATTTTCCGGGAGTGGCAAGACGTGCGACACGGCCAAGATGGCAGTGGTGGGAACCGCCCACTGGGCTTCAGTTAAGCTCTTTATAAACCTACGGGAGGCTCCGTCAATCTTATATATACGCCCTATGGTTGTCTCTCAGGAGTTGGGCTCAGCTCCTTAGTCGTTAATCCTTGAGCAAACCAAGACTTTTGAAACTTCTTCATGCTCTTAAGTCTGTGGGCCAGTGTGGACCTCTCCTGTTCCAACATGACTGCACCAGGACATAAAGCAAACTCCACCATGACATGAGCGAGTTGGTGAGTAAAGGCTAGACTGACCTGCACAGAGTCGTGACCACCTTGGGAAGACTTGAAAAGTGGAGACTGTTAGCCACGCCTTGTTGTCCAACATCAGTGTCTGACCTCACAAATGTGCTTCTGGAAAAATGGACATACATTTCCATAGAGGCACTCCTGAACCGCATGTAAAGACCTCCCAGAACAGTTAAAGCCATTGTAGTGGCAAAGGGTGGGCTAACATCATTTTGGATTATGTAAGGATGACACTCAAGTTCATAACTGTAAGAGGGCAAGAGAGTGAATATTTTTGCGATATAATGAGTTTATCTATCTTAATCACACTACAAAGAGAAGCAGCAAAGCTAAAATTAGATCTTTCTTTAATGCAAGTCCTAATTGATGTGTTTGGTCGGGATGCACTGATATGAAAATTAGGGTTGATATTGATATCTGATATTTATATTGCTATTATGCACGAAAACCTTTTATATTATATCAGGGTTCGCGTTAACCAAATGTTTTCTGTATTTGACTGTTTTTTAAAAAGGTGACGGAAAAATCTGAAGGCCGTCCGTCATTTTGACAGGTTTGTCTTCACATCTCTGACCACTGGGTGCAGAAATGCAGACATTTTCAACTTTATGCTTGAAGTACAGGTAACTAAAACAATAAATAAAAAAGATTCCAATGAGAGCATCTGAGCATCATCTCGGGCCAGGACACCGTACTCAATGCATCTCGTTAAAGGGGTGCTGATGGCGCGTTGAAGAGTTACTGAGGCTTTTTAGCGCGTCAGTCCAAAGAACCTGATGTTGTGCCAACCACCGGTGCATGCTGCAGGATTTCCTCCCGCTGAAGGGATAGCTTGCAGGTCAGGAAACGGCTCGTTCAGAGAGCATCTCCGACTTCTGATCATTTCAATTGGAGAAATGTTCTCTCATTTCAAAACTTTGGCTGCAGTGGCGCTTAATTTTAGTCTCCAGTGTGGCAGCAGTGCATGGATTCAGTCTAACAACATCTAAACCCCCATGAGAAGTCATTTGTCTGATTCAAAAATCCAAAACCCCATGACAATATCCTCTGCAGCAATCCCACTATTTGATCATGCACAAATGGGTGTGCATTTCAATTCCCTGTGGAGCAGGAGGAACTTGTAAGACTGTGAATCAGGCCACAGCAGATGAACTACTCGTATTTTACATGCAATCATTTAATTTCCTTTTTTATATGTAGTTCTCTCTTCAGCTTATCTGAAATGAATATAATTTAAAACAAATAAAAAATACATACCTCTGAATATGATATAATTAAAAAAATCGTCAAGTAAAAATAAATCATGACGGGATCTTTTTGATCCAGTCGGTCAAAATGACGAACAACAACAATATCTAGGAGGACCTCTGTATTACATATATTTCCCTCTCCTTACAACACTGTGAAAAAATGACCACAACACTGACACTGCTTCTATGTTTCAGTTAAACACACCACATTCCTGCGCTGCATCACTATCACTGGGTATCACACAAATGGCAACAAGATTGAAATATCATCCCAGATGTATTCATCGGACCAATACTGATATGTTAAAAAATTACATCGGCCGATACCGATCTATTGTGCATCTCTAGTTCTTGCTATGGTGGACCTAAAGATGAATTATAACCTAAAAAATTATAATGGCCTAACTGATTGAAAACATTTTAGTTTCTGTTCAATTAAGCCATACTTAAATAGCCAAATTTAAAACTAAATAAAACATGAAGAGCATCAAAGAGCACAAGTTTATAAAAATGTAATGAACAGCACCTTCAGCTTTTCAACATGATTACAGCAAACTGGATACGAAGAGCTGAAGAAGTGAGAAAATATCTTAACTGTATATTTATATCTCAAGAATCTCGAGAGAATTATTAGAATGACAAAACACCAAAAGGAGACATTTCAAAAGTCACACCTCAAACGATGTTTCTGGTTGTGGGCAGGAGAGCGCGTTGAACGATAGAATGAGGCTGAAAATCTGAAGCTGAACACAAAGGAAAAATAAAAATTATTCTCAGTTGCTTCAAGAGGCAAGTCACACTTGTCATTTACAGGGGCTTGCGTGGAGAAGTTTCCAAACCTTAAACTCCTGAGAATTCACACATCAATGGAGTGCACCTTGTCCATACAGGTATTCACTTCCTTAGAATATATCAGGGATTAAACTGGAAGAAGAGTTCCTGGTGGCTGTTTATCACTCTGTCACTGAAAGCACATGAACCTACGGCTTTGCAGTGCAATATTAAGCCTAGGCTCGGACAAATGGAGGGTAATAAACACATGAGCTGCCTGTCATTTTTGGAAAATCTCTACCACATTTTAATTTGCGAAACAAAAAAAGCACCTCTTCCAGCATATCCCCTTTTTCACCTTCAACTCTCTGCTTTCAATCCAAATCAGAATGAGATAACAAAAGTTTCTGCTTTTTGGGAGTGTACTGGTCTGAAGCATGTAGGTTCATGCTTCAAACCAGAAAAACTGCCCAAACTCCTGTTTAAGAAGAGATTACACCTGCTGATAATCTGTCAATCAGGTAGATTTAATGAGTAATTATTTAGTCTCACCTTACTGCTACTTTCACTCCTAAAGAAACAGCAAGGGTAGACTTACGTTTTTACCCTTTGTTTTATTAATTTATGTTTTATCCACTGTTCTAGTCAGAAACACTTATAGTTATTAAATTATGAAAATTATTATCAAAAACAATATGGTGGTTGTTATAACATTCGTAATATTTCCTTCAGAAAGCTTACGTTTGTAGAATACATGTAATTGTGATAAGTACACCTTATAATTTATGTATCAAGGGAGCGAAATTTGTGCAAAGTTCTGCATGTTGTTTTTTCTTGGTTTAGGATTTCTTCTGATACTTGCACCATATTGAGTTTTACATTTGTGCAATATCATTCAGTTGTATCAAAACCCAAGGTTGAATCTCTGGCAAGGCCAACGAAGACTTTTATTGGTAACAAAGTAAAGCCAGAACAAAAGGTTCAAACTTTCACTGTTACCTTTCAAATTTATGGGTATTCTGTGCAAAGTTTCTCTGTTGGAAGATTTGTTAACTTCTAACAAAATACAGATTTGGTTTCCCTCCAGCATCCTGTGTGTGTCCTTTTTCTTCCTACAAGACCAGATTCTGTCTTGTTATTTTTTTCATTGCTGCATCTAAATTTGGATGCAAGTATGGAAGGTAAGAATGAGAAAGGAACTCCAGAAAAACCTGCAGGTTAGATTGAAACATATCCCATATGGAAGTAATGTGTATTCTAGGTGTCAGACTTCTTTGTAAATAACATACGATTCCTCTCCATTTTTAATATTTTCCCTCAAGGGAGCCAAACAGTCTTGAATGCATTAAGAAGTGGTTTTGGGGAAGCTTTTCTGGCTTTCTACAGGTTGAGGACACTGGCTGCTTTGTTTTTTATTTTTCTGTTTTTCGGGCCAGTCCTAGTAAATGACCATTTCCAGAATAAAGCTGCTTGTGTTTACTCCTGGCATATGAGTAGAATAACTTACCACAGATTTAGTTTTAAATTTTATTGTTCCGACCACTAGTCTGTTACTAAAAAACACAATTTATTCCATATCTTCAGTTAATTGTACAGAAAATGCAATATAACAATGTAACAAGCATGAATAAAAGGTTTTTGGACCAACAAGGGTAATTCTAGACTTCTATAATCTAGAAACATTCCTATATGGTGTGCCAGAAAATGGACAAGTCAAGGATAAACTAAACAAGTGTTAGGTTTAAAAATGTCCAGTTATACCTCATTGTTCAGAAAATCATCTACTGGATGGCAATTTCTTTGTAGCTTTCTTTTGGATTTCCTTCAATGCTGTAGATATAGTATTTTTAGTTGTTAAACTTATCTGTAGTTTTTGTCATTGTTCGAACACATGTCTTTGTGAAAGACCACTACTAAAAAACTGTCTAAATATCCCATAGACACAACAGAACATATCTTGTAATATAAGAACTTTTCTTTCCTTAAGTAATTCAATAATTCACATAGTAAATGACAAGTATCTGAAAGGTCTTCCCTCACAATTTTTTAACCACAAAATCAATATAAATGAGCAGGATTATGAAATTAACACACATCTCACCTGTGATCAGTTTGGACAAGAAGTATTTCGAAAAACCTTCTTTATTGTATTTTGAGTCATATGTTTAACACCCACCACAGAAAGATTTGCTAAAACAAAGGCTGTCGAAAGTTTCTGAAACAATCTGCTTTTTTGTTGTTCCTATTGTATTGTTTTTTTTTCTTTTTGCAAAAATATACCAAGTATCTATGTTTGAAGGACGCTATGATCCAGAAAAGGTGGGAGCTATTTGTCCAAATGCAGCTTCCCAGCGTGCTTAACTAAAGTAAATTGCTCTTAAATATTAATCCACAAAATGGTTAGGTTTCATTGGCTGAAAAGGCAACCATAGTCCAAAGAAAAATAGTTTAAGCCCTGCAATACTGCTAAAGAAATACTGATAAAGACCACTCTAAAAGATAAGGAATTCTAGCTCATAGGAAGGAAACAATTGTAAATTATGGTACTTATCAAGATCCAAAGAAACCCTAACAGGCCTTTTGGTTGGACATGTGACCTGTTAGCAATCACAACCTTTTAAAGCCCTGCCAGGAGCATCAAGAGGAAAGAAAACAGCTCAAATGTTTGCTTCATAACTTAAATCTAGAAAGATTTCCTCTTTTTTGTAAACAACCCAATAATGATAGAAGAGGTAATCATGGCTATTCTTGACTTGACAGGGTGACTAATAGGTCAATTGTTTTAGCATCAGTCGATGGAAGGACTAAACGGCTAATTTAGCTGATGTTATCTTTAGAAAGAAAAAGGCCTTTCAGTAATGAAAAGAACCTTTAGGAATTCAGTGTAATAAAAAGTAATACAGGTTTCTGATGAAAATTCAAAGGTGGCTCAGTTTAAAATACATGTTCCAATGAGCATCAAAAGTGAATATGCTTCTTTTTAAATATTTCTCTATACTGAAAGCGTCTCGTCCTGTAAATGACTATGCTATCAGTACAGGCCAGAGCGTGACCGTCAGGGGAGACAGAACTGAGAAGGGACAACATACCAAAGAATTTGACACCATTCACTGCCCTCCTTATCCAGGCCCACTGCATTACGTGCCCTCTGCCAAGGGAAAGTCCCTGAAATCTGAGGAGGGGTTCATCTCCGCTCTAATATCCAACAGTAAATCTCAAAAATGTACCTGAAAAAATAAACGAATTGAACATTACTGATCAGAAAGTGGCAAATAACACAGCGGCAATGGCCCTGTAACACTTTAAGACCTCTGTGAAGGACACAACACTGGTTTTTTCCAGTGTTAAGGTGATAGGTATCATCACAGTGGGAACCCAGTCTCTCTGGGACGCCGATCTGTCTTTTATCCAGGAAGCATTAAGCCACAGCTGGGATTAGCTCCCGTTTCAAGAAGCCGACAAAGGTGAACTTTTCCGGAGACAGGAGCAAAACAAAGTCATCTGTGCAATTCATCATTAAGCATAGCTGTCAAAAGAGCTCGATTGATTGATCATCTAACCCTTTAAGCTAGTGCTAATTTTAGTCTTAACTGCATAATAAGAAAACTATAAATAGAGGAAGTGAGGCCTAAAAAAGGAGCCGAAACAATTTTCCTTTATGATTATGAATGAACACATTTGCAACTTTTTGTGTCTTTCTTTGCTGCTGCTTGTAGTGAAGGGCTCCCCCAGTTTGTCCGCTGCCAACTAGGGACATCAGCTCCTTAAAATGAGCTGCACAGGGACAACAATGGACTCCCGTTCCTCTGGGGATGTGTGAGGGCAGCCTCTACTACTGAAAGCTGCCACTCAGAGCAGGGAACACTTTACAGCGGAGCACGGTGACCTACATCTCCCGCTGAAACAGGGAATCAGCTTATTGGCTGCCAAGGGCCTCTGCTGATGGACGAATTACCTAAAACACTGGTTGTGTGCCTTAGAGATTCAGGAAAATACAAGTGGGATTTTTTTTTCCATCTGCTTGATCAAGGTGTTTTATCAGTGTCAGAGCAAATAAAAATATTTCATACCAGAGAAGAACTGAGAAAATGGCCACTGGCCAGAACAAGCATTTTTCACTTTCTTTGACCAGCAGGTCGGAAAATCTAAAATTAGATATTTTACCAATAAGTAAAACCAGCAGATTACATGCGCAGAGATGTAAAAAACAACTTTTAAGTGAAAACTGATTGCCTGAATTCAGGCTGTGGAAAAGTGAGAGAGAGCAAGACTTTCAGCAGACAACAGGAAGGCTGAACAGAGCTTAAAGGAGTCATAACCTAGTATTATCTTGGTTACCCACGCTCTATCATAGTCTTTCAGGCCCTTCTAAAAAAAAAAGTTGAAAAAAAGTGAAAAAAATAAAACACAGAGCTCCTCTGACCCTTATTTCTGAAGGTATTATTGTCTCGCGAGATCTGATGCCATACTTTGGCTGTTGTGGACGGGCATTGTATTAATGCAAATGAAGGGCGCATTGATTGGTGGCAGGAAGGAGGGGGGTTGACACCGCAGGTAACGCTTCAGCATATCTAACCCATATCTACTACTCCCGCTAGCATACAATAGCCACATTAGCAGTTAGCTGCTGTTTGTTACACACAGCAGAGCAATAAAAACACAGCCTTACCGTTTCAGTGGCAGGCAAGTCTCTGATTATTGGAATTGCCCCTTTTTCCAAACGGAGCTTCGATGCCAACTTCGCCTGATATTGTCCCAAATTCGTAAAGGATTCCGGCGTAAGAAAAATAGAAAAAATATTTCCATGTTGATTTTGGCAGTCAACAACAGAGCAACTCACGTGTGCACTACGTTTCTGGTAGAAATGGTTTTAGCTGATTTAGGTGATTAAAATAAAAGGCTGACACGAATATGTCTTCTTCATGCATCATTGCGTGAAGAAACTTTTTGCATCTTTCACGGTGAAGTTCGTACTTCGAATCGGTGATGTGTCGGTCGCGAACGAACCGGCTCTAAGAGCTAACTCTTTGAAGTGAACGATGGGAGTCGGCTCGTCATTGGGAGCCGTTTTTTTTAGTTTTTCATTCCCCCCTGATTGTTATGGTACATTTGGTACACATCGTTTTGCATTAATTTTGGTGATAAATACACTTTAAGAAACAGAAAATCTGAGGAGCCAAAAGAGCCGGCTCTTTATGGTGAGCCAAGCCAAAAGAACTGGCTCTCCAAAATAATCTGGAATTCCAATCACTAGAATTCAGTAATGGCGGCACTCGACTGAATATGAGGGGGAGAGGAGCGAAAGGGAGAGAGGAGCAGGGCGGGCTTCCTGCAGCATAGGTATGTCTGCGATGTCTATATATGGTATATCCTGCGCCGACTTGACGTCAAGTCGGCCAGAAATTAAAACCACGTATTTGAGTGCGCGTGGGCTGGTTGACGAACCCAGGGGTAAACAAACGCTTCACTTTTAAATATCGGCTTCCCGGGCAGTGTATAATCGTTAGGCAATCATCACTTTTCTCATGGAAAAGTGAAAATTACAGGTCATTACTCCTTTAAGCTTCTCTGTTTTACACTTTTAAGCCTTTTTTAAAGTAAAGATCCACATTCTCTAGAATATACACAAGGAGACAGTGGTTTTAGTCATGGTAGCTACGCTAACCATGCAAATTGCCAAAATGAGAAGCTAAATGTAGTTTGAGATGTCAATAAGACATTCTGAGTTTGTTTAAAAACAACAGTTAAACCCCGGTTTCCATCAACCACTCTCTCAGACACACAATGTGACTATGTCCCTGCTACTATTATTCCTAAATAAGGTTTACTCATTGTATAGAGTCTAGAAAATATATATTTTAAATTCTGTTCTTATGTCTTATCATATCATAATCCTTAACATGAAATGACCAAAATCATATTGGTGGGCCAAAGCTTTACAAAAACCAGAGAAACAAAATCAACCATAACATTGTCATCAATGGATCACTATAAAAATAGATTGCCAATCAATTTACTCTTACATCACTCTCCTTGCATGTGATCTTGATCACAAAAGTGCAAAACTATCTAGCTGAAAATCTCTGCGTCGCTTTTAGACCAGTTTGTTACCATGGTGACGAACCTCAGGAACAATAGGAAACATCCTGGAGTCACACTGTCAATGTTAGCCACAAGGACATGCGGGAATATTTTTGAAAACTTCCTCGACATGCTTATTAAATACACCTCAGCAGTCCGCTAGTTTGGTGAAAGGTCTTTCTATTTAAGCTCACATCCTCATATTCAGATAAAGGAAGCTAAGAGCTTGGATTGGGTGGTAATATAATGATATGGTATCCTAGAGTATCCAAAAACAGCCATGTTTTGAATAAAGTCATTAAAAAGTCAATGCCAGCTGTGCAAAATGAATTGTAATCTGTGTTACATTTGTTTATCAAAAGCATGGTTTCCGGATGATTCTTATTCTGTTATCATTCCTGCACGATCTCAGTTTTAGTTTCTTTGTTCTAGCTTCTTTTTTTAGCTTGGCTGTTTCACTTTATGAAAAAAATTAGCTGTTACCATAGAAAAAAACAGGAATATAACAAGAGAGCTTCTGTGGTACAAAACTTCAGTAATGTAGAACTCCTGCACCATCATCGTTGTTTTTGTCTGTGACAGAGGGAGCCGTTTTCATTGCAGCTATATATTTAGGTAGCTGCATCAGGATCAGTGACTTATAGGAACCAAACAAAGTGATAATAAAATACTGCATATGTGTGTTTGTGATTTCTCTGGAGCCTGCAGAGCTGACTGTGCAAAGTGAAATGATGCACAAGGTACCTAACGTAATGAACAACACCTTCTTCACAACACTAAAATTAGTAGTGTGCGTTCAGTCAGAGACTTCTTCAATTCTGCTTTAATATAGACTGGTGCAGGGGGTCCCACCTAAGCAGAGCAAAAACTATTACGACTGCTATCATCTCCTACTACTCTCCATTTATGCATTATTTGCATTAATTGCTGCCATAAACTTTGTGTTCCCTTAGTTTTTTTCTCCCCATAGAAAGTCCTTCTGGTTCAGTAGTTCTGTGTCTTTTCCCCGGACAGAGCCATTACTAGAGATATTTTTTCACAGAAATGGTACCCCTAACCTTCTGTGTTGAAATGACTTTTCCACAAACAGAGACAATGACTGAGATGTTGCTCCCATTAAATGAGTGTACTTTTAGTTTTTTTCACCGTTGAAAGTATTTTTACTGCATCACTAACAAAGCTATTGCTGTATGACATGGTAATAGGGCGATTGTAGACTAAAAGAATATATTTTGGAGTGAATTTCCATGCTAAAAACTCAAACATATTTTCCAGAAAAAACTCTAAAATGCTCTAATTTACAAAAGACAAAAGTTTGCGAGTTAAAACACAGAAATTTTGAATTTTAAAGAAAAAACTCAGAAATTCAAGTTTTTTCTAATATCTTTTTGATTTTTTGGGCAGAAAATTTACTCTCAATTTTTTTTATCTACAATGGCCCTAATACACAGTTGCTGCCAGCAACTGTGTACTCTTTATTTTTCTGAAAATAAATACTCCTACGGTTTTTTTAAAGTGATTGCATATGTTTTCTAGCCAGACAGAGCTATTACTCCCAGTAACTGTGTATATTTTTCTCATAGAAGGTACTTCTAATTCACTTTGTGTTGAGATGTCTTTTTCTCAGATGAAGCCATGGTACTTTCTGTACTCTCTTTGTTTTTCTTTCCTATACTAAGTACTCCAGGCTCAATGCATCTGTCTCCTTTCTGTCCTTTAAAACAATTAGACAGTCACAGCCTATAGTTGCTATTGCTGAGACTGCTTCGGCAGTAGCTCCTCTCTACTGTCTCCACAAACTTGCTTAGAGTAATGAATTTCTGAATCAGACTGTATTGCATAATTACATGGACTAAATTGGACTACATGCAATTTATATTCATTTAAATATAAACTGGACTCATGTTGAAATTATTCTCTTATACATTTCTATGGGAATTGAATGCTTTTCCTTGTAAACTGTCCTGAGAGGACATTTATTGTAAATCTGAATAAAATAAACAACCTAAATTGAATTTTTACACTTTATAATGAGTATTAGTTCATCTATCTACAGTATAACATTTGCAGTTGATTTGAGAAAAGTTGATTCAGTAGAAGGCAGCAGTAACAAATTGTAAATACAAAACAAGTTCATAATTCTGATAGCTCTGTAGTAGTTTCCACTTTTTCCAGGTGAATAAGTGATCTGTGAAAAAGCTAAAAGATAGCTGCAAAGTTTTCTCAAAAGTAAAGAAAAATGGCATGCTGCGTTGAGAATGAAAACACTCAAACTGACCCCAGGGCAAACCCAAATTTCACTCCAAGGCTCCAGCTCCATCCTGTCTTTCCTCAAGTGTGCATGTGTGTCAGATTGATAGAACGAAGACTGGCCGACAGCACCATGCAAATTCCTGTGCTCCCAGCAGGACTTAAGCAAGCAGTCAGGAGATAGGCAAATGCTGAATCTCCCTTCCAAACAAATCCCTTTATTAATGCCATCACTGAGCCCTGAGATAGCAAGAGTCACCTCCGATTGGTTACCAAACACAAAACAAGACCGACTGACTTTGCTCAAAAGTTTGACCGAGTTATAGATCCTGAGGGAACGCAAGCAGGACGCAGATTGTTTTCACGGCATTTGTTTATTCTGATGCACAGTAGTTAGTTATTGCATATTAAGATTACATAAAGCTTCTGCCTGTAACCAAGACAACTATCAACCAGCCGGCTCATTACATTGCAACCAAAGGGAAGCGCAA
This sequence comes from Valencia hispanica, assembly GCA_963556495.2. Classification (NCBI taxonomy): domain Eukaryota; kingdom Metazoa; phylum Chordata; class Actinopteri; order Cyprinodontiformes; family Valenciidae; genus Valencia; species Valencia hispanica. The sequence continues at coordinate 22,078,759 of OY747714.1, read as the reverse complement.
TGTTTGTCGAAACACCAAACAAAGAGATTAAAGTGGGAGAGGTCACATTTGTACAAAACAGACACCTCCCTCTTGTCTGTCTCAAAAATGCTCCTCCGCTTGCTCCTTCAGCTCGACGTAGGTGATTTATGATGTCTATTGTTGCACAAAACCACGTTCAGAGTTATATACTGCTGTCCCTGAAGGTGCATTCCCAATAAAGCAGGAACTGTAAAATGTTGATAAAATTCACAGAGAGGAACAGGGGCTGTCAGATTCTTCAAGGAGACAGTAAAATACATTTGCAACCCAGTGAAAAACATCTCCCCAACTTTTGTTTTCAAGTTAAATCACATGAAACCAAGACAAGCTACAAACCATGTTTGTCATCTAATGAATTTCAGATTAACCTTTTAAAAGGTACACAAAGTAACTCTGTCACTTTTTTATCATTTTCTTGAGCCAGTAGGTGCCAAAATGACTCTTTACAGGGTGAATGAGTAGTCTCTCAGCCCCCTACGCTCCTATGGGGAGAATCCCGCTTTTGCAACTTCAATCTCTCCAAACCGGTGACCTGAAGTCTCACAGAGTTACGTATCTTGCAAGAAGCAGTACCACTTTACGGCAATCCATATTTATGACCCTGCACAGACGAGCTGGAGAACATAGTTAGAGTTTGTTTTAGCGTATTCATCATGGCGGAGCCTCCGAAAAAACAAGGAAAACCGTTAACAGAAATTGTGACTTTGGTTACTTCAGTTGACATGATGGCTTTTATATGCGATGGGTATGTCAGCTGGTTTGAAAACACGTGATTTAAAAAGGACAGGGGGTGCTAAAAGCCTGCTAAAACTGGGCGAAAAGCACGGCAAAGCTGTTTATGGGTCATTTAATTGTGTATGTTTGGACTAAACCAGTGGTTCTCAAATATAAGGGCAAATGACCTCAACCAATTCTAATTGTAGTCAAATATCTAGCCAAAAGTAAGCCAGAAGTAGGTGGACGTCAAGAAAAATTGCATAGTTTCTCAGCAACTTGCTAAGTGACTTTTAACCAAATATTAGTGGGGGTGTATGTATATAACTGAGCCTGTATGTCTAATTTAGACCTTGTTTGGATTAGAGAAAATCCTAAAACTCAAAACTAATGCACCTAATTCATGCCCATGATGGCTGAATGTAAACATCTGCCCAGGACGGCATACACTGAAAGAGTTAAATAACTATGTTTACTAAGTCATAATTTCCATTTTGAAACATCTGCATTCATCCCTCCAAAGACTGGCTTTGTTTCAGCCGTGGCCTGATCTTTGCACATCCCATATCACTGGAGGGGGGTATACCTGACCCACCCACACTTTCACCACCTAACTGCTCCCAGCAGGCTAAATGGCAGCTTTGAAGCCTGAGACGGTTGGAAAACAGCAGCCTCCATCTCTGACCTTGATTAAACAGTCACAAATCTACAGGCCTTTTAAATGCTTTTTTTATCAAAAATATTTAACAATATAAATTATATCATTACTATTATGTGTTGTTTGGACTTTGTCAATATGACTGACAGGAAAACGCTCTTAAAAGGACACATTCTAAGTTGCATTATAAACCTATGAATACAGACGTAAAAGAGAAGACGAATGACATGAAACCCCTTGACTACTTCTCTAATAGATAACAATAGTAATTACTATTCTAAGGTATTTGCTTTAAAGCTGTAAAGTAGAGCCTCTTAATGGAAAAACCCCAAAGCTATCAGAACCCTTTAAAAATCTGAGTGCAACTGAAACATATTAGATTGTAAGGAGAACTCTGCACGAACACACTCAAACAGAGACTCGTGTTTTCTTAGCCTGACACCAGGGCAGCTGACCTTTCCAGGGAGCCGTGTGGGAAACGGCTAACACTGCAGTCATGTTTACTGACATTGTATTAAATCACTGCCATCTCTGCATCCACTTCGCTCCATTGTGCGTCGGAGGGGAGCGGGTCGCCGTCAGCCCCTGGACCGCTCTCATGCTGGAAAAGGCAGTGTGCGCTTCTGCCTTATTAATCAATAAACTGTATATCCTGGGTTTATTTTCTGGGACTGGCGTCACACTTGTAAAGACACGTTCCTGAATGTTTAACAGCTGTCTCAGATGAGGTTTGTTAGGTTTATTACTTTCTCCCGCAGCTCCGCTTCACGTGGGTGGGACGTATTGGGTGAATATGCATATATTAAAATGAATTTAAGGGTCTGCATTCATCAGGCTGTTTGTGAAGCTAGCAGCCTGGCACAGGACACATCTTGGTCGATATAAACAGCTCACAGAGCAAAAAAGAAGAAGAAAAATAGAGTCAAATAAGAAACTAAATAAGAAACAAAAATTTACTTTGTCTGGATTTATTTAAGACCAGCATTTAAGTGGAAAAGCAATATTTACATCAGGGAAGCATGTTTAAATAATCTGCTTGCAGCTGTACAGCTTTAGATCAGTTTTTTTGTCATATGTGGATGGTTAGCATGTACGGGAGTCATTAGCATGAAAAGCTACATAAATCATCTCAAAGACAAAAACATCCTCCTCTACTGAAGTTCACATGATGTATTACTCATTTATGTGCTGGGCTGTAAGAGCAAATACCAAACAATCATTTTCTGTATGACTTTATAATTCTCTTCCATCCTTGTGACAACATTGCCCCGGCTCATTTGGGTGTGCGTACGTTCATGCACAGCCACCATGGAATCTCGTTCAAGTTGAGGTCTGGACTTTGGCTGGGCCACTTGTGGCCCCCTCCTTCTAATGCAAGGTGCTCACTTCTCCTCTGTTTGAGGTATTTATGCTCCGTTTGGTCTTTGCAAATATTGCCAAACATTTCTGAATTCTTATCAAATCCAAGTGGAGGCTTTCTCCTGGCAACCCTTCCAAACAAGCCATGCTTTTTCATTCTTTTGTTCTAAATGCCTTGCGACGGAACATTAACATGTTAAATGAGGCCTACGGAGTCCCAAATGGAGCTCTTGGGTTATTTGAAAGTTCTCTTAAGATTACACAGTATAACCATGTGGTAAATCTGTTGGAATATCCACTCCCAGGAAGATGTGAAGCCGTTTTCAATTTTATCTTGCCACTAATATTTCCTACTATAGAGTGATGGATTTTAAATGTTTCAAAAATGCCCTTATAACCCTTCCCAGAGTAATGGCAAAGTATGTATGTGATTTTTTTAACATTGTTTTTACAAAAGAGAAAGACATGGTTGAATTAGTGCAAATATGCATGGTATCTGGGTACTCTGGCTGTGAAGTGTTCATCAGAGAGACTGCCTGGGGGAGGAGGATTTACGTTTTTTGTAAATGTTGCTCAACGTGAAGGTAAAAGACTAAAGAGTCTGTATCCAGAATGTGTGGGGTCTGCAGGGATGTTAGCTGCCTTTTTCATGGAGGGAAGCTCAGCACTGATGATCTTCTCTGCAGACATATTTGCTCATTGGACCAGACACATTTGTTGTTGATCAATTGTTAAGCTTTTTAAGGCAAGAAAATATAAAGGAAACTAAATAATCTATGTAAAAGACAAAAAGAAGTGCTGAAAGCTGCAGTAATGGTCAAATACATTCATTAAAACATTTATCCAGGCCCCTAATATGCAGCTAAGTATATTCACATCTTTGGATAAGGCTTAGAAGAACAGCAGGGCACTTTTGGACTGGTGCAGCAGGAAGCTCCATACTCACAATGCTTTAATTTATCCCTCAAATAACCCTTATTCAAACTAGTTAGATCACAGCTTAAAAGGGTAACCAGTTACCGCCGGCGACGGTTTTTGTTCAGTTCTGATGAAATTGTAACAAAGTGAGGGATGAAAACACAAATGACCCATTTTTTAGAGTAGGTTTTTGTGGCTTAGTATTTGCCAGCAGGGCAATTTTAACTTCCTGGACTTTCTCCTGGTTACATGGCAACAGATCTCATGAAAGAAACTTGTTTCCTCAAAGGAGACAAAACAATGAAGTGAACAAAGTGTCTGGAGAAAGAGAACATTGGCTCAGTATGCAACATGAAACCTTCATAGAGGTGTCAAAATCAATCACTATATCTGTCATCCATGGTTCCAGGTTATGAGAGGTATTCTTCAGATCGAAGAGAAACAATGAAGTCAACACTTGCTCACTCTTTAGGCTGAGCCACTGATGTGAAGTGAGTCGCCATTTTTAGGCCTGGATGATTCATAGGTCACCGTTTACTGAGTAGTTTCAGAAAAAAAGCATATTTTCAAAAAAAAAAATAATAATAATAAATGTCAAGAATAAAGCAGGTTTAATACAGCATCTAGTGTCTGACAAAGCCTTTTGAAGCCAGAAGAATAGTAGAGTGGAATAAAGCCAAAGGTAATTACATACAACCGATTTCTTGGAAGCTAAATATAAAAAACAAATAAGATGTTGCTGAATGTTCATTTGCCTTTTCTCTGATACCATCCATCCATCCATAAAGGAACAATATGTGCTCGTACTTGTTTGTATTTAAAGATTTACGTGAATGTGTGTATAATATTTGAGACTGCGGCTGTAGTTTTCACTGCAGTATGTGTGGATTTTAGAAAATCCCTTCTTGTTTAACAACTGCGTTGTGTAATCAACCCACCCTGGGAAATAACTCAAATAATTCATCAAAAGCCCAAAATGAATATGATATTTATGTCTCTGATGAGCATATGTAAACCTCTGACTGGAATGTTAAATAAAGAAAAATGAATAAGTAGAGCAAAGATAGCTGGAGCATCTTTTCCAGTTGTATTACCGTCCCAAAAGTATTGTATATATCCTTTATGACACAAAGAAACACATAACAGATAAGTGGGTGTCTGTATTTAACCCTACCAGTTAAGACACGGCGTGAAACCCTGGTAAGTCGCTTCAATCAATGAAGCCTAGTTAAAGACAGATTCAAATAGATAGAAAATACCGCTCTCATTAGGTTATGTCAATACTGCAGCTAGAAAGTGGTTAAAATGATTGGGTCCATCTGGGGCTTTTGTGATCAAAAACATACGAGTTGCAAACGTATTCATAACCCTTGAACCTTTTCACACTTTGCCCCAGTAAAACTAATAATTTCAATCTGTTTTATGTACGGTGTATTGTATAACTGTAAAGGACCCGGAAAGTAACGTGAAAAAGTTGAAGACGATGCAATTACATCAGCGAGTCTTTTCAGGTGTGTCTCTAAGAGATTTACACATCCCAAGACGGGAAATCTTTACCCAGTTTTTTTTTTTTTTTTTTTGCAAAATAGGTCCGGCTCAGTCCGATGTGATGGTGAGCATCTGTGAGAATCCGTTTTTTTAAAGCCATAACTCTGAATCTCAACATGATCTAGATCTGGACCACTGTAACAAATCCATGTTTTAGATAGTTCCCCGCTTCAGCACGCCGGATTTCAATTGATGGACTGCAGTCCTCTGAAGCAGGCGCATTAAAGGCGGGAAACATCTAAAATGTGCAGGGCGGTGTGCCTCGAGGAGCAGGGTTGGGGAAAACTGCAACAAATGAACGTGAATATCCCATTGTAGTTCAGGCTGTCTGTTTAGGGTCGTTGTTGTGCTGGTAATTGAACTCAGCCTCAAGTCTTTTGGAGCCTCCGACTGGGTTGTTTTTTTCTGTTCAGGATTGTCCTGCATTTACCTTCTTCCGTCTTCCCATCAAGTCAATCTGGTTTGTTCTGTTTAAAAATAGCATCCCCACAGCATGATGCTGCCACCACCATGTTTCACCATAGGGATGGTGTTTTGAGGGTAACATGCAGTGTTAGTTTTCTGTTGCCCCTAATGTTTTGTATGCATCCCGAAAGATTTAATTTCGCTCTCATCTTTCCAGCGCGAGCGTCCCTTATACGGTTTGTGCCTTCCAAATAACCATTACTTTGTTTTGGTTTGTCAGATCCAATCCACACACAAGTGTAATGGGTTTGTGGTTGTGATGGAACAAAATGTAAAAAACAAAAAAACAAACAGGTTCAAGGGTTGTGAATACTTTTCCAGTGTACTACACGTAAACAGCGTGTTTTCAACTCCTGCTTGCGTTGAAAGAGAATGCAGACTGGATTCTCGTCATGTCATGCATTCCTCAGTAACGTACAGGAGGAAAAAAAAAACTGCCTCACTCTCCATCATTGCGCAGGGCTTTCCTCGGCTTTCCCCGAGAAAACCACTGGGGACCCGAGGGAAGCGAGGAGGAGGAGGAGGGTAAGAGGAGGCTGTGTGTGTGTGTGTGTTAGGTGGGGGTAAATCCCGCACATATATCCACAAACATACATAAAACACAGGCACGTAAACAGGCTGATCTTACCTGTAATGGCTGCGTTTGTAGCATCAGACGAGTGGCTTGGCAGATCATTCGAGTGGGAGCACTCCGAGCCCAGTACCGCATAGATGACGAGTCCACGTAGCAATACATTTACTACCATGTAACTCATGGTGGAAATTAGGACGGGAAAAATGTGGGAATTCGTATGTTGCGAAGGGGGTTAATTAATTACAAAACACACGAAAATATGTCAAAATTCACACAGTAGTTAGCAGCCTTAATATACTGACAAATAAATAACAAATCGGACTAATAACAACTCGAAAATATATGCGGCGCCACGAAAAAAAAGAGACACCTGTAATAAGGGGGTAAAAAACGCAAGCTATTAGGAAATATTAATTGAAGGTGGGTCAAAAAGGGGAGCTAAGAGGTGCTTCTAATGGTTTCCCAGACTGTTTCAGAGGGGGGCCACCCCATGTCTAATTTTATACATTTAAAACGTGTATTAGCTTACAAAAATCACACGAAGCCTGTAGGGAAAAGCACGCAATAATTACGACGTAAAAAATGTAGAAAATAAGCAACACACAAGTAGCGTTTTGAGGTTTTTTAAACCGCGGAGCTACAATTAGCACAAAAAAGTGGTGATTTAAATCCTTAGGTTAGAGCTGTGAGTGGAAAGAAAAACATTCCGTGTACTTCCACGTACTGTAGTGTAAAAACACCGGCATATTCCGCCTCTTCACGTCGAACACACAAAAAACAACAACAAAAATCCCGGTTGCATCAAATATTATCCATTCATCCGCTCCTCTCCGTGTAGTCTTTCTCCGAGCTGGATATGGGCCGCACACGACATCCGCCTACTTCCCGAATGAAGTTTTTAAAGTCAGCTCTTCGTGGCTCTCCGTGATATAGTATCCTCCCGTCATGTTACCAGCTGCTGCTGCTGGCTACCCTTCGCCTCGCCGGCTGGCTGATGGGGACCAGCGGGAGAAGGAAGTCAGTATGCAAAGCGGCTTGACGTGACGAAAAGGACGGGGAGGGGTGAGGGACTTTAATTTGCCTCCACATGCCCTCGCGTGCGGGGCAACACATGACCAGGAGATACCTTCCTGGGGGGGTATTTCACCTGTATGGAGATTTATTCAGAGCGCTATAGCCTCCCTGTTACCGCCGCGGTTCCGCTTTAAGCTACTTTAAGCCAAACCACATGAGAACCTCTGGAAGCCTCCAGAAACTCCACTTAGCGTGGAGGTTTTCTCCCACGGCGAGGCGGCGGAGGATGAGCACGTTTTTATTTTTTTTAGTCGCCTCATTGTTCTTATCCACCGGCCCATCAAAGTTTACCTCCCACGGCCCAGGATGAGAGATCCCATTGGCTGGACTGCACCGACATGGCAGCGTCTGATTGGCCGTCTCCAACAGACAGTCTTCTGCGTGTTTTTAAAGACGCTCCGCGCGGAACACAAAGGGACGTTGTTGTTATTAATGATAGTACCACGTTGGGCTTATTGATAAGACCTTAATGGCAGCCTTTAAATATAGTACCTTAATCAAATTATGATATTAATGTTTTAAATATCAACTAAATCAAAAGTAGTACGATATTATGATTACAACACCAGCTGAAAATCCCCCCACAAACAATTACATAATGTTCAAGTAAAAATGAGCCAAATCCATCCATTCTCTTCAATTTGTTTGAAATCAAGAAATGGAGTTAAGGGCTCCAGGGGGATCCCCCTATGTATGTGTGAGTACAAACTTAATCTCAAAAATATTCATACCCCTAATAATAATAATCATACCCTAGTAATAACATTTCGGAGTGCCATAGCCAGAGTCCCAACTTGAATCTGATAGGGAATCTGTAGAGGGAGATAAAGATTAAGGTGATGGTAAAGAGGCATTCCAGTCTCAAAGATAAATTGTCAAAATAACTAAACATGCAAAAAACTGGTCAGCAAGAAGGGTTTGATTCCTGCAGTTTTTCCACAGATCATTAAAGGTATAAATAATTCTTTACTTGTCATTTTTTAGGGAAATGTAAAAAAAAAATATCTTGATCAATATTTTTAAATTTATACTTATTACATTATAAATGTTTCTCATCAGTAAAATTAAAGTAATTTAGCTGATAGGTTAGAAACAGAAAACATTTGCGAAGCTCTTTTCTGGTGGAAAAAAAGGCCGATTCAACAGACAAGGTAATTTAGCTTGGGTCAGGACTGCTTTGACAGCATAAGGGGGACCAACACACTACTATACCAGGTGGTCATAATGTTATTCCAAAATATATATTTATAAGAAGGCTCAATATTGGTACAGAAATTTCAGAAAACTGAAGTTCTGACAACCCCTCTTTTTTAACATGTGGGCTTACAATATGCCGGTGTGATCACTGATTACAAAGCCCAATGTCAATGTTTAAACTTTTGTCACTGGGCTGCTGTTCTGAAGCAGGATCCTCACTAGGAATAGTGTATCCAAGTCTTTATTTTCTTTAAAATTTAATTTTCCTAACACTTTCTTAACCTTACCGATTTTGGAAGTTTAAACAGTTTGACATATTAAGTACTATAATATTTACTAATAATAATAACTATACTATATGAGTACTTTGTGTGTGAATGCGGCAAGTAAAAGATTATTTATACCTTCAATAATCTGTGAAAAAACTGCAACCATCAAACCCTTCTTATAACTGCTGACCAGATTTTTGCATGCTGTTTTTAAATGAAAAAAACAACAAAAAACAATTAATCTCAGTTTCAACAGATGTTCACGAAAACATCCACACCTGAACTTAAGCTACCAAGGTTTGTGCTTTGACCCATGTTTTTTTTTTTTATTCATCAACACCTTCCTGAAGTGAGGCCTGCGGAGCTTCGATGTAGTTCTGGGTTCTTTTGTGATCTCCTAAAAGAATCATTGAAGTGCTCTGGGGGTAAAACCTGAAAGCTAACTAATATACTCCTGGGAAGGTTCACCACTGTTTCAAGTTTTCTTTTCTCTATTTTTGGATAATTCCTTCTTTCTGTGGTACCAAAACCTTGGAAACACCTTTGCAATCCTTAGATGTCCATGAATTTTACACCTATTCTTTAGTTTCTTTAGAGCAGAGCATGTCGTGATGCTTTTTGAGATATTTTAACCTACTTCCACAGGTTCAGCTTTAAATAGGCCCGGATGTGTTTATTGAAACTGAAACCTCTGATTTCCACACAGTGCCAGGTGGATTTGCCCATTTATTTTGTCCTCCTAGTAAATGACAATAATTTGAAACTGCATATTGTATTTGCACAGGACAAGTTAATTTGATACCACAATGTGTTTGATAATCTAAACCATTTAAGTGAGCCAAAAAAAAAAAGAGAAAGAAATCTTTAAGGGGTGAAATTAGTTTTTCACAGCACTATATTTAGAAAATCTAAGATCATCTGTGCCAAGTCATTTCATATCATTAGAAGCAAGACATCAACGCACACCGTGCTTCCCAAACATCTACTAGGATCACTGTGCTTGATTCAGATTTCAGAGAAATCTGTCAGTGGTGGCCAGCCTGTGTGTTGATGGACAGACGGCATGCTGCCCTGCAATTCAACGAATCAGCCACCAGGAGGGACTGCGGTACGAGTAAATCACCACAACAGGTACATGTTGCAGGATCAACAGACTTGTGGGGGCCAACGGAGGAGCATGACTGATAAAAGAGTCAGCCGTGGGAGTGCTAGTAAACAGGTGGCAGATGTAGCAGACTCCAAGAGGTTTGGGAGGGGGAGAGGAAAGACGAAAGAGAAGAACAGCATAATTCGATACGAGCCCCGAGAGAGGACAGCAGGGGATGAGGGAGACGGCCAAGAACGAGAGAATATGCTACGTGTAGGGTGAGGGCTCATTTAGAAATGACTGCTGTGGGCCTCCAGAATGCACTTCTGCCTGTCCAAACATTTGTCTTGTCACACGACCCGACAGAAATATTCAGTGAAGAAGCAAGACGGAGATTAACTTAATAACTTTTATTTAAAAACCTTTTTTTTGCAGCACAAGATTTAATGTATGACAATGATTTTTAAATAATAAAGATGCCACAATGGTTCATTCATAATTTAAAGTCACATGTGTAAAAAATAAAAAACATTACGCCTCAACATTGGCACTGAAGGTGCTAAACATCCATCAAGAGTGCAGTAACCCTTCAAAATGCAATAAACTGCATGTAGACAGCAGCTTGTACATTACACAAACAGCACTGTTATTTACAGCGTTCTCCACACAAATTGCCCCCAACCCACCCCCCTCATGGGCAAGATTGATCAGAAAACCTTAAAATCAATTCCTCTTTTACTGCTGTACCATAATCTCACATAAAAAATGGGAAAAAAATATCTAAATTTGAGTACATTATTTAGAGGGGGGGAATCATACATTAAGAATGTTCTGTTTTGTTTACTTTTTACAAAATTACAGGTATAGTTATTGACGCCTTCAACAATTCCTTTAAAATAAATTATATAAAGAATACTTTTAATTAAAACTTTTAATTGGTAATCCCTGGGTTATAGACTTGATTAGATACTGAGGGTAATTTATTTTAGCCAATCTTAAAAATGGGTAAGAAATAAAACAACTGGAACTGGGACAAACAAGGCTGCTAAATAAGCTTACCTGCTGGGTGGGAAGCGTGTCAGGAAAAAGCTTTTTCTGTCCTACCATCACAAACACAAACATGTGGAGTTTGCAAAATACTACAACTGGAACCCTGTGCTTTGGTCAGATTAGAGGAAGACTGAACTTCTCAGCAGCAAACACTCCAGGTGGATCTGGTAATAAACAGTGATCGATTATTAAAGAAAAAAAAATGATACACTGGTAGAACCAAGAAAACTTTAAAAAATGGGTCATTTGTGGGTCTTTCAGCAAAATAATGATCAAATGATATGGCCAATTCAACACAAAAACGGGTCACCAGACACAAAATGTGTTCTGGAATTGCGCCACTTGTGGTGGCAGCATGCTGGACTAGCTCTGTTACATTCTGATTGGTTCTTTTTGTAGACTTTGTTCGTAATTGGTTGAGGCGTTGCATGTTTGGACAATTATTCCCTCTGGTTTCGGTTGCTGTGCTGCTGGAAGGATTTTTGCTCTTACTATTTTACTTTACAACAGTTGTTATGATGTGCAGTCCTTGGCAACCATATATTATTTTTACAATTGGGAGCAGCTGATTAGCATCGAAAAAGCTCAAATAAAACCTGAACTATGACGCAAAATCCTAGAGGAGTTGAAAAGGAGGCTATGTGGATGCAGAGCAGGACCAAAGAGCAGAGGGAGAAGGAGGAAGTTCAAAACATCTCCTTCGATCATAATGAACAAGGACCATATCCCCCAACTCCAACCTCTCTCTGCTCGGCTTTCTAACCATACACCCAGACAGAGATTTAAAGTGGAGAGACAAAAGCAAATGAGGTGGATTAGCAGTACTTGCCAACAAGTCCTGGTGTCATCCAGGACATGTTACTGTGGAATACCGTTTATTCCCCAGAAATTGAGCTGTTAGCATGCCATGACAGTTAGGAGACGTACAGCAACCATCTTCAATCAGAGACTTCTTCAATATTCGCTGCAAGACTGACTGCTACCAGAAATCCTTCCTGCCCACAGCCTCCCCATCCACAAAGACTCTTTAAAGATGCTTCGATGATATTAGTTACGTCAACGTTAAATTTCCCTTTGGGGTAAACAAAATATTTTTGAATTAAATTCAACAGTCTTGTACGGCAAATCTAAGTCCAGAGAAATAAATAAAGATGAAAGAGGGCCCAGAACTCTGGGCAATCAAGACAGATTAAGTTAAGACAAGGAGTCTAAAAGCCACCTCTCTCTCTGTATGCACCCTAGTATAAATGGCAGGTGATTTTGCTAAAAAGGTCCATTTAATAAAACAGAATTCCCTGTGAGATTAGGCAACTGCAGCCAAATATGAATTTATTTTATGGATTATTTGTGGATAGCACTGTAGTTCATGGCTTTTTGCAGGTTTCTTTCAACATGCTGGAGCAAACTAAGATGCCAAATCATTCATCAGTGACAGAAGGATCTAACAGTTTAATGACAAGCAGGAGCCGATGGGTTGTATAAATGGCAGGAGCTAATTAACAGTTCATTAGGTAAGCTTGGAGACGTTACTGTAGTCGCATCTTCTCCCACGCTGCCACTGCGACACAATTACTGCTTCATGCAACTCACCTCAGCTGATCAGAGAACTGCTGTGAGGATCATCTTTCCCTTCGGCTTAATGAGGCTGGCTTGGCTTTAGGATTAACTTACATACTGTATGACATCTAATATCGTCATAAAGGGTGATTACTATTTATAGGGCTAAAGGTGGGTTTGGCTTTTTGCTTGAACTAGATCAGGTGCGTCGCCCTGATGTGACTTTTCATTAGTCGGCTTGTGTTCATTGTTGAGCAACGAGTCACGCTTGGTTTATGCCATCCCAGAACCCAAGGTCTTCATTTTGATGATGTTCAGATAGCGGTGGCGAAAAGAAAGATCTGGATGAGTGGTATAACCTTCAGAGTTGAGAGGTCGGCGAGGACGGCCTGTGGTGTGTTTGTCAAAAAGAATTTAATTCAGAAAAACTATGTAACAATCAATTTTACTAAACACATTAAGAAATATAGCAAAATATCCACACAGAACAGGACAGCAGGATGATTCAAGATTCCCACCCTGTCCTTTTGGGCTCACCAGGGGGATTAAATTTAGGGACACGATCATGTTTGGAAAGAGGGTTTAAAATTTCAGCACAGGGCCTGAGGTGCTAAATATAAAATAAGGAGCAGTGTGTTATGATATCTTCTCTTAAGTAGGGCAGGTGGGAAAATTTGCAAGCAAATGGTGCCCCCTAGAACTACTGCCCTTCCACATTATGCTGTCGCTTAACCCCCTCGTCATAAAGGGGTGAGGAGGGCAAAAGGGTGGGGAGTCACATGAACTGCATTCGAGGTTATGCCAACAATGTAAGGCTACACTCAGAAGCTGTAGAAAAAATGGTTTAAACACAAACAAAAAAGTTCTCTTAAACATGCGTGGGGGGCATGGAGTCAGAGGACACGTCGGGTGCTTGTCAACGTGCTGGGGTGAGAGGGTGCGGGCCCTTCAGAAGCTATTTGTGGCTTTCTGCAAGTATGGGGGAAACAGACTCCGCGCTTGAAACACACCTGCGAGCACACGAGTCTAAAGTGGGATGGACGTACCTCAGCTGAGGCCAGCGACGTCACCTCCATCAGGTTCTCAGCTCGGAAGGCAAACACCGCAGCTGCAAGGACTGCAGGGGGAAAGAGACGGTATGATAGGAGAAAAGGACAGAATGACATGGTCAAAGACAGGATGGAGGGATGGAGACTAAAATAAGACCATAGTTTAAATGGGAGTAAGAGTTCAGGATTTACCTACCTGCAACTACCTCCAGTGAGTCATATCCGAGGATTCGATCCCAAAGAAGGAGCAGTTGATCAGTGGAAAGGTAACCAGAAAAGGCCCGCACCATCCACTTGAAGGCAATACGCAACCTTAGAACAAAATAGGCAATCTCCAGTGAGCACAAATGATCTTTGAGACTTTTGTGTTTCTGATCTGATCCACTATCTCTCACACTAAACCCCATGATGGAGAGAAATGTGCAATTCAAGCCAAAAACACTAGATGGCAGCAGCTCATAAGAATCAGAATGCAACAACCAGCAACAGTACCATAAACTGGTGTGTAACATATGATACAGTCTCTTGCACAGTGTTTTATTAAGACTTTATACAGATCAACACAAAGTAGTTCATAATTATGAAATAGAATGATAAATGGTTTTAAAAATGACTTCAAAACTGAAAAGTGTGATGTGAACATCCATTCAAAAGTCAATTCCTTAAATGGAGTTGTAGCTACAGGCCCTTTTGAGTATGTCTCTACTAGATTTGCACATCCAGAGACTGATTTTTGCCCATTTCTCTGCAAAACAGCTCCAGTTCAGACAGATTGGATGGAAAACATACATTTTTAAGTCTTGCTGCAAATTGTCAATTAGCTTTACCCATAATTATGCTTTTATCTAAACTAATCCATTCCTCTGCCTATAGGGTTAGGGGTATTGTTTCAGTAGAAGGTGAACCTCCACCCCAGTCTCAACTCCTCTGCAGCTTCTAACAGGTTTCTTTCCAGGATTGCCCTGTATGTGATTTCTGAAGGCAATTAGTTACAATAGGTGTTATTTAGGAGTAGCAGAGTAAAGGGGGCTAAAGAAAACAACAAAAAAACACATTATATTTAATGTTTTTATTTTATTTAATTTTTATTATTACTACGTAACATTTTTCTTTCACTTGACAACTATAAATTACTTTGTACTGGTCTTTCACATAAAATTCAAACAATATAGAGTGAAGCTTGTGGTTGTGATGTGACAAAAATGTGGCAAGAAGTCAAAGGCAAAGCGTTTTAACTCACGGCTGGGCACCGATCTGTCGAAGATGGTAAAACAGCTGAGGCAGGTGGGCTTGGAGCAGCCGCTCAAACTGCAGGCACAGGGACACTATACCCTGCAGCAGCACAAGCACAACAACATGAAGTGTATGCATTTACCAGGGAGAGGAGAGCCTTTAAGACTTGAGGTTTTTAGAAAAAATGCTCGTACTGAGAAAGAAGAAGAGATGGAGTGCAGCCTAAAAAAGTAGCGAATGTACATTTCCCGGAAGACGCTGTACAGTCTGGCTGGCTCGTTGTACAGAAAACACAAAGGTGCCACTGAGGAAACATCCACAAATTAGAACACACTCAAACCTCGTATCCTTGCCATTGCAGTTTTTTTTAAATAGAGTATAATACAACTCACCATACATAGAAAACCCATGGAAGGGGATAACACCTGAGAAAACAAGAATGTCAGCTGAGTGCATTTTCTCCAATGTAGTTCAAACAAGTCATTCAGGTCGCACGGGAAACAATTTCAGAATCTCTAAATGTAAACTCACCGTTTGGAGGATAAACGACTGCGTATTCTTCATCTCCCACTTTCCCTGCAAGGCAGGCACACAAAAGCGATGAATATCTACATATCTGGAGCACGATGGCTGTTTTAGTGATTAACATGCCCTTCAACAGGCAAGACATCAAGAAGGCCCTTGTGATCTCACCATGTAGGTAGGATTTAGGGGGAGTTGCGCTGTTGTACTTGAAATGCTCCAGGACGGCGGTATCCCGTGAGAAACACAATAGAACCTGGAAACAAACAAGAGTTGGCTCAAAATGTGAAATTATGTTTGATGAGATAAAGATTGGTAAGACTAAACCAGGATTTCAGGTGAAAAAATGTAAAATCCACCCTACATTAGAGGTCCCACAAGAGCTAAAACATAAATATTTTACTGTAGTCAATAATCTCACACCAAATTTGAGAATTTCTCTTCTCTTCAGCTTTTCGGTTAGATATAGGGCTGGGGAATGAGGTGGCCATGGAAGAAGGTCGATTTTGTGTCTGGTGAACTTTTCTGTGCAGAATTGGGCCCATGTTTTACATTATCATCTTTCAGAAAGACACAATAACAATCCATTTTCAGTTTTCTAGTAGAATCCAGCAGAATCACACATCCTCCACCATATCTAACAATTAGCATGAGGTGCCTTCCCACATATGATTTATCTTCTTTTTTTTATAAAGCAACCAACATGGCCTGTTTTTTTTGTTTTGTTTTGTTTTGAGCTGAAATCTGTTCAAACCAGCCTTGGAGACCCCAAGATGCCATTCTAAGGTTGTGTATTACCTCCCTTTCCATCCTGCTTAATGTGGAGGAGGCAAGAATGACCACCTGAATAATCAGCATTAGAGTCCACCAATTTTGAATGCACACCATGCAATGAAGGACTCCCCCCATTGAATAAATGTTCTCAAATTAAAGGCTGGATTTGACTGAATTGTCCAGTGTGAGATTATGCTGCTGCAACAACAGATTCATTTATTTCTAGGCCTTTTAAGTGTCTTTACCAGATGTGGAGACTCTGTATGGCCTGAAGCACCTTGTGACACTTTAATGAACCCTTAACATTCATCACATCGATTCAGAAGTTTTGGAATGAACTGTGTCTGCAAGCATTAGTACTTCAGAAGTGCTTCATTTGGGTTCTGTAGGTTCTCGCTATAAAATAAAGGTCTGAGCTGAGAGTCCAGGTGAACTCGTTCAGCTTCTTTCTTTACCACAGAGGTTTTACTTCAAATACAGCTTGTTGCTCATGATCAAAATTTGTGTATCGGTTTAATCTTGCATCCACATGTCACAAATGCCAGAAGCTAAGTAATATGCAGAAGTATTTATAGAATCATATCATTAAAGGGCTTTTTATTTGCTGTGGTCATGATGATGGCCTTGATCGGTCTCACTACCTCTTCATGAGGAACTCCATTAAAACGTTGTGCTGGAGGCAGCGGTTCAGGATGTACTGGACCAGGCTGAGCTAAGCATCAGGTGGAGTGGAGGTTCAGGAAATGGTTTGTTAAATGGAAAATCTTACGTTTTTTTTATTTCGTTCAAAGCTCTTAAAAAGAGAGGAGCACATCACGTGTTCTGGCTGTTTCCAGATTGATGTTAGAGATTACTTATTTTGAAGTTCTTCTAAAAATAAACAAAATAATGCCACATATAATCTCTCTGCATTTATAAGACATTAAGAAAAACACACAGTAAAGATACAATCATGCCTTATTATGATCAAAAACTACAGAAGCGTAGAGCTGCGACCCAGGTGAAACAAAAATAGAGCTGTATCACGTTATAACGTGAAAACTTTATTGTTCTAACAACATAACTTTTTTGTTTGTACAATATACTATCACATTCTTACAGTATAATTTTCACATTTTAACAATTTACATGTTTATCACAATAACAAAAAATGTTTCATGTTCTTACAACAAAAATATTATATTGCTGAACAGCATATGTTATTGTACAAACATGAAAAGTATATTTATAAAAGTAACATATTTTATTGTAAGAACGTAAAACGTGCTGCGTTCAGAAACCCAAATCAGGCTGATGTGGAGAGCCCTCACTTTTGAGAACTGGCAGCTATGACCGGGTAGCAACATGGCAACAAACATGTTTTTAGTTTCCTTCTCAGTGTACGCATGCTTATTTCAATACTGTCCAAGCTGTGCAATAACAGCAAAATCTCTCCATGCTTCAGTCCAAGCATAAAATAGAGTTCAGATAGAGGAGACATTTTCTCAATCGCTAATCTGCCCCTTCATCAACTTTATGTTTGATTAAGATTGATTTGATTAAGGTTCGAAGAAAAAATAACGCTTTATTGTTCAAACAATATACCTTTCATGTTTGTAGAGTAAAATATATTGTTTGAACAATATACTTTTCATGTTTGTACAATATATTGTTCAAACAATATAATATTTTTATTGGAAGAACATGAAACGTTTTTTGTTAACGTAATAAATATGTATATAGTTAGAACGTGAAAATTACATTGTAAGAACGTGATAGTATATTGTACAAACAAAAAAGTTATATTGTTAGAAGAATAAAGTTTTCACGTTATAACGTGATATACAGACCCTTTCCAAAACATTTGAATATCATGGAAAACTTTATTTATTTCCATAATTCCATTCAAAACGTTAAACTTCCATAGATTATAGATTCAGGACCCACAGCTTAAATGATTTCAAGTATTTAGTTATTTATTTGTACATAATTTGGGCGTCCAGCTCATAAAACCCACGAAAACAGGAATTCAAAAGTACAAACAAAAAAGTTATATTGTTAGAACAATAAAGTTTTCATGTTATAACGTGATATACAGACCCTTTCCAAAAATTAGAATATTATGGGAAAGTTTATTTATTTCCATTCCATTCAAAACGTTAAACTTCCATAGAATATAGATTCAGGGCCCACAACTTAAACGATTTCAAGTATTTAGTTGTTTATTTGTACATAATTTGGGCTTCCAGTTCATAAAACCCACGAAAACAAGAATTCAAAAATTAGAATGCTGTGAAGAAATCAGCTCAAATTTTACAGGGCATGAATGTTTAAACAGTGTCACACACTACTCATCTAAGGTTTTCCCAGGTGTCATTAAATTGCTTCACTTTGGTTCAACTGTCTCAGTTAGGTTTAATATGGGAAAGACTGCAGACTTGGCAAATGGCCAGAAGACCATCGTTGATACCCTCCATAGGATGGGGAAGCCACAAAAGTTCATAGCTAAGGAGGCTGGCTGTTCACAGAGTGCTGTGTCCAAGCATATCAATGGAAAGTCTAGTGGAAGGGCAAAATGTGGCAGGAGAAGATACACCAGCAGAAGGGCCGACCGTGGGCTTCAGCGGATTATCAAACAGAGAAGATTCATGAATCTGGCAGAGATCCAGAAAGAGTTGAAAGAGGCAAGAGTCACAGCTTCAAAAACCCCCACATTCAGACAACTGGGCCAAGGAGAAGAAGGACTGGACTGTTGGCCAATGGTCCAAGGTCCTCTTTTCCGATGAAAGTAAAGTGTGCCTTTCATTTGGGAATCAAGGTCCAAGGGTTTGGAGGAAGATGGGTGAGGAACAGAACCCAAGCTGCTTGAGGTCCAGCACAAAATATCCAGTCCGTCATGATTTAGGGTGCAATGTCTGGTGCAGGTGTTGGTAAACTCTCCTTTCTTAAATCCAAGTTCACCGCATCAGTCTACCAGAATGTTTTAGAGGACTTCATGAATGCTTCTGCTGAGGATCTGTATGGAGATGCAGATTTAATCTTCCAGCAGGACCTGGCCCCTTCCCATACCGCCAAAAGCACCAAAACCTGGTTTGATGCGCATGCCATCAAGTCTCGACTGGTCAGCCAACTCGCTGGACCTAAACCCCATTGAGAATCTATGGGGTAATATCAAGAGGAAAATGAGGGGCACCAGACCCAAAAACAAAGAAGAACTGACTGCAAGCATCAAGGAAATCTGGGCTTGCATAACTCCAGGGCAATGCCACAGGCTGATTGCAGTGATTAAGGCAAAGGGATTCCCTACCAAGCATTGAAGAAAACGTTCCATATTTTTATTGATTTGATGTGATCCTAAATTCTTTCTTTTTTTCAGCAAAAACTGAGAAGTGAATGGTGATTTCTTCAAAGTATTCCAATTTTTTTTTATTCTGATTTTGTGGGTTTTATGAGCTTGAAGCCCACATTATGTACAAATAAACAACTAAATACTTGAAATTGTTTAAGTTGTTGGCCCTGAAACAATAATATATGGAAGTTTAACATTTTGAATGGAATTATGGAAATAAATAAACTTTTCCATGATATTCAAATTTTTTGGAAAGGGTCTGCAGCTCTAATTTTTTTTTTTCTGGGTGGCAGCTCTACGCTTCGGTAAAAAACAGATATTTACATACTTTGTATAAAAAGACCCACACAACCATTTAACAACTTTTCATGTTTTAGGTCAGTTAGGTAATCAAAATAATTTCTATTTGCTAAAAGCCAAAATAGTGGGAGATTATTTTCACAACCTTCTTCAAATTTAGAGGTTTACCTATTATAAGGTTGCTACGCCTGTCAAGCCCAGATGAGGATGTTGTCATTGCTTTGTAAGTTTCTTTTCTTTTTTATCTTTTTTTTACGTGTCCTGTTTGGCAGTGTGGAGCTCAGAATTGGTGTCTGAGTACCAAGTAGAAGCCCAACAGATTTACTTTCACAAGCGGAGCAGTACAGCTTTTGCTATAGTCCTCCACTTGATTTATGTGTGAAAAATCTTTATTATGAATTGTTGGGGTTTTTATTTCCTGATGTTATGGACATGGAGACGGAAAATTAAGGAGAAGAAAGAAGGAAGATGAAGAAGAGAGGTAGGAAACAAAAAGTCAAGAGAGAGGGTGAGTTGAAAATACAACAGAGGAAGGGGAACAAAGAAAACACAGGAAGACATTGAAGTCTGCCTCCGTACCCACAGGACGGGAGAGAGAGGGGGAAAAACATAACAAAACACGAAAAAGGAACATCGACAAAACAAACCAAACATTGTGAACTAAGAATTACACAACCACATCACACAAAAATAGATATAAAAATACAACAACAATGTCACAATGTCAATGTACCGATTAATCAAGCTCTAGTAATGATAACCTCAGCCCAAGAAAATATCCTTAAACACCAGAGACCCCACATCTATGTGTGTGTGTTAGCATGCTGGTGCATATAAGGTTTCTCCATAAGAGTGTTCGATAGTTGGTGTGAGCAGGCATCAATCCGTCTCCCAGGAATCGATGCAGACATGAAGGAGATCAGAGCAAAGACGTCCAAAGGACCCCCAGAGCCCCACGTGGACCCGGGCGGGGCCGACCGCATCCCCCAAGAGTGGAGCAAAGGAGAACCCCAGGGGAACGTCCAGCGGCTACTCTGCAGGGGCCCGGGGGGCAGCAGTGATGAGCCCACGGGCCCCGCCGGCATCCGGCCGCGCCAGGGCGGGCCGGTCAATGGACCGGGAGAGCCGGGGCCCAGGGGCACCCCACCCCCCAGCAGGGACCCGACAAGGGACCGGCCGATGAGGGGCCCCCGGCACTGCAGGGGCCGCGGACGGCCGCCACGCGTCGCCACCACCCTAGGCCAATCCCCACCGCCAACATCCCAGCGCCCCACCCCTGCCCTACGTCGGGGCGCCCCACCGATAGCCGCAGGGGACGGACAGCATCCCAACTTTGTAAGTTTCTGATTAACTCACAACATATGATTGGGAGGCATAGCAGTGGAAAAAATCCAATTGGAAACAATAGATGGATCGTTCATTTATTTACTATTTGACTCTTAGTTTGAGTTCTGAATGTAAAAATCAATAAGAATCAAATGAAAACAAATTATTGAGCAGGTTTAACACAAAAAAATAAAAGCAGTCCAAATCGCCTCCTCATCTTTATTTTGTGTATAGATCTAGACGTTATGTACAGTATAATTACCTATTTAAGAAAAATTGTGGCTCCTTCCTACTTGAATTCAATTTATTTCTTAGATCACAGCTATTTTTCAACATCTGGTAAATGATTGCATCTTTCTTTCAGAGCCTAGACACATTTGCTCAACATTGAGAGATGTGGCAAAGTTTATATTTTTGTTTTTTCAAACAATGTGACTGCTGGGTCGCAAAGATATCAATGATGTCCATTCAAATACACCTAAATAAACACATCCGCAAGGAAAATATGGCTTCATTGAATAGTTCTGGGAAAGTGCCCCTCAGGTTTTCTTAGGAACTTTTCATGCTTTCTCCTGTCATCTCCTAACCAACATTTTGACATGAAGTGGATTCTTTCACTGCCTGGTGAGTCTGCCATTAGTAAATATTGACACGGATGCAAAACCCTGGTCTTTGATAAAACCTGTCTGCTTATTGGTTTGTCACCGAAGAGGACGACAAACAACCAGCTGCTGAGTGAACAGGAGATAAAAATGGCTGTTGTCACACAGAAGGCGTGAACATTGAGGGTGGCCAATCTGGAAGACGCTTAGAGTGGTAGAAAAAGTAGACAAAAATATCTTCTTTTTTTTAAAGTGCAAATGGATAAACTGTTTTTACAAACATGAAACACTGAAATCTGTAACACAAATCAGTAATGCTGACAATAACGTCAAAGTTCTATTATTTATTTCAGCAAAAATACTGTAATGGTAAATAATGAGACACCGAATGTTTCATAAAGAAGAGAGCTGACCTGGTAGAGGAAATCTTCAAACACAAAGTAGTAGTCATCATTACTGGCAGTGAGTTTGACATCCTGTTAAAGCAGAGGATTTCAATATGAATATAAAACACAGTGAAAGTCTGCATACGTCTGTTAAACATCTGATCTTGTGACGTTAAACTACTTTTTGCATCTTTACTGTGACATGCTATATGCAAGCTGGTTGCAACCCCTTAAACTATATACAGTAAGCCCTCATTGGTCGACTTTCAATAGATCAGATATCTTCAGCAGGATGTTTTGTTTGCTCTCTCTTACAAAAGATGCCGTCACCCTATCAAGATGACCAATCAGATTTTCAGAAAAATGTACTTCTGGACTCTACTTTATTTTCTTCTGATGAAGCTCATTTTCTGTTGATTTGGATGTATGCTTGAACTCCCTATGAGGCTGAAAAATGTAATTTATCTACATCTTTAGCTTTCTAGCAGACACCTGGAGGTTTTAGGTAAAAACTGAGAAAATATTTAAAGTTGCTAATAATTTTCTCCACCTTTGTAAAACACTCCAGTTCCATCTAAAGAAAATGCAGGTATGATGTTCTTTCAGTGATGCCCAGTAAGGTCATTGATCCAAACATTTCTTCTGGTGTTGTGGTTTCTTCAGAGCTCAGACCCTAACACACAGTTGAACCAACACATGTCTGATTAGAAAATAAAACATACTTTAGCCAAACAGAAAAGTCATTGGTCGCTGTTTTCATCTTCCTCTTCCTCACTAAAGCCACTGAAGTCATCTTCTTCACTGTCTTTGTTATCTGAAAGCTTTTGTCATTTTTTACACTGACTCAGTTCTTCCCGCTGCCTCCTCCAACGCCTCATTTCATTGATGTCAAGCTTACATGCAGTAGCTCTAGTTCCTTCTTTGACTCCCAGCTTGATGGTCTTTAACTTAAAAGTTGCATCATATGCATTTCTTCATGTGTTTTCTATGACAGGGATGTGTGCATGAAAACTACTGGTAGTGTCTTCTTCGGCACAAGATCTTTCCCCACATGTCTGTGTCACTTTTACGCTTCCTGCTATAGTGCCCCCGGGAGGCTGTTACCCAGTTAAAATCTTTAAATCAGCTGCACCGTTGTATAGGATGCAGGGTCCAAAGCGTGTGAAAATTAGTATAGTTATAATATAGCTTATAGTCCAAAAATTACGCTAAGCTTCCTCTAGAAGTACAGTCTGCTCTGTCCATTCTTGTAGACGCCTTCACTGTTGTGTCTCCAGTCCCGTCTGTTGTCCAGGTGAACACAGAGGTATTTATACTCCTCAACCATCTCCACTTCTTCTCCCACGATGCAAACAGAGTTTGACTTAAGCCTGTTTCTCTTGAAATCTACAGTACAATCATCTCGTTTGTTTTCTTCACACTGAAGATAAGATGACTGTTCCCACAACATGACAGAAACCAGCCCACCAGCTCTCTGTACTCAGGTTCATCTCCATCTCTGGACAAATGCGAAGTCATCTGAGTATGTGTGCGGATGACAGGTCTCTGACTTGTACTGAAAGTCTGAGGTGTACAGAGTGAAAAGAAATGCTGAGAGTACAGTCCTCTGTGGTGCTGATCACCTGGTTTAACACACAATCCTTTAGTCTCACAAACTGTGGTCTGTTTGTCAGGTAGTCACTGATCCGGATAGATCAATGAGTATCGTTGTCATTGATCTACCTGGATTAATGACAACGATAGTCACTGATCAATGACTGTACATTACAGTATATGTAATACAGTATACTGATATGACCATTAAATTTGCAGATCCTACGACAAAGTTTTGATCCTTTCTAATCGCCATGCAAACTATTGCTTTACTTAAAGGATGAGTTGTGCGCATGTGTCACATTAAAACAGGGAAAAAAAAGTTTTATATTTATTTATATTTATGACGCCATAATGTTTTTACTTCACAAAAATCTGGTATTTCAGCAGATGTGTGTACATTTTTAAGTTCCACTGTAAGGAAAACAGCACAAATCTAAGCCCTGTGAATTTATACACATATACAACAGTAACTTAACATCCAAGGCCGAGTCACTCAGAGGAATGTGTTTACGTAGAGAAAAAGCAGAAAAAACGCTTCCAGCATCCACTAACGGTGTGGCTACGTTTTCATTCACACAGAGAGCAGAATGAGAGTTGACAAGCTAACCTTGTAGATGAGGTTATCCACCAGCAGGTTGTGTTGGATCACTCCAGCCCTGAGCTGTTCATAATGCATCACGTCCTGAAACGGCACAGGTTCAGCAGGTTTTATGTGGACATAATTGCACCTACCATCTAGAATTGAGAATTTCATTTAATTAAACCGAAAAGAAATAAGGAAAAATGAGCAAAAAACAAAAATATGAACACGTTTTGTTTTGTATAATTGAAAGTAAAAAAAAAACCTCCCACTTCCTTCACAGACACTATTAAATTATGTCTTCCCAATAACTGTGATGACAGTCTGGTTAAATCAAGCACAAATAGAGAGGGTATCATGCTTCCGAGCGTACGCTTAATCTCAGAAGGTGTCTCCGGTTTTAGACAGTTTTTCATGAACGAGCCAAACGGAGCAATAAAAATGTCCTCGGCGACACCTACTGAGCATCATGACATAGCTCAGCGCTACGGTTGTGAGACCAGAAGCAGACAGCTGAGCTAAGTTAAAACAGGTCCAGATAAAATAACAGAAATAAGAGCCTCATCTGTTGTCAATCCAGTAAAAAAGGAAACTAAGATTTTAAGAGATTACTATTTTAAATCTCGTAACGTCATTGTTGATAAATACTGAGGATTTTTCGTGTTTTATGCCATCGTCTCTTCAGCTCACCCCAGACATTTTCTAAAGGATTAAGGTCTGACATGAAAGTTGATTTGGAGTCTGTTGAACTGTTTTGTTGATTTAATCAGATGTTTTGGATCCCTATCCATCTAAAAGACAAATGGAATATCAACTTTTGGTTTCCTGACTGATTCCAATTGATTTTTTAATTAAAAGGTCTTGGTATTTTAAATAGTCCATGCTGCCGTGTAACCTAACACTTCTAGCAGGCTCTTTAGAAGATAAATAAGCCCACAGCATCATAGATCCTCCTCAACCACGCTAAACAGTGGTCATGAGGTGCTTTTGGACCAATATTAAGTGATTTTTAAAAAAAATTTATGAAAAGGTAACTTAGTTTCCGTGGCAAATTACTCAACTGTTATCATAAATCCTACTTCAGATTTAAGTTAGAACTGATCTTTTAATTTAAGTTACATTTTTCTCCTGACTGGAAGTAATATTTATGCTTTGGAGTGATCCAGCCAGAGTCTGGACTTAAATCCTTTTTACTATAATGTAAATAAAAATTGGTACTCCTTTTACATGTTTTATTATCTTTTGAGAGATGCATGTCTAATTTCCTGTCAGAAACATAAATGGAAACAAGTTCAAATCTAAAGTTGAATTGATTGGCGGGATGAATAATTTAAAGAATTTGAGTTTACCTGTAAACCTTACTGTATTTTAGTTGCCTGTGTGTACTTTTCTCAAAATTATTTATTTCCATCTATATTAAACATTTATCCTAGAATTAAGCTGAATCAAAGTCATATTTTGCAAGAACTTTCATCAAGTTCAAGACAGTTGAACTTGTTATTAAAACAACTTTATTTGCTCTGTTGATCAGATTTCAAAATTACTAAAAATACTATATAGGATGCAAAGATCAAGTCTCACTAACTATTTTCAAACTTAATTTAACTTTTCCTAAAAATAAAGACTAAAATAAAAACTGATTTCATCTCCCTACAATATTTTCCTCTGTATTTGGTGAATTGGCTTGTATATATGCACACTTTGCAGCAGTTTTTTTTAATCGATGGGATTTTGAGATTATTTTGGAAGGAAACTTTGATCTTCCTCTTAATTGTTTTAAGCTTTTCAGTTCTTGGCCTGACTGTAAATATTGGCAAGTATAGGTGAATAGTTATTTTACTACAGCCATTTAAAAGGTGTAAAGAGAAAAAAACAAAACTATTTCCTAATGTTGAAATATTTTTTCCTGCACTAAATAAATTTACTCAAATCTAAGGTTGACTTTTTATAATTTCTTTTCAGTAAGTTAATGCTAGTGAGATAAAAACTGAATGCATTTCAATACTTCTTACACCTCTGTGCCCAAACTGAGCAACATTTGCAACTCTCCTTAATGCGTTTGCCCTCCAACACTGTCCAGAACTTTCTGAGTCACCCCACTGAATCAGTCGTCCAATCTTGAGCGTTATTTTCCGAACCGGGCCCCAACACGTTATCCTGGACTCTGGTGTTTTGCTACACTGGCAGACAAGCAGGACTGTTTAGGCTAACTGAGCTAAAGCATTTGATTATCCTAACATTTGTACACACAGGACAAGCCAAGGCCAGTTAAAATAAACACCACGGCTGCAAGCACACAGATTATGTCGAATTTATCGGTCAGTTGGTGTTATATGTCATATGTTGGTTTTTAACGCATTGTGTAATGTATCCAGCGGGAGATGCAGACAAGAAGCATATTAAAAAAAGTGGGGGGAGGAGGGGAAGGAGCAGCTGAAAAGAATTGGAACTGTCGTGAACAGCTTGGGAAGCAG
The DNA here is from genome assembly GCA_963556495.2 of Valencia hispanica. Classification (NCBI taxonomy): domain Eukaryota; kingdom Metazoa; phylum Chordata; class Actinopteri; order Cyprinodontiformes; family Valenciidae; genus Valencia; species Valencia hispanica. The sequence goes on along the minus strand of OY747714.1, from coordinate 22,052,098 downwards.
GGCAGCTGTGCAAATGAGCTGTGAATTTGAGTGTCTGTGGATGTGCATCTGCTGCTGTACCTGCGGCTGGTTGGTCGAGTTCAGGATGAGGGCCCAGAGGTCTGCCCGGAGCCCGGTGGGACAGCCACGCCTGCTGTACTGCTGTGCTGCTGCACTGTCCTGCTCCACCACCACTGCATAGAATGCATTCGAAAAAAAGCCAAACATTGTTGGAAAATGACTCTTATTGGTGATAGGTTACTGCTTAAACGAGGTGTTTGAATTTTGAATACAACAAATCTGTATATTACCGCGCCTTAATAAGCTGTTTATACCTCTTAAGCTTTTTCAGATTTTTACAAATAAAATTGACACATTTTTATTCAACTCGAGTCAATAGTTTGAACTACATTTAGATGCAACTACAGCTGTGAATCTTTTGGTGTAATGCTGCACCAGATTTTTAAGTCTTGCTCGAGATTCTCAGCCTAGACTTTGACCAGGCCTTTCCAGGACATGAATATCCTTTTTTCGATACAAACTATTCCATTTTGTTGCCCTGGCTGCATGTTTAGGTACATGGTTCAGTCTCAAATGCTGCCATCACCATGTTTAACCGTGGAGATGAAGGTGTGTTTACAGTGTCTTGAATGTCGACTGAAAAGATTAATTTAGCTTTCATCTGATCAGAGTACCTTTTTCCAAGAAGTTGGCCATGTCCCCTACGTGGCTTGTGGCAAACATACATTCCTTTTAACAACGGGTTTCTTTTTGCCACTTTTACATAAAAACTAGTTGCCCTGTCAACACACTGACCGACCTGAGCTGTGGATCTCTGCAGCTCCTCCAGAGTAACCACAGGCATACTGGCTGCTTAAAGAAAACAGTCCTCCTACCTCGCCTTTAAGTGGACGGCTGCTTCACGGTATATTTGCAGTTTTGCCATTCTTTCCATTTTTATAAGGGATGGATTCAACATTTAATTTTTCTTCCACTTCATAATTATGTGCTACTTGGTGTTGTTCCATCACAGAAAATCTCAATACCCAACAATGAAGTTTGTGGTTGCAGTGTGAGAAAATGTGCTTGTTATCACTGCCACATGAGCCCGACACAGTCTCATTTTAAGTCAACAAAAAAAAAAATTCCTGTTTGGCTTGCATACAGCCCTCCCGAACAGTACATATGGGAAAAAGAACATCGGCACATTTTAAATCATTCTTGTGGGCTTTCCATTTCACAGTTTACGAAAGCATAAACACCAGAAATCAGGGGGCAGATCTTCCCATAATTGTGATAGTTGCACAACTTTCTAAAGCCCTTCGTGCACATTTTAGTAACTCTTCAGCTTGCCCACTCTTACCCTAAATCTCTGCTGTGACAGTAGCGAAAAACACCCAACCCTCAGCTTAAGGTGCTGGCCAGTTATAGCATAAACTAACATGCTCCTCGGCCCCCTAAATTTCCTGTTTGACTGCACTTAACACTTGGCCTGGAATAGAGGACGCAGCCAAGAAGTCAAAACAAAGCCAACTGAGGCTGAAGTAGCGAGCCGAGGGCGTGTGGCTGTGTATATATTAAGTACAGCCTGTGTTTTTAAGGCTATTGATGCTTGATTGGTGTCCATATTAAGCTTTGTGTTTACACTCGCTTCATGGCAGAGCTATGAGTGTTACCCTTACTGATTATGGAACCTAAGAAGATTATTTGTCAGTGATAGAAACAGGCCACTTGTTCCTGCCATACCAGGGTATATTTTCAGTTCTTATATATGTGACATGCGATGGATATTATTGTAATATTATTGGGGCGACTGTGGCTCGCTAGTTAGAAGCTGGCTTGTAATCGGAGGGTTGTAGGTTCGATTCCAGCTTCTGCCTATCCCATGTTGATGCGCCCCTGGGCAAGGCACGTAACCCCAGGTTGCCTACCAATCTGCATATCAATGTAAGAAAGTGTGCGCATTTGTGAGTGTGAATGAGGCTCCAGTGTGAAGCGCTTTGTCCATATGACTACAAAAGCGCTACATAAGTCCAGTCCATTTTGCATTTTACTCCACATGTTAAGACCTATGAAAAAGACTCAATTCTGTAGCTGTGGGAGCCGAGAAAACGTTTTGAACCAGAACTGATTTGTTTTATATTTTCCTCTCAACGTGTCGAAATTTCTTTCTGATGAACGGCTTAAAGTTTTCTGAAAATCTTTCAAAGGTTTTCTTTAGACTTTTACTGCTCTGTTAATTATTTTTAGTCCAATGGATGGATGGATGGATGGATGGATGGATGGATGGATGGATGGATGGATGGATGGATGGATGGATGGATGGATGGATGGATGGATGGATGGATGGATGGATGGATGGATGGATGGATGGATGGATGGATGGATGGATGGATGGATGGATGGATGGATGGATGGATGGATGGATGGATGGATGGATGGATGGATGGATGGAACTCAATTGAAGTCAAACCCAAAACAAGAGCAACGGCTCTAAATTTCAAATGGATTGTTAAAACTGCAAATAAGTATTACTCATCAACAAATCAAGGGTGCAAAACAAAATACAAAAACAAACACACACCAACCTTTTTTGCCGATCTGAACGTAGTCGTTTTCAAAGAGGTCTGCCCACCATAGAGGAAGGAGACAACAGAACAGATTAGATCAGCACGGTTATCGGTCTGATTTACAAACACACAGACTGTGGAGGAAATTCTATTTAAGGCATGAACGATAAACTGGAACAATGTCAATATCTGGACTTCATGGAGATCCTGTTTGAGAAATCCCAGACGACCAGCAGAGCAGCACAAGTTGATATACAGCCACTGGGGTTTACAGATGGTTATGCCAAGCTGTTCAGTGGATAAACACGTGTATTTAATCACAACAAGAAGGATTTCTGTGCCTGTTTTTTATAAGATACTGAATGATAAGAGGGAAAGGTTCCCCACTGTCAAGCAACTGGTCGAAATACTGCTTTATGAAACATGTTTGTTTGTCAGAAACACATGAATCTTCTTTTGCTTTCTGCAAATACCTGGATGGACATGAGCGTGGTCATCAATCCCCAACTGGCCGAAGCTCAGGTTCAGCTCTGAGTACGCCTGCCTCTGTGAGCAGAAAAAAAATCCAAACAGATTCCGCTGACTTAATCCGGTCAAAATGTGTTTTAACATTTAGTTCAATTACTTTAATTCCCAAATTTCATCATTCTCTGTTACATTAGGAAAAGTAAAGGCTGCCAAGAGTTTAAAATGCATTTGTAGAAACCCGAAAGCAAAACTGGACTCCTACTGCTTAGATTTTCTTATTAATACTAGACAGCTGACATTCCTTAGTTATCCTACTGAACACAACACAGGACGAACGTTAGTCAACTCCTTCCAATTAGTTAAATTTTCACATTCCTAGAAGTACTGGGCGAGGAGGAGGAGTGCAACCATTTTCATTCTGATTTACTAATTAATCCCAGACTATTTGACAGCTACAGTTCTTTTAAACATCTAACCCTTATTTTTCCTCATCCAAGTTGCAAAACCATTTTTGTTTGTGGTTTTGTATCGTCCACCATGCCCTTACTCTCAATTCTTGGGTCAGATCTCACATTTTTGTTCTGATTTAGTATTAAATACTGATAAGGTCATTATAGTGGCGGATTTCGATATTCATGTGGACACTGAAGGTGATAGCCTAAATGCAGCCTTTAATGCTGTCTTAGACTCAATTGGCTTTACTCAAAAAGTACAGGGATCGACCCACTCGGGTCAACATACTTTGGACCTTGTACTGAAATACGGTATTGAGTGTGAGGAAATAGCAATTCACCCACATAACCCGGTCCTGTCTGACCACTTTTTAAATAACTTTTTAATTTACTTTAACTGACCATCTTAAATCTGAAAGAAAATGTCATTATAGTAGAGCTTTATCAGACAATGCTGTAACAAGTTTTAAAGAACTTTTTAAATTCTTACTTTCCTCAGTGTCTCAGAGTAAAACAGTGGACGGCAGCAATTCCATCTCCAACCCTTCAGAAATTGATGGTCTGGTTCACAGCGTTACTTCCTCATTGCGTTTGGCATTAGATAGTTTAGCCCCCTTAAAAAAGAAAGTGGCTAGCCATAGGAGGCTGACTCCATGGTTTAATGCAGAGCTGCGTACTTTAAAGCAGAATACTAGGAAATTTGAGAGAAAACGGCGCTCTGCACACCTAGAGGATTCGTATTTAACTTGGAAAAGTAGCCTACAGCTGTATAAAAAGACCCTTCGACAAGCAAGAACTGCATTTTTCATCATTAATAGAGGCGAAAAAGAACAATCCTAGGTTTCCTTTTAGTATAGTTGCCAAACTTACACAGAGTCATAGCTCTGTTGAGCCAACTATTCCCCCAGCTCTTAGTAGTGATGATTTTATGGGATTCTTCATAAATAAAATAAATTCTATTAAAAATACTATCATTGGCATCCTCCCAAATATGATTACTTCCTTCTCAGTAAGTGAGGCAGTATCGGAAAGAACTGTAGAACCTAATTTGTGTTTGGACTGTTTCGATTCAGTCAAGCTTTAGGAATTATGAAAAATATTAGCCTCATCTAAACCTTCAACTTGTATGTTGGACCCAATCCCAACCAAATTATTTAAAAAAGTGTTCCATTTGGTTCCTGGCCCCATTTTAGATATAATGAATCTATCCTTAGTAAACGGATACGTACCACAAGAATTTAAAATAGCTGTAATTAAACCTTCCCTTGATCAAGATGACTTAGTGAATTACAGACCTATATCAAACCTTCCTTTCTTGTCCAAAATCCTTGAAAAAATAGTTGCTCAACAAGTTTGTGAGCATCTAAACAATAACAAGAGTTGAAGAATTTCAGTCAGGTTTTAGAGCTCATCATAGCACTGAAACAGCACTGGTGAAGGATACTAATGATCCATCTGGATGGTATTAAATTGGCCCCCAGTAATAACGTAAAGAACCTCAGTGTTATTTTTGACCAAGACTTGACATTTAAATCCCATATTAAACAGGTTTCTAGGATTTCCTTTTTCACCTCCGGAATATTAATAAAATTAGAAAAATTCTGTCCAGGAGTGATGCTGAGAAACTAGTCCATGCATTTGTTACCTCAAGGCTGAACTACTGTAATTCTTTACTATCAGGTAGTCCACAAAATGCCATTAAAAGCCTTCAGTTGATCCATAATGTAGCAGCAAGAGTTCTGATGACTATTAAACAGAGAGATCACATTTCTCCTGTTTTAGCTTCCCTTCATTGGCTCCCTGTTAAATCCAGAATAGATTTTAAGATCCTCCTTCTTACATAAAAAGCCCTTAATAATCAAGCTCCATCATACATCAGAGATCTAATTGTTTCATATCTTCCCAACAGACCACTTCTCTCTCAGACTGCAGGTTTACTTGTAGTTCCTAGGATTTCTAAAAGTAGAATGGGAGGCAGATCTTTTAGTTACCAGGCTCCTCTCCTGTGGAACCAGCTTCCAGCTTTAGTCTGTGAGGCAGACACTCTGTTTACTTTTAAGACCAAGCTTAAAACTTTCCTTTTTGATAAAGCTTATAGTTAAGAGTGGCTTAGGTCATCCTGAGCTATCTCTGTAGTTATGCTGCTATAGGCTTAGACTGCTGGAGGACAGATTTACCACTTTCCTTCACTCTACTATTTTTCTCTTCTACAACTCTCCAGTTGCCTTATTTGCTGTTATTTCGACTGTTAACTCTTGTTTTCTCTCCATAGAAGCTACACCTAGTCTGGTATCCTGCTTAGCTACAATGCTCAGTTGGACAGGGGGCGTCGACTGGGATGATGGTTTTGGTGGCTGAACATCCCCCTTGTCCTGTTATCAACTTTTTACTTTCTGTAATATAGAAAGTACTCCTATATCAGCTCTTCTGTTCTTTCTGTGTCTCTGCTCTGTCTTCTCAAACCCCCAGACGGTCGTGGCAGATGGCCGCTCCTACTGAGCCTGGTTCTGTTGGAGGTTTCTTCCTGTTAAAGGGAAGTTTTTCCTCTCCACTGTCGCTACATGCTTGCTCAGTATGAGGGATTGCTGTAGTTGGAAATCTGCATCAACGGGACACAACCTCAAGTCAATGACTCGATGCAATCTACTAGGATTCCTTAAATAGAAATTTAAATTAAATTAATTAAAACTTTAAACTAATTGGAATGTTTGTATGATTGTATTGAAATGACTTTTCATGTAAAGTGCCTTAAGATGACAGCTGTAGTGAATCGGCGCTATATAAATAAACTGAATTGAAAATTGTCCTACTTCTTGGGTGGCCGCCAACCTTGTTAATAGATTTGCTCGCTTGCAAACACAAGGGGAGTTTCTAATCTCCCCTATTTATAATATATAAAGTGGTCGAACTTCAGCTCCTTTTTTTTTTAAAAGAAAATCAACTCTGCATGGCACGATGTTTGGGATTCAGTTTTTACTTTAGTAAAAGCTCCTCTGTTTCGTGAACATGCCCAAATCCTAAGTAGTCAGAAGCCTGCTGCCCCAACAAATCATATTCAGTTAATCTCTAATACTTCACAATCTTTCAGTCTTCATAAGATTGTTTTGTTTTACTCAAAATTAAAAAGAGACAAACTTAAAAACATCTGAGAAAAACAAACTTTCCTGAAACATTTTTTCTAACATGACTGGTGCAATCTGACTGATGGTTACCAAAACCATCCTTATCTACCTTTGTGACCGTCTCACCTTACAAAAAGGGATTTTTTTCATGTTGATCGGAGTGTCGTTGAAAAGTTATTAGTCATTCATAAATAAAATAGCGCCTTTCCAATCATACTGACTGAAGCGCTCTACACCAGTTTTTTTCTCAACCCCGCTCCTCAAGGCACACCGCCCTGCATGTTTTAGATGTTTTCTGCTCAAAGCACACCTGATTTCAATTGATGACTGATTAGCAGGCTTTGGCTGAACTGCAATCATCTGAAGCAGGTGTGTTACAGCAGGGAAACATCTAAAACATGCAGGGTAGTGCACCTTAAGGACCAGAGTTGGGAAACACCGCCCTATACTACAATCATATTCATCCATTCGCACTCACAAAAGCACACAGATCTATACACCGATACGCAGATCGGTAGGCAACTTGGGGTCAAGTGCCTTGCCAGGGAGGAAGCTGGAATCAAACCTAAAACCTTCCTAATGCAAGATAACTGCTCTACCACTAGGCCACAGTCGACCATGGCTTTCCGTTTCCTTGGGGTACAAATATGGTGAGGCATAAAGGCGAATTTCTTTCTGCCATTCTTGAAAATAGAAAAGACAAAAGAACATGTGATTCAAGTAAAGCAGATAGATTTTTATCTTTGTATGTCAGGTAAAAGCTACACGGAAATAGCTACACTGGTAAACTTCTATTTCCAGAATAATATCTATAATTAACACAGCTTCAAAGAACTGGAAGTGTTACACAGCAGGCTGGATGAGGATCTGAGTTTATCCTTCCAGTGAGCACTGAGCAGCATTGAAAGGGAGAAGGCAAGTGCAGAGGAGTCTTGAGCACCCATCCCTTTTCTCCATGACAACTCAAGTGTACTTTATTTATTTATTTTTAAGAGGGTTTTTTTGTGTGTAGGGGGGGGAGGGGGGAAGTTGTGTGCCCCTCAAGAGTAACATTTAACTATTAATAGCAATGTGGATAAATAAAACAATCTGGCTGCCATCAGTCACATGATGACTATTAACCGATCCTCATCCTTGACTTGCCTTCTGCTTTGCCAGTGAGGCTGCGGTAAGACTGGTAAGTAGGGTATACAATATACTACACAGGAGTACTAGATTACTATATACACGTTGTTACGTTATTTTGTAGCAACTGACAAAGTGAAATGAGCGTCCTGGGTGAACACTGAGCAACTGCGCCACATACCATTATCTCCTTTTACTAACAAGAACGCCCACCGACATTTGTATGTATATATATATATATATATATATATATATACACACACACACACACACACACACACACACACATACACTTACACATATTGGTGTTTTTTTTCAAAATAGACCTGTTTGTGAAGGAAAATATAGGTCTGATTTTGAAGTTACATAAAATTGTTTTTATTTATTTTTTCTTCCCCATCCTTGCAAGTAGTGGTTTCAGCTGCATTTGATTGTATGGTCTTTATTATGATGATATATTATGTAGCAATTCCCTATTAGATTCTTGATGAATATCAGTTGTTTTTATTCAGGATGCCATACTATTAGTTATGTTGTTGTAAGCCATTTTAAAAACGTGTTATATGTGCCTCTTTTTAACTTTGAGCACCTGCCCTCTAAAGGTCTCTGCACGGCCCTGAAAGGGAAGGTCAATAAAAGAAATGTCCTAAGCTCAGTACTGCAGCAAAGAATAATATCTTGGGATCATCGAGTCTCCATAAAGATGCTATCCACACTCAGTTGTTTGGAAGGCATGAAAAGAAATGGGCTTTTCTGCCATACCATTCCGAATAAAAACCTATTAAGTGAAACTTTTACTGGAGATGTGTGCTTTGGTCAGATGAGACAATAATTTCAGTATCAAACACTCCAGGTGGTCCAGGGTTAAAGCAAAGGATGACTATGCAGCTGGATAGTGATCTAAAACATGAAGCCAAATTAACGCAGTAATAGTTCAACAGACACCAAATCAACCTTCTTCCATGGCCGTCACAGTCCCAAAAACTGGCAGGGCTATAAAATAATAAAGCTCTTTGGTGGAACATTTGTTCATTACAACATATTAATGTGTAAAAGCATTTAGAAACACACATAAGAATGTGATATATACCAGCTGTGGGATGTCCCGGACGTTGAGGGGAACCTGAATGAGGCCCCAATGGCTCCGGGCGCTGAGGTCCTCGCAGCTGTCATGGTTGGGGTTCCGCAAACTGATCAACACCTAATTTGACGGCCAATAGAAAGCACCGAAAGAAAGAGTTAAACTCAAACTTTTCAACGAGACAAAAATAAAAAAGAGAGAGCGAGATCAAGAGCAGGAAGGAATGTGTTCACCTCGAGAAAGTCTTTCGGGGCGTACACGGGCCTGAAGTGACTCAAGTCTGCAACAAACACAGAAACAAGCACTTTACATTCACAGGCCAGAGGAAGAGTGCTTTCATTGTGGTGACATGGTTTTAAATTCATGGCCGGAACAGGGAGGGGGGGTTTAACATTTGGGATGGAAGTAGAGGCTTGGTGGGGGGGCTTTGCAGTCGTTATCACAGCTCAGTACGAGAGGTCTGGACAGCTTCTATACTCGCAGTCCAAAATGTTTACAGCCAGAGAACGGCACATCCTAAATGTTATTATACGTCCCTGAGCTGCGATAGCACTGTTAGGACTAAAGATCGGCCTGTTCTCTGGAAATGTGCCGGCTTCACGCAAAACGGGGATAGGAAAGAGCTAATAAATCCTAAATTTAACAACAGGGAAGTGCCTTCCAAAGGTATTCGCAACCCCTTGAACTTCTCTCACATTTTTTTCACGTCACAACCATAACTTCAGCATATTTTATTCTTTTTTGCAACCAATTTTTATTGTTTGGTCATGCATTCTTATTCAGCCTCATTTACTCTGATGGCCCTAACTAAAATCCAGCGAAACTAATTGCTTTCAAAAGTCTCCTAATTAGCCGATAGTCTACTTGTGATCTTAGTATAAATCCAGCTTTTCTTGGAAGGTTTGTGGAGAACATTAGTGAACAAAAAGCATCATGAAGACCAAGGAACATGACAGACATGTCAGAAAGATGTGGAGAAGTCTGAAAGAGGGTTGGGTGATAAAACAATATTATGTCAGATGAGACAAAGTCTGAGTTTTCTTGCCTACCCACATAATGCATGGCATTGTGGAAAACTGACATTGTACTGTACATCCTCCTGAACACATATTCCTACCATTAAAAAACATGATGGCGGCAGCATCATGCTGCTGGACACTTTTCTTCAGCAGTGACAGGGATTCCGATGTAAAAGATGCATGGAGCAAGATAAACAGCAATCCTGAATGAAAACCCAGAAAGACTAGAGACTGGGATAGAAGGACTGCGTCCCTAAATGTACAGCCAGAGCTAGAATGGCTTCAAATCCATTCTAGCTCCGCCTCCCAATTTTTTCCTCCCACCTATTGTGACCGTTTCCTACCTGTAATATGAGCGCTCCACTGTGGCTAGCTCCTCAGTCTACCTGCTCCTGTCTTTTTGTTTATTGTTGTTGTAATATGTTCTTGGACTGGCTGTACTGTAAACTGAATTCCCCCTCGTGGGATCAACAAAGTATTCATTCATACAGTCCAGAGCTACATACAATTAAGAATCTGTGCCAAGACATAAAAATTGATGTCTGAAGGAGTGAAGAATAATGATTTCCTTTTCCTCCGAATCATGCCCCACTTTTTATTGCTCTGTTCCATAAAATCTCAATGAAATACTTTGAAGTTTGAGTTTATATCCTGATAAAAAAGGTTAAAGGAACGTTTTTTTTTTTACTTATGCAAGACATTGGACTCTTCCTAAGGCGTTTTGAAGTCTAAAAATGTTACATTTGAGTAAAGCAATAAGAGTGACAATCAATATTCCACGATTCACACTTTTAAAGCCGACCCCTAGCTTTATGTAACAAATAGGAAAGTAGATACATTCCTCATCAACCAACCAGATGCTGGAAAAGGCTTGCACAGATAATTATAGTCAAAGAAGCAAACACTGAAGCGGTAGATCTGGTTCAGAGCAACACGGCATGTTGTTAAGCTGATGTTGAATGCGCCAGCACACGCATACACATCAACACCAATCTGTCACAGCAGGGCTCTGGGGGCCAAACCCCTGGGTAATGTCTGCAGACCTGGTTCGTCTGTGCCCATCTCGTTCCACTTGTTGGTGAGCTCCTTCTGCTCGGCGGCGGGCCTCTGTGGGGGCAGGGGGGGAAACAGGAGGGTCTTTACAAAACAAATAGACAGCCTGCGGAACACCGATCTTGGCTATGTCACATAGGAGCTGTGCTCTGTTTAGTCGGAAATACAGTCATGCGCATGCGAAGGAATACAGAGATAAAACACGACAGCCTGGTTACCATCTGGTGAAAAGAAATACAGCGTTACGACAGCCTTTCCACTGGAAAAGTCTCTGCGGTTTAGCAGCATTACCTGTGATGGACCATATTTCCCCCTACCTTGCGAGCCAGAGGCACTCCCAGCTCCGTGCTCATGCTGTTCAGGCTTTTGAGGATGCGTTTCTCCCAGCTGGCCTGTGCACACACATGCAGTCGGCTTCAGACATTATGAAAGTGACACGAGGAAAAAAATGGTTTACATCTCTAAAAATTGGCAGGAGAAAAAAAACAAAAAACGAGTTACAGAGGAAGATGGAGTTAGAAGGACTGACGGAGATAAGAGGAGACATCCTGACCTGAGCCTTACGCATGTAGGCCAGCGGCTCTTTGAGATGCTCCAGAGGAGCCGTGGGATGGCTTGGAGGCAGCTGGCTGGAATAAGTAAAAACAACAAATGGAGGAGGATGTAACAGTGTGAGAAAACGTGTCTGTCAGAAAGACTGACAGCTCTGGTAAATTGATGCAAATCAAACGTTATTCAAAAACAGAACGAATTCATCAAACAGACAATTTAAAAAAAACAAAAAAAAACAAAGGTCTGTCAGCGTTAAAGCCCCCCGATCACAGCTTAGATTACTCAGCCCAAACCTCCAACAGCCGAAACCAAGTGTTTCACTGAGCCTGCCCAGGGCATACTGAATGACTCAAGCACTTAGCGCATTAAACAGCATACATCCCATACTAAACACCTATAAGGAGCTCACAGGGCTGACTGCAGGCAACCAGTCATCAAGTGCCTCAGGCTGGTGTCTGAGGATCACTTATCCTTAAATATGAGGAGGGTGGGGGGGGGGGGGGACATTTGTCAGAGAAATTCATTATTATTAAGCCAGCTAGCCTGACGTTGGATAGCAGATAAAAAGTTTAATGGAACACTGATGAGTATCAGGATTGTTGCAGAATAATAAAAAAAGGATAAAACATTAAATAACCCTAAATATCAAATGTAGACTACAATGTAGAGTGGTGTTTCATCGTTGTTAAATGTTTTTAACAAATACAAATCTAAACATTTTGGCAAGCACACACCTTGTTCAATGTTTGCAGGTCCTTCAGGTAATTGTTCCACCAGCTTTGTCCACTCTTCTATCCAGATCAGCTAAATGTTAGTCAGCTTGGATAGAGAGCATCTCTGACGTTTAGATGACGTTTCTGTTTAGAGTCACTGTCCTGCTGGAAGATGAACCTCCACTTCGGTTTCCAGAATCTTGCAGCCTCTTTTATTCCCAGTGTTACCCTATTAACTCCATCCATCTTCCCATTAACTCTAAACAGCTTCCCTGTCCCTGCTCCAGCATGATGGAGCTACCACCATGCATCATAGTGGAGACAGTGTGTTCGGGGCGATGGGCTCTGTGTTTGATTCCCGCTACACACAGCCTTTTGAATGTAAACGACAAAGTTCAATTTCGACCTCATCTGACCTGGGCGCCTTGTTTTTTATATTTTTTTTGTGCCAACACGGCAATGTTTAAATAAAACATATTATTATTTCATTCAACAAAAGCTTTCTTGCTGCCACTCTTCCATAAAAGGCCGGATTGGTGGAGTACATTGATGAAAGTCAACAGATCATCTTCTACACAACTTCCTCCCTGACCTCACTGCTGCGTTCCTTGATTTTCATGATGCTGCTTGTTCTCTAATAAACCTCTGAGATCCTATTACACACAAGTGGACAATATTTACTAATTATGTAAATTATGAAAGAAGTTGGTTGCACTGAATTTTATTTTAGGGCTAAATAGGGCTGAAAACTGGGACACACTCGCATTGTCACCTCACATAGAGGTTTGTGGTTGTAACCTGATAAAATACGAACAGTTCAAAGGTTATGAAACAGATACATGTAGATGAGAGACAGTCTACTTAGACCCGTCCAGAGCTGTGAATAGTGCTTGTCAAGCAGGTGTTGCTATTACGCAATAACATTAAGTCAAATAAACACTAAAGAGCATTTTAAAAAAAGATAGTTTTTAAATATTATGGATTCCTGTTACATCAATTTATCATAATGTAAGATTTTTATATAGCTGAAATGAACACTAAAAGCAAAATTCGTTTGAATTATAAATTTAATATTTATAAGTACAGCAGGTATAAGAGTGAAATCTGGTTAAAATGGACTTTAGCTTTTAAAACATGGATTGCTTCTTGAATAAAACAAAGGAGATCATTTGTAAATCAGCCTTCGTGTTTCTATCTGTGTTCTTTTGAAATCCTCAGAGAAATAAGCTGTAAAGTATACAAGAATAACAAAGAAACCAAACATTTGAAGCTCATAAATAAATTTATAAAAATCTTTTGAGAATAGCATAAGGATTTTACATGGTCTTTTAAAATTATGGAGCCCAACGAGGCTTCAGTTTGAGGTCAAATACTGTATTTTGATCATGTTATGTTAGGTTTACCATAGTTAATGTTAAAAAAACAGCACTCTATCAGTTTTAACTTGTTACATTATGCTGATCCATATTATTACAGATGTTCTTAGACTCTCATTATATCCATGAGATAAAAATAAAAAGCACATTATGTTTGTAACTGTAGCTCTAAAGAACAAACAGCAGCTTCTGTTTACTGAATGCTTCTGCATGTTACTGCATTGTCCAGTTATGTTTATAAGGTTTGATTCAAGTATATGCTAAATATACTGAGTTTTTTTTTTTTGGTTCTTGTTTAAAAATATACTTAATATAAGATAATTCTACTGACCACTCAAAGAGCTTTACACTACAGCAACATTCACCAATTTAGCACTCATAATGGTGCAATACAGTGATCGGTAGGAAACTTTGGGCTTGCCTAGGGGAACATCAACATGTGAGAAGAGGAAGCTGGAATCGAACCTACAACCTCAAGTATACCAAAACAACCTTCTGTCATCTTAACTGAAAGTTGTTTTCTTTAAAGAAACAATATTGGCAGGGTTTTTAACTCTACCAATCTCACTCCTGGATTCAGGATCAGGAATTTTTTTTCAGATCCAAATAACTGCAGACATTCCAGATATTTCCGACAGGATGGCTGGATGAAGATTATGGGACAGAGACTAAAGCCTGTAAATTAAAATGTGCATAGTCCATTTTACTTTTTCACACTTATTCAGATCTAAAAGATATTTAATTCAGATCTGACGGCACGGGAATGCTCTCTCCTATGTCAAAAAAAGAATAGGGAACAGGGAACCAGCACTAAAAGCTGGGACATGAACTGAGAGTCAGATATGTTAACAGAGAATTTGACCAAAGACAAATGTTTGTAGTCAACAAGGAAGCTCGAACGTTGCTTTAAAACATTTCCATGGTTTGGATGATAACATCTTCCTGACTCTCACTAAGAGCTAGAATGCAACCACCAGCCAAAATGATTAAAACCCAAATAGGATCCTGGTAGATGTTTGGGAGGTGTGTTCCATCTTTTAAAGACCATTATAAAAAATATATATGTAAATATATGTGACTTACATGTGCAGCTCTCTGTAGATAGCATTCTGCAGCTGTTTCTCCCAACCTAAACAACAGTAACAACAACTACATTAAAGGTGTGCTGTGGTGTGGTAGCAGGGAGCAAGCTGGAAACCTCAACCCACCTGATGTTTTCAGATAACTGCGCACGTCTTCCTTTAGAGACTCCAACTTTATGTCAGGTCGATGTAAACAGTCCTAAAAAGAGTTTTATATGTTATAGCTGAAGCTGAACAAGAAAGGAAAAAAACGGCTTATTTTCGAGAGCTGTCTGTATCAAACAGCAGCAGCTAGCTCCGCATCGTTAGCCGCATGCTAACCGACTCACTTTAGCTTGTCTCTCTATCTGAGAGTGTAAATGGCTTCCTTTGAGGCGCTGGACGATCTGAGCGATGCTCAGGGATAACTCGGTGCCTCCGTCCATCCCCCGGTTTCAGCTGGACACCTCACACGGCCCGCTTTCAATAGATGCTGCGGCTAAACTCTCAGCATCCCTCAAACAGCAGCAGGGGTTACTTAGCAACCAAGGTCGGTGCGCTAGAAACAAACACCTGATACTTTGGTTCCGACCAAGTAAAGAACCAGCTAACTGGCTGACATAGCATATACAATATAACCTCCAAAGGTTCCCTGAATAGATAATACAAGTTCAAATACCTTTAATAAAACTGTGAATCTGTGAATGCTCGGACAGCACATGAAAAGTGGACATGTCTGGGGAAAAGCGGACGTTTAGTCACCCTGTTTAAACGTCACACTGCGAGCTGCACAACTCACCTTCATGGAATCCTTTAAGGGTACATAATGAAAGCTTCAGGAAACGTTAACCCTTCAGGAGGATAAACTTTAAGAAACCTTCCCATGAACGTTTCTTGAGCATTGAGTTAATATTGCAACGAACTGTAAAGAACCTTCAGAGAAACTCCAACATTTTTTTGAAGGGCAAATTGTGAAATCTTCAAGTCACTTCATGTCATTACATTTTCAGAGCACATTTGCCAAACGTTCTCTAGAGTTAATACCTAAGGCCACCTATAGAAGGAATGTTTTCCTAAGATTTCATGAAAGTAATGATGTGAGAACTGATATCGTAATTGTTAAAGGTGCTTGTAACCAGGAGGAATGTAACCAGCAGTGCTTTCCTGAAAGGTTCAGTGTTCAGGAGGTTTACCTGAAGGTTACATTTGTAAAGTCTTCAAGTCTCCTAGGGAACCTTCTTCTGTGAAGGTAACCATAAATAAAAGTTGCCTATAGGAATTCTTTAGGCAACATTACCTACGTGTTCTTTTGCATAATTGTTGCATTTGTAATAAATTTGCATTTAAATAACATTTCTGAAAGGTTCCTGAATAGTTCAAGAACCTTGTAAGCTGGTGCAACTCAATTACAGATGAAATTTAGTAAACAAAATCCCCCTGTTTCGTAAAGTTTATATTGAGTTGCAACTATATTGTGAGTAAGGATACCCAAAGGTTTCATTTTGGAACCCACAGCCAAAGATGGAGGACTCGTGTCCTGGACTTGGACTCAAGTCCTGTCTTGAGTCACTTTTTAGGGACTTGTGACTTGACTTGAGCAGTACGCCGATGACTTGAACTTGAATTTGGACTCAGACTCCGACAAGATAAATTGCTATTGTTGGAATTAGCATAGCCTATAGCCGACACTAATGTTAGCTTGTTTATATTAGGGAAAATGTTCTTTATTTTTATTTTCTTATATAGTTTTCACACTTGAATGACAATACAAAACCAAGGTGCTTGGGATTGCAATGTTTTTATCAAGACCTTATATTTCAGTTCTTTGAAGTGTTGCCAGTATATTTTATATTGGGTCCATTTTGTCAAATTTTCTTCCATTTGATTTTTTTGTAGTCTTAACTTATTTGTCATCTTTTCCATTTTGTATATTTCTTCAACAATTTCCACATATTGTTCCTTTGTTGGGCTATCTGTCTTTCCCCAGTTCTGTGTAATTGTTTTTTTTAGTTGCCACAAGCATTATCTTGATTAAATAGTTATCTCTGTTAGCAATTATTTCTGTAAGTGAACACAAATACAATATTTTACTTTGCCTTGGTATTCTATAGGCCAGGACCCGCTCCAATAACTCAAAAATTATTTCCCAAAACCTTCTTATTCTAGGGCAATTCCAGAATATGTGTAGGTGGCTGACATTTTGTGCTCCACAGCCTCTCCACCACAGATGTGCTAATTTGGGTGTAATGAAATACTTGATTTTATTTTTCCAGGCAAATTCTCTACAGATTCTGGAATTTGTGGATGTCTGTTGGGTGATGCATATATTCTGCCTTTCTTTTTTTTCAATCTTTTCCCCGAGCTCATGTTCCCACTTTTCTTTTATGGAATTAGTATTATTGTTCTCATTTAACTCGAATGCTTTATACAGTGATGAAAGAATTCTGTTTACTTTATTCTTGTATGCTTTCATAAAGATTTCTATAATTTTATATATATCTTCAGTGGTGTCCATCTGAATTTTTCTAACATAATCTCTGAGTTGGAAGTATCTGTAAAAGTCATTATGATCTAGATTGTATTTTAATGAAGATTTTTGAAAATTTTCCATTTTACCTTCAACTTCTATTGTACACCAGGCTCTGATCCCTTTGTTTGCCAATTTTTTTAACTCCTAAGTCATATCTTGCTGGGCGGAAATCCTTATCACAGTTGATCCATCTTAAAACTTTACTCTGTTCCTGTAGTGTGTACAATTTTAATATTTTGTGCCAAACAGACACCTAACGTATATACAATAATTGACTATTTTTTCTTACATGAATTATAAATTGTATAGTCTCTTATCGTAGTCTGACTTGGGATTTGTAATACATCTCTTTCCATATTTTTCCATTTAGCAGTATAGTCAGTTCTGCACCAACAGTATATATTCCTCAGTTGGGCTGCCTAATAATAATGTTTTAAATTAGGGAGGGCCATTCCTCCTCTGTCCTTGAATAGCAATAAAGTTTAATATCTGATTCTTGGCCTTGCTCCTTTCCATATGAATCTTAATATATTTTGATTCCATTTTATAAATTGTTCCTGGGGAACTTCCTGCAGTAATGTTTGGAAGAGGCAAAGTAACTTCGGCAGAATATTCATTTTAATTATTTCAATTCTCGAGTTAAAATCCAAGGGAAGGGAAGTCCATCTTTGTACATCTTTTTGTATTTCATCGTTAACTTTCTCATAATTTGATTTTTAAACGTTTGCCGAGTCTTGGGATATTTTCACCCCAAGATATTTGATCGTGTTAGTGGTCCGTTTTAATTGAAATATATTCAGATTTTCTGTGGAGGGGTTATGGTTAAATATAAGTATCTGAGTTTTTTACATGTTTATCTTATATCCTGCCATCTGACCATATAATCGTAGTAATGACATTGAATGTGGAAACACTGTATCTGGTTGTCCAAGGAAAGCCACTACATCATCTGCAAATTGTCCAATTTTGTGTTCCTCTTCTCCAATTAAAATTCCTGTAATATCCTTATTTTGATGAACCACTTGTGCTAACGGCTCAATAAAAATGTTGAAAAGAGTTGGTGAAAGACAGCACCCTTGTCTTGTTGACCTTTGTAATTCTATCCTGTTTGTCAAGCTTCCATTTATTTTCACTCTAGCTGTGGGAGCGTTATTGAGAGTTGTACAGCCTTTTTGTTCAATCCTAGTTTAGACAAAGTCAAATATAGAAATTGCAAATTTACACAATCAAATGCATTTCCTACATCTAAGCTTAGCACAATCACAGCTTGCTTTTTATTTTAAATTTGTTCTATAACTAAAAGTGTTCATAATTCTGTTAAAAATGTGTTAATTCTATTAGCTTATATAGATTATGTATATTAGGGAAGATGACTGGACAAATTTAATAACTTCCCAAAACCTATTATTTATTGTTTTCAAATGTATTTTATGCATATTCTATTGTTTTGCACATGCAACTGTGTTAGCTTGGTTCTAGCACGGGGGCATTGAGTAGGCTACATTTTATTTTTAAATAAAGTAAACCGTGTATGGCTGCCATTATTTTAGGCTTAAAATTTACACTCTTCTTTCTTATTTTTGACTTGCTCTCAGGTGATAATGACTTGACTTGGACAGGAAGATTCTTTTCGGGACATGGACTTGGCTAGTAGGACCTGGCAACTTGACTTGGACTCGACTGGGAATAATCCTATGGGACTTGGACTTGCACTTGGACTCTAACACCAAGGACTTGAGTAAAGAGGAAGTTTAGAAGGGTTCCATAAAGATCACATTGTGAAAGACACAATTCACCTTTGGGGAAATTTAGAACACATGTTTAAGATTCCCTAAAGTTTGCTCTGAATGTTAGAGAGGTTCCCGGTTACCTGTCAATTATTTTGAAAGCAACAGTACTTTTTAGAGTTTAGATTTTTGCTTAGGGGTAAAGACCTATTGAATACTTTCTCTTGTTTTCACTTTTTTTAATAGATTGTAGCTTTAATTGCTTTGTAATTACAAATATGCAGTAAAAGTCAAGCTAAACATATGTGATTACTTCATCCTCTAAACACCTTAGCTCTGGAATGACATTAACAAAGCTTTAAGGAATCCAGGCCAAAATCTCTGGGTTGATATGGAGCGACTTGATTAAATCTTGCTGCTAAATCAACGCCTCACAAATCATACTAATCCAGAAAAATCACAAAGGACTATATACAGCACAACACAAATCTATGACCCAAAGCTAGAATGGACAAGCCTAGAATAAAATAGAATAGAAACATGCTTTATTGTTCCTCAGGTGCACCAGCAACAAAGTGCACGCAAAGAGCGTGCAAATTCTCAAAAGGGAAAATACAATGACACAAATAAGAATAAGAGACTGAACAGTAAGGACCCATTCACAACATGAAAAAAATTACTGTATAGCTATTAAAAGCAGCGATGGGAAGAAGAGTGCAACTGAGAAGGAATTTTTGTAGAGTGAAAGCCTGGGCCAGCCTGTTCAACCTGATTCGTGTCATCATTTCATAGCCTAGTTTCTGAATATGTGTTGCCACCTCTTTTTTGTCATAAAAGGCGCACATTTCTCGTGTTTGATACATGTTTGACAGCAACAAATGGCTCTTTTTTTTGTTTCGTAATACAACAATAATCAGCGCCGCTTGAATACGTAACTTAAAGGGTGATGACAGCCGGTCTATCCGCCCATCAGAACAATAACTGTATAACGCCTGTTCTCAAGAAATGCCACAGCCTGCAGCAGCATGCCTGTGGGGGGGGGCTGAGAAACCTTGTCAATAGTTACAGGGAGATAAACTGTTTTTGCAATCAAACCCTTCAGCAACTCTCTGATCGGGATTCGTTTTCTTTTCTTTTTTTTAAGGAAGGAGGGGGTTGGTGGTCGTATAGGCGGTGTGCGCTCTCCAGGAGACGCTCCACATGTTGTCAGAGACAGAGGAGCGCAGTGGAAGCAGTTTTTTCCCCTTTCGTCGCTTTTATTTTTATTTTTTATGAATGGATATTTAAAGTTTGAGATCCTTGAGCGCATTTTTTTCTATTTCGCATGAGCATGAACGGTGTTGAGCTCAATATAGATTTGACCTGAGCTCACACACAGGTGAGGAAGCGAAATGGAGACTCACACGATCAATTACATGCTGATAAATTCAACGGATCTGAAAAAGATTTTGTGCAACTTGGGGGTCAGGAATATTTCGGATTGCGAGAGCGAACAGGACAATCCCCCACTTCCTAAAGGTAAACCGTAAAGCAGTTTGTTGACATGATATGTCTTTGAAGAATTTCAATGCACCTAAAATACTCTTTTGAACTCCAGATTATGTCAAAAAGACAGAAAAAAACAGCGAGCGCTTTGGGCATTTTTCTTGCGTCAGTGCGCATTGCGCGCACGGCTCAGGTCCTCCACAAAAGCTAATGCAGTCAGCGCTCGCTGGTTCTGCACGGTCAAGTGAGCTCAACTGCATTTGTGTACTTTGTGGAGAGAAAAAAAAACTAGTACGTAAAATACGCCAGTTTGGAACATTTTTGTAAAGAAATCCCTGAAAGGCTACTACAGCCCGAAGTGATGCAGTGGGAGCTAAAAATGCGCACACTAAGCATCAGCGGGCTGCACATGAGTCACATTTTTATATAAATATTGGAGTGATGTTTGCTTAAGGGATGCAGATGACTTTGAAAATATACAGGCTGTAAGGGGCTAGAAGACCTGGGCCGAATTTATGGCCTATATAGGTAAGAAATAAGCTCCATAGGGTAAAGGGTAACATTTGGGGTAAGGCCCCAGGTGCATCTCAAAATGTCATTGAAAAGTAAATCATTTTTAAACTGATTTAAAACAGTATTGAGAAAAAATATTTACAACCTTACAGATTTATTTTCGTCATATTGAACGTTTCAGATGATCAAACAAAAGTCAATATCAGGAAAAGAGGAATTAGAAAAAATATAAGTAGCAGTTTTCATTTATTGTGAGGAAAAAGCTTTTCAAACCAACTCAAGGTGAAAAGTAGGGGTGCACCGATTCCACTTTTTCAGTCCTGATACCGATACTATGCCTGGGCTTTGTGTATCTGTCGATACCCGATACCGATGCGATACTATTGTTGAATTAATAATAAACTGTTTACTCTCCACCTTATACCTTACTTGAAGAGACTAAAGGTACCAGACTTTACTAACTAAACATAACTAAGACTTCTTTTTTCCTTTTTGACCCCGCTCCTTTTGTTTTGCTGAGGTGCAGGAATTCAGCATGCTCCTCAGCATAGTGTTTCTGGATATGCTTGATTAAAGTGGTAGTGTTGTACTTTGCAGTAATACCACCTCCCCTCGAAACATTTACTTTGGAGACATTGCAAACAGCTGACGAACTAGTTGGAGTGGCAAGCGTGAAATATCTCCACACAGCCGACCCCCTGGCTTGCTCCATCTTGCTTCTAGCAAGACACCTGAAACCTCCCCAAAAACCAACCTAGATCGGCCACTGGATTTGTTCATTTTTCCAATCCCCGATCCAGCTGTTTTGTCAGTATCGTGGCCGATATCCGATCTTAATATCGGATCGGTTTACCCCTATGAAAAAATATTAAAAACTGGCTGTGACAACAACTTGAAGACAACAACAACAACTGCAAAGCATTACAGATAACTGGTCTTGAGCTTTTACATGGCTGTGGATGCGACTTTGGTGGTTTGGGCCTCTCTTCTTTGCAGATTAAAAAAAAAAATTCAGCCACACGATAGGGCTTTCATTGTTGAACAGCCTGTTTAAGGAAAAAAAAAAAAACAGCTTCTCTGTTGGATTTATGTACTGCTAGGCCGAACCAAAACATTCTTTTTGTGAGGCATTCAGACATGGGCGTCCTGTTTTGGGCCTGCCTAAAATCATTATCCTGCTGTATAACGCAACCTTCAGCTGACTTTATACTGTCAGGCAGGTTGAATTCCAGTGATTACATGATTCTCTTTGATTCTACAGGGTTAATGGTTATCAGGTGTGGCTACCTTTGCAGAAACTATGTGGTTAATTATTGTTTATTATTTGGTTTAACAAGAGGGTAATGTTTTGTCACACATGTAAGAGTGAATGGCAGTTATTACAAACGTCCGATGGCAGTTGTTGCCACCAAGAGTGGCGCAAATCAGTTAAAAGGGAAATTACTTTTCCAAAATTGGCCATGTCTGTTTGACTATATTTTTTTCCTTGATAAATGAAATGATCATTTGAAAATTGTCTTATGTTTTTACTCTGGTTATCATTTTCTGACATAAAATTTGATTGATGATTGGAAAAATGTAAGTTAGCAGAAAACAAAAACAGAATATGTCTGTTGGGGGGCAAATAAATTTATAGAGAACGGATTCATAGCACTGAGAGTGACATGTTTAAATTATTTACATCTGTAAATGTTGATAATTATGGTTTACAGCTGATAAAAAACACAAAATTAAGGTTTTAGAAAAATGTTATTACTGTGGTCTGTGCTGGTGAAAGCGCCCCGACGTGGGGCCGGAGTGGGGCGCCGGAGTGGGGCGCCGGAGTGGGGCGCTGGGGTGGCGGCGGTGGGAATTTGCCTGGGGTGGTGGTGGCGCGTGTCAGCCGGCCTTGGCCCCCGCAACGGGGGCCCCTCGTCGGCTGATCCCTGGTCGGGTCCCTGCTGGGGGTTTGGGCGCCCCTGGGCCCCGGGTCTCCGGGTCTCCGTGTCTCCGGGTCCATGACCAGGCCCGCCCTGGCATAGCCGGTTGCCGGCGGGGCCCATGGGGTCGTCACTGCGGCCCCCCTGGCCCCTGCATAGTAGCCACTGGAAGTTCCCCTGGGGTTCTCCTCTGCTCCTCTCTTGGGGGATGCGGTCGGCCCTGCCCTGGTCCGTCTGGGGGTCCTTTGGGCGTCTCGGCTCCGATCTCCTTCATGTCTTTGTCGATTCCTGGGAGACGGATCGATGGCTCCTCACACCAGCTGTCGAACACTCTTATGGAGAAACCTTATATGCACCAGCATGCTCACACACACACACACATAGGTGTGGGATCTGCGGTGTTTACAGATACATTCTTGGGCTGAGGATCTTGATTAATCAGTTAAATGAGCTTTTCAGTGGCATTGTTGTATTTTTATATCCATTTTTGTGTGATGTGGTTATAGTTCTTAGTTCACATTGTTTGGTTTGTTTTGTCGATGTTCCTTTTTCGTTGTTGTTTTGTTTGGTCCCCTCTCTCCACCGTTCTGTGGGCAGGCAGACTTCGATGTTTTCTTGTTTTCTTTGTTCCCCTTCCTCTCTTTTATTTTCAACTCACCCTCTCTCTTGACTTTTTGTTTCCTACCTCTCTTCTTCATCTTCTTTCTTTCTTTCTTTCTTTCTTTCTTTCTTTCTTTCTTTCTTTCTTTCTTTCTTTCTTTCTTTCTTTCTTTCTTTCTTTCTTTCTTTCTTTCTTTCTTTCTTTCTTTCTTTCTTTCTCTTTATTTTCTGACTCCATGTCCATAATGTCAGAAAAAAACCCCCCACAGCAATTCATAATAAAGATTTCTCACACATATATATCAAGTGGAGTACTATAGCAAAAGCTGCAATGCTCCACTTGTGAAAGTAAATCTGTTGGGCTTCTACTTGGTACTCAGACACCAATTATGAGTGCCACACTGCCAGACAGGGCAAGTAAAAAAAATGTTTTTAGTAAATTTGATTACATAAATTATAAAAAGGACTTTTAATAGCCTACAGAAATGTCAATCTACAGAAAAGTAGGCTGAAATTTATGTGGCAGTCTACTTGTACTTGGTAGTGACTTATTTAACATGAATTACTGCATCAATGCGGCGGAGCAAAGAGGGGATTAGCCTGTGGTTCTGCTTAGGTGTAATGGAAGCCCAGGTTGCTTTACAGTCTTTAAGTCATCCATTGTTGGCTCTGGTGTCTCTCATCTTCCTCTTGACAATACTCCATAGATTCTCTATTTTCTATGGGGTTAAGGTCACCCCAATTTGCTGGCACATCAAGCACAGCACCACTATGGTCATTAAGTGCGTTTCCACTATCGGAACTTCAGGGTAATTTTACCAGACTTTCATTTATCAGGGTAAATCTATTGGCACGCTCCTATCAACCATTGTGTCTTCACACATAATCGGCCCTTTGAGGAATTTGCTAAGACATCAGCATATCACGACGGTTTTAGCAGTGAGTAGCGTCACTGAACGGCTCCATCAATCAAACTCAAACTTTATTTATAAAGCACCTTTCATACAAAAAATGCAGCTCAAAGTGCTGTACAGATTAAAACAACCCCACATAACCCAGATTCCCATCCCTTCCTACAATTATAAAAACAAAAAGACAGTTATTCCCCCTTCCCAAACCCATTTCCCAGACATACACAGACACACACTGGCACACATACAACCACATGCACACACAGACATCTTCCCAAAACGCGTAAGATCATTGGTAGACACTGGGCTGAGCTCAGATATACGTAAAGAAAACGCCATCAGGAGAACCGTCTGCCCCGACAGCAGCAGGTCCACTGCAGCAGCCAGGGCACCGACACAGGGCGCCCAGAGGAGGGTGGGTAGAGACCCCTGCCTCCACCTGAGCAATACCTGGTGAGCACCCAGGCCAAAGCAGCCGAACACCGCCCCCGAGGCAGAGGGCTCCCACAGAGGAAACACTGGAAGAAGGATTAATAAGTAAAAATGTAAAATAACCAGAGCTAATATAAGTAAAATAAGTAGTAATAAATATAATAGTAAAAACAGTTAACCATATAGTAGCAAAGATAGCTAATAAAACTCTGTTAAAGTATCAGAAAATAAAACATACAAAGAAAGAAACACACTATAATAAATAATAATAATAATCAATTAAAAGCTAGGCTAAAAAGGTGAGTCTTGAGCCTGCTCTTAAAAACATGAACGTTCTCTGCGGCCCTGAGGTCCTCTGGCAGCCTGTTCCAGAGGTGAGGGCCATAATAATGAAAGGATGCCTCACCATGAGTGTGTGTCCTGACTTTTGGAATCACAAGGAGACGGCTGCCAGAGGAGCAGAGGCAGCAAGGGTTCATACGGTAAAAGCAGCCCTGAGAGATAAGAAGGCTCAAGACCATTAAGACACTTAAAAACCATTAACAGAACCTTAAAAACGATCCTGAAATATACGGGGAGCCAATGCAATGATTCTAAAAACCGGAGTAATATGCTCCCGTCTCCTGGTCTTCGTCAGGACGCGTGCAGCTGAATTTTGTTATAGTTGTAGACCTGAAATAGTCTTTTTGGGAAGACCAGAAAGCAGGACATTACAGTAATCAATTCTACAGGTGATAAAACCATGCATCAGCGTCTCCGTATCGGCCCGAGAGAGAATGGGGCGGACTCTGGCAACTTTCTTCAGGTGATAAAAACCTATTTTAATGATATTTTTAATATGAGGGATAAAAGTCAGCTCAGAGTCAAAGATAACACCCAGGTTCCTCACCTGCTGAGGATTAAAAGACAGTGATTGCAGTTTTGGTAAAACTTTCTCTCTCTGGCCCTCAGGCCCAATAACTAAAACTTCAGTTTTGTCCTGGTTGAGCTGGAGAAAGTTTTCTGCCATCCAGGATTTGATGTCTAAAATGCAGTTAAAAAGTGCATCCATTGGCCGTGTGTCATCCATAATGTGCCCACAGCAGCAGAGGATAATAAGAGATCGACATGGAAGACGCAGAGATGTTTGCCGTGTTTCTGTTTGCTGTTGTTATGAACTGTTTGCCAGCAACTCAGCAACTTATTTTACATAGCCGGTTTTTTTGGCGACATCTGCACATTTCTTTCTAAGTTACAACTAATGAACATGACTTAACCACAGCTCCGGGCCCATTTCCGAGTACATACCCCAAGACTGGTACTCGGTGGGTTCCTGAAAAGGCCCTTTTGGGCCGGCCCGGTGAAGTAAAGACACGCATACTGTATACCCTAAAGGTCTGGTAAAATTAAACTGAAGTTCCGGTTTTGGTACCTTTGGCAGTGTCCTGCTTTCCTGCTGGAAAATGAAATCAGCATCTCCATAAAGCTTGTCAACAGATGGAAGCATGAAGTGCTCCTGGTAGGTGGCTGAACTGACGGTGGACATCAGAAATCAGAAACCAGTGAAGCATAACCAGCAGATAACATGGTTCCCTAAAACATAAATTACTGGACTGAACTTCACACTTGACCTCAAATAGCTTGGATTCCGCAACCCTCCACTTTTGTTTCACTCTTATAACTCAATTTCTGAACTAAATGCAGAATTTACGACTTTTGGTTACTGAACAACTGTCCAGTCATTTTGCTTCTTAGTCCACTTCTGTCATCGTCTCTGGTTCAGGAGTTGCTTAAGACAAGGAAAGAAACGATTATAGCGACAGTTCTGGATACGTCTATCTGTGTCTATCTTCTCACACCCCCATTGTCTGCATTAGCCACAGAAAGGCTATAGAGAGGGGAAAATTAAAGAGTCAGAAAAAGCCAGTCCCTTCTACATCACAGAGAAAATTAGTATTCATGTCTTGCCTACCTTGGCTTGTGACCGGCCACTGGAAGGCTGTATTGATTTTGTGGCCAGGAGAGAGCAGAGCACATATCTACTAGCAAAAGCTAACCATTAGCAACCCCACAACAAAATGGAACACATTCAGCCTTGTGATATTTGTGGACATAGTGCATCAGCGTTGCATTTTTACCCAAGAACGAAAAGCTGAGGAAGAAATGGTTGGAGCATCACCAGCAAAGTTAGTTATTTGTTTGAAGGCAGCGTAAGCGTCATGTTGCTGTTTGCCAATCAGTGAAAAGATCTTTGCATATTGTGAATTTTAATGAGTTAGACTTGTAATCCTGTCGTATCCACCCACCCACTCCTCTGACAAACTTTGACCTCTTGAAACAGGAGAGTGAAAACATTTTTTCCACAAAAAACAACTCACAAGGCATTCATTCATTCTAGAAACCACAGCAAATTTATTCAGATACATGTGAATGAGACCTTAAAAGCAGCTTATGAAAATAATAGTTGGAAATACCATACCAAAATACCATACAGAAGGTTAAAAAATTAGACAAACAAAAAATACAAAAAAGCATCATTATTAACAATCATTTTTATTGGTCTTGTGTAATGTTAACATTTTTGGAGGAACTCAATCTGGGGTTTACATAACCCAAGATCACCAGTTAAAGAAATAAAAGCCTAAAATACATCTCTCTGGGTGTAATTGATATAATTAACATATTAGGGGTCTTCATGGTTTCCAGATGTGTTGCTCAGCTTGAGATGATTTTCTTAACTCTTTTTTGAGGCACAGCTAAAACCTACATAGATTTCTCGATAGGTCTTGCTGGTACCTTAATCCCCGATGGATTCCATATCAGAAGCTCATGCACTTAGCAACCCGCCAACCTGAGCCAAACCTTCCAGGGCCCACATTTACATGTCGGGAGGGTCGAATAGAAAGAAAATAAAGACAATAACACGTCTCTCTTTCTCAGACATCAACCAGGCTGTCCGGATCATCCTGTACGGCATCATCTTCCTACTCAGCGTCATTGGCAACAGCCTCATCATCACTGTCCTGCGGAGGAAAAACCAAATAAAGAACATCACCAACATGTTCCTGCTATCCCTGGCAATTAGCGACCTCCTGGTCTCCCTGGTGTGCATCCCTTTCACCCTAATCCCCAACCTCATGAAAGACTTCATCTTCGGTCTTGGCATGTGCAAGATGATCACGTACATCATGGGTATGTAGCAATGTAAGAATTTTCAGAGAGAAACGGTTTAATCAATTTTCTCAAATTCTCCCCTGCAGACATTTCTAGATTATTAGGTTTAAAAAAAAAAATTTTGTTCACATATCGATGTCTCTTCATCCAATCATGCAGCGCCGGCCCTGACCACTTTGCTGCCCTGGGCAAGCTTGTTGCTGATGCCCCATTGCATAACAGTCAATTAAAATTTTCATACAATAACACAGAAACAGTAGTCATGTTACCAAGCTTTTATTTATAACTTAGAATCTGATGTTATGGCACTAAGTCTGGCTGATGTAGAAGGTACCGGAGAATGTGATGCTGTAGCAAATATTTTAAAGTGCATCTTTAGAGAGATCAGTCCGAAGTCAGTCCGTCAATAATTTTTATCACAGTTAATTACACAAGTGCTTGATTTAACTTAACTGCATTGTAGTTTTCATTTGTACAAGATAAGACCTATTATGATGGTGGCAACTAAGATGAATCACAGAAGAAAAAAAAATCTAAAAAAAGCATAAAACATTACATTCACAGGTAACAGGTAACTAAGCTGAAAATGTGACTTTGTATTTGATTGATGCAAAACCCTAAAAACAACAAAAATGTCTGACTTTATGGAACTAACTGACCAATATAATCCTGACATGATTTGTTATTGTTCTGAGGAAGATTCATGAGGAGGACCTCACTTAAACTAAAAATCCTCATTCCTTTTCTTATTAAGCTGTAAAAAAAAAATACAAATAAAATATATATATATAACATTTATTTTTATTATACTATTAATTTGAAAGCCTCACAAAGTTTGGAAGATGGTAGCTGTTAACTCTGCAGACAATTGACAACTGCTTTACTCTGAAATGTCCACGCTCAGTGATTGAGTTGCTGTTGTTCCGAGTTCCTTACATTTTATTTGCGAGGACATTTCAATAAATTGACTTACTGCACTTGTGGAATCCTGGTATCCCAGTTGAATTCACTGAGCTTTTGACTGCAACCTTCTTTTCACACATGTTTGTAGAAGCAGTGTGCATGACTGGATTTCATATCTGGTGTGGCGATTAGATTGGAACACCTAAGTTCAATGAAGAGTTAAAAGGATTTGAATTTGGAATAGATCCCCCTACAGCTGGGTGCAAAACAATTAAACTCTGTCTATATGATGAATTTTTATAGTTTTTTTGTTGTGTTGGTAATTGCTTGTTAGATAATTAAAGTCATCGGAGACTGTCTCGTTTCATCTCCCTGCATGTTCAAGTGGTCTTTGGTATTTAATAAGGTTGAGCCAAAAACAGTCCATTCAGGTCAAAATGAGGCTTTTTTGTCCAGAGACTATAAATTTATGTTTTTCCAGCCACTTACCCTTTTAATTTCTATTTAGGTCTCGCTTAATAATCTTCAAGAGAAATTATGAAAATTATGAACTGCCATTAAAACCAGCAGGAAAATGATTTCTACCAGCTTAGGTTGAAAGAAGTGTTCTGTTTCACTGCCAAAAAACATCTAATCAGTTCAATACTTGTGTATAAAATCCTTACAACACACACAAATTACCTTTCCAGCCAAGATCAAATTGGAGTAACAACCCTAATAATTTCTGATGTGACTGAGGGCTTTGAAGCAGCGATCATACCAGATGGCAGCTCTCATCTGGCATTTTCTCTGTTTTCTAACCATATTCTGAGGTCTTCAAAATGCTGCATCTGAAAATAACTCGGTGCAGGGTAAAGAACAAAATCCGAGTGGCCTCCATGAGTCAACAGGGACACGTCAAATTTAATCAGTTTATTGGCTGAGAAAGACAAACACCACAGACGTAACATTTGCCATCATTAGCTGCCCTACATTTCAGCCTTCAGGAAAACATAAATGCAAACTTTGCAAGCAAAGTGACTGTCAGGTTGAGGCATATTGTCTTAGAGTTTGGATGTCTCAGAGGGTGAAATGGGTGTTGCATAAAAGTGAAGCTTCTTCCTATAACTTTTTTTCCTCCCAGTCTTTGCGTATTTGTCAAAATCGTGAACTGTGGATTGTAGCAAAGGTAGGTTCAATCATTCAAACTTTATTTATAAAGCGCTTTTTGTAAAAAGATTGCAACTCAAAGTGCTTTACAGATTAAAAATGACCCCATGTAAACCAGATTCCCATCCCTCCTCCATAAATTTAAAAGCATGATCACATTTACACCCCACTCCTTTCAACCCAATCCCCATGCACACACACACTCAAGAGCAACATTAGGTTAAATGACTAAACCCCCATTTAGGGAAATAATGACAATCTGGATTATGTAAAGCTGGGTCGGTGTTAGCCATTTGGGTGCCCTAAGCAGAAATGTGTTGTGGTGCCCCCTCCCCTTTTGAGCCACATCTGCCAAACAGGCAGATGAATGACAGCTTGAGTAAGATAAATAGCTTAAATTAGTCAGAATTATTTATGTGTTTTCTGTATTTGTGTTAACATCAATCTTTGACCTTCATGTTGAGAGTCTTATTCATGTCTCTCAGTTTAGGCCCCTTTTTATTAGAGCACTGCTTCCCGCCTGGGTTTTTATTTTGGTGTGACAGCCCAAGATCATTATTGGCCCCCGATAATGGTGGTGGTAGGGTTAACACGGGGTTAACACGGGGTTACTGGAGACATGGCTGCACAGCAAAAATATTACTTTTGTTATGAATGCATTAACATATTTTACATTTTTATAGTTGTGTTATGATTACTATCATGATGATTTTTCATGAGCCAACTTCATAGCCCGCAGCAAGTGAAGAAGCAAGTGGGCAGAGCACCGTTTTACAGATTTATGTGTGTTTATTTTATTTTGTTACACTTCTCAGATCACCACTCATTTTAACATAATGTGTGTAAATACAAAATGCAATGCTATATACATGTCTTTGCTGCCAAAGCTCGGCAAAGTTTTTGTTGCTCCACATGGTCTTGTGTGTAGCCTCCATTATTGCTAGTATAGCTAAAATCTCTAAGATTGCTTTTTTGTGGTTCGTGCTCTTACATGTTTTGGTCTATGGTCATGTCATGACAGATAAGCGGGTGGGTTGGATGCCAGATAGGAACTCATTGAGAAATGAAAGTTGTTTTCATTGGACCTTTCCTTTTTTGACAGTCCACTATAGGTCCACTTTACTCCATTAGCAGGAAAGTGATGCCTTTCCCTCATCAGAACAAACTTATTTTTTTCTTATGCTACACAATTGTATAGCACACTTTCAACAACAAGGTAATTCAAGGTGCTTTACATGATTAAGAGGTAAAATAAAAATAGCAGTAAAACACAGACAAAGCATATCAAGTAAAAACAGCTAGAAGCATACACAAAACATGATACGTCAAAGCATTACTCAAAAGCAGCTCTAAACAGATACATTTTTAGTTGTGATTTAAAAGAACAGCAGCTTCGCAGTTTTCTGGAAGTTTGTTCCAGATTAGAGGAGAATAGAAACTGAAAGCTGCTTCTCCGTGTTTGGTTCTAATTCTAGGGATGTTGAGTAGACTGGAATTAGAGGACCTGAGTATTTTGGTGGGTTGATATAGTAACAGTAGATCTTCAATATACTTTGGTCCTAAGCCATTCAATGATTTATAAACTGGTAAAAGCATTTTGAAGTCTATTCTCTGAGCTACAGGGAGCCAGTGTAAGGACTTAAGAACTGGGGTGATGTGCTCTACTTTCCTGGTTCTAGTGAGGACACAAGCCGCAGTGTTCTGGATCAGCTGCAGCTGTCTGATTGACTTGTAAAGCAGACCTGTGAAAATGCTGTTGCGGAAAT
This sequence comes from Valencia hispanica, assembly GCA_963556495.2. NCBI lineage: Eukaryota > Metazoa > Chordata > Actinopteri > Cyprinodontiformes > Valenciidae > Valencia > Valencia hispanica. The sequence continues at coordinate 22,020,439 of OY747714.1, read as the reverse complement.
CAATCCGACTAAACGGGGCCCAACCTCACGCCAATGACTGACGCAATCTGTTGGGATTCCTTAAATAGGAAACTTTTTAACTGATTGGAATGTTTGTATAAATGTATTGAAATGACTTCTTGTTAAGTGCCTTGAGATGACATCTGTTGTGAATTGGCGCTATATAAATAAACTGAATTGAATTGAATTAAAGATAAACGCATGGATCTGTTTTTCTAGGTCCTCTTGCGACATCAGTCCTTTAATCCTAGAAATGTTCTTCAGGTGATAGAAGGCTGAAATTATTTTTTTGCCTTTATGTGACCCTGTAGGTTCAGGTCTGAGTTCATAACTACACCTAGATTTCGGGCCTGATCAGTAGTTTCTAGCTGTATTAACTGAAGCTCTCTGCTGACTGTTGATCTTTCCTCTTTAGGTCCAAAAGTAATTACTTCTGTTTTGTTTCTGTTCAGCTGGAGAAAGTTATGGCACATCCATCTATTGATTTGCTCAATGCATTTACTTGGGGTTTGGATGGGTTAAAAGTCACCTGGTGACATCATAATGAAGAGCTGAGTATCATCTGCATAGTTATGGTAGCTAATCATATTGGTTGTTATAATCTGGGCTAGTGCGAGCATGTAGATACTAAATAGGAGGGGCCCCAGGATGGAGCCCTGGGGCACCCCACATGTGATTTCTTTTCGTTCTGATGAAAAGTTTCCTACTGAAACAAAGAAGTTCCTGTTCTTTAGGTAAGACTCAAACCAGCCAAGTACTTCACCAGAGAGTCTGACCCAACTCTCCAGTCGTTTTAGTAATATATCATGATCAACAGTGTCAAATGCTGCACTGAGGTCCAACAGAACCAGCACTGTGGTTCTACCACAGTCTGTATTTATGTGAATGTCATTGAAAACTTTAACGAGGGCAGTCTCAGTGCTGTGGAGCGCACGGAAACCAGACTGAAAAACATTAAATTGGTTGGTCATTGTTAGGAAGCTATTTAATTGCTGAAACAGCTTTTTCAATAATCTTACTGATGAATGGAAGATTAGAGATTGGCCTGTAGTTCTGCATTGTCCAGATTATTCTTTTTCAGCAGTGGTTTAATACCTGCTGTCTTCGAAGCCTGGGGGAAGACACCTGACAGGAGGGATAAGTTAACTATTTTAATCAGATCAGACCCAATGACAGGGAAAACTTTCTTAAGAAAAGCTGTGGGTAGGATATCAAGACAGCAAGATATAATGCTTATATGTCTGTGGGAGAGGGGCAATGTATTCAAAGTAGATTACCATATGCTCTCCTGCATACAATATTCTTTCCACAAAGGCTGGCAACTCTGCAATATCTTAATTTTATTAAAATTATCTTTGTATTATTTAAAACCTAAGTAAGCATGTATGCATATAGTGACAGACAGAGCCTTTCCAAAGGCAAAAGGCACTTGGGTTCCCAAAGTGTTCACAATGTTTAACTTATATTTAGTTTTATGACCAGAATAACTTCTATAACTAAGTTGGAAGAGTAAGACAATTGGTCAACGAGGACTGCATTACATCCAAGTTGTAAATGAATTGTCAATATGCTTTGTCTGTCAATCATGCTAAGTTAGCTAATAAACAATGCCACTCACAGCTATCATTTTGGGTAAATCATGGACTCCAGCAGGGCCAGCTGAAGTGGGAAGGAGAACACAGAGTCTTTGTTGATTAAAGGTTAAAATTAAGAGGTGTGTGTCACTGCAGTATTACAGTGGCTTGCAAAAGTATTCGGCCCCCTTGAACTTTTCCACATTTTGTCACATTACAGCCACAAACATGAATCAATTCTATTGGAATTCCACGTGAAAGACCAATACAAAGTGGGGTACACGTGAGAAGTGGAACGAAACTCATACATGATTCCAAACATTTTTTACAAATAAATAACTGAAAAGTGGGGTGTGTGCAATTATTCAGCCCCCTAAATCAATACTTTGCAGAACCATCTTTTGCTTCAATTACAGCTGCCAGTCTTTTAGGGTATGTCTCTACCAGCTTTACACATCTAGAGACTGAAATTCTTGCCCATTTTTCTTTGCAAAGCAGCTCCAGCTCAGTCAGATTAGATGGACAGCGTTTGTGAACAGCAGTTTTCAGATCTTGCCACATATTCTCGATTGGATTTAGATCTGGACTTTGACTGGGCCATTCTAACACATGGATATGTTTTGTTTTAACCATTCCATTGTTGCCCTGGCTTTATGTTTAGGGTCGTTGTCCTGCTGGAAGGTGAACCTCCGCCCCAGTCTCAAGTCTTTTGCAGACTCCAAGAGGTTTTCTTCCAAGATTGCCCTGTATTTGGCTCCATCCATCTTCCCATCAACTCTGACCAGCTTCCCTGTCCCTGCTGAAGAGAAACACCCCCAGAGCATGATGCTGCCACCACCATATTTGACAGTGGGGATGGTGTGTTCAGAGTGATGTGCAGTGTTAATTTTCCGCCACACATAGCGTTTTGCATTTTGGTCTCATCTGACCAGAGCACCTTCTTCCACATGTTTGCTGTGTCCCCCACATGGCTTGTGGCAAACTGCAAACGGGACTTCTTATGGTTTTCTTTTAACAATGGCTTTCTTCTTGCCACTCTTCCATAAAGGCCAACTTTGTGCAGTGCACCACTAATAGTTGTCCTATGGACAGATTCCCCCACCTGAGCTGTAGATCTCTGCAGCTCATCCAGAGTCACCATGGGCCTCTTGGCTGCATTTCTGATCAGCGCTCTCCTTGTTCGGCCTGTGAGTTTAGGTGGACGGCCTTGTCTTGGTAGGTTTACAGTTGTGCCATACTCCTTCCATTTCTGATTGATCGCTTGAACAGCGCTACGTGGGATGTTCAAGGCTTGGGAAATCTTTTTGTAGCCTAAGCCTGCTTTAAATTTCTCAATAACTTTATCCCTGACATGTCTGGTGTGTTTTTTGGACTTCATGGTGTTGTTGCTCCCAACATTCTCTTAGACAACCTCTGAGGCCGTCACAGGGCAGCTGTATTTGTACTGACATTAGATTACACACAGGTGCACTCTATTTAGTCATTAGCACTCATCAGGCAATGTGTATGGGCAACTGACTGCACTCAGACCAAAGGGGGCTGAATAATTACGCACACCCCACTTTTAAGGTATTTATTTGTAAAAAATGTTTGGAATCATGTATGATTTTCGTTCCACTTCTCACATGTACACCACTTTGTATTGGTCTTTCACGTGGAATTCCAATAAAATTGATTCATGTTTGTGGCTGTAATGTGACAAAATGTGGAAAAGTTCAAGGGGGCCGAATGCTTTTGCAAGCCACTGTATGTAGACAGATGTTAATCTATGTGCATTCAGCAAAATTATGTTGTCTATCATCTCCGGTCTGTAAACCTGCAACATGGTGCTGCCACCACCCACATGGTATATCTTAGGTAGGGGGTGTTTATGATGATGTACAGTGTAGGTGTTTTCCACAGTCAGCTTAATGTTTGGCGGATCCCCTACATGGTTTATGGCAAACCTTATATGACACTTTTTACGTTTTTTGTTTTTTTTAACCAATGCATATTTCCTTGCTCTATTAGGTGTCTTCTACAGATAATATACAGCACTGGATTTAGTTAGAGGAATCAGAGTAAAGGGTTGCTGAATTCAAATGTATGCCACATTTTAAATTTTTTTTATTTGGAAAAAAATAGGAAATTCATGTATCATTTTCTTTATACATTCAAAACATTTTAAAAAACAAACAACTGAAATACTTTGATTGTGCCAAAATATGGAAATTTTCAAGGGGTATGACTACACGCAGAAGGCACAGAAAGACATTTGTCCATTTATATTGATTCAGGGATTTGACATTTCCTTCAGAGACAGACTAAACAGAGATGATTCAGTGCATTCAGGGACTTGAACCTTTTCCTTGACTTTAATATGCCTTTGATTCTGATAAATGACCTGGATTACGTCTCTATGTACTTTGCAGAAAACCTCTGTCGGGATCTTTCTAACATGGTGGAGTCATTACAGATGATGCGTTGAATACAGATATTTCATTTTCATCCAATTACAGAAACACAAGGAAATGTGATTTTAAATTCGCTCCTAACTTCCTGTTGCTCTATTTAGCAGTAAAAGGAGATTAGAGGGCTGTCTTTGGGGATTGCTGCATCATTTGTCCATGTTTTTATCTGCTTATGTGTTACTCTTGCAGGTTGTGCCCAGCCATAATTTGAAATGTATTTATAGATCGAGTTGTTATTGTTAAGGATAGTGTTCACAGATGCAGCTTCGTGTGCTCTGTCGTTAGCTCGGCAGTTAAATCGAATTAAACATTCATCTACACTTTACAGTCTAACAGGTGGGGAGAATGTCTGAGGGATAAATTGTAAACAAAATGAAATAAATACCACTAGTATGTCTTTTTATGGAGTGTAAAGGTACAAAACTTAAGGCCGTTAGCTTGGCTGTGTCAAAATATGTATTTTCAGTTTATTTTTCACACGCTGACTAATTAAGGCATGTTGTTGTTTGTTCATTTTAAAATGTCAAAATGGTAACGCTTTCTTTAAAATTCATCTTTCTTTCTTGACGATAACCTAATTGTCCTTTTGTTTCACACAAAGATGTAAAAGTTGCTAACCTCATCAAAATCAGTCATATATTTTGACATATATATATGTATATATATATCTATAGACCTGTATAGAGCTATAGATCTATCTGTAGATCTATAGATATATCCCCACAGAGGGGAAAATCAGCTGAAACAGCAGCAAAGTGACAGGTTATTGAAGCATTAGATTCACACCAGAAAAATATAAAAAAACAGAATTAAGATTAATATATGTACAGTAAGGACAAAAATAAAAATGGCATACTCAGATTTGTGAAAAATGAAAAAAATAAGCTGTGCAAACAGAGTTGTGCAAATAACAGCAGCAGAAATGTTACTTAAAGTGAGAAAAACAGTGCAAATTACAGCAGAGATGTAAACTATTTTTGAGTTTGTCTAATGGCTGCAGGGAGGAAGGACCTGCAACAACGCTCCTTCATGCATCCTAGGATGCAGCAGTCTGTTACTGAAGGAGCTCTCCAGCTCAGCAACATCTTCATGCATGGGGTGGGAGACATTGTCCATCATTGATTTTATTTTGGCCAGAGTCCTTCTGTCTCCCACCACCTGCACTTGATCCAGGGGGCACCTTAGAACAGAGCTGGCCTTCCTGGTGAGCTTATCCAACCTCTCTCTCTCAGCTATAGATTAACTCCAGCAGACAACACCCTAAAAGAAGGCTGATGCCACCACAGAGTCAAAGAAGGTCTTTAGGAACACTCCCCGGACTCCAAAATACCTCAGTCTCCTCAGCAGGTAGACTCTGCTTTGACCCTTCCGGGCTAACAGGGCCGTTTTCTAGGGCATTTCAGGAAGCAACCGAGTACTGGTCTTGGGATATGTACTTGGACATGGCCCAGTAGAGTTGATGTGCGGGAGCTGTGGTTAAGTCATGCTGATTGGTTGTAATTCAGAGAGAAATGAGCAGACATTGCCAAACAACCGGCTTTGTAAAATACTAAGAGTTGCTGTTAGTTCTGTACATCTTGCAATTTTATCCAATCATCGCATCATGAACGCATGTTTGAATAATTGCGATGGCCCTTCTTATCACCTTATGTCTGATATCGTCATGCATCATGTACACCTTCTGTTTCTTATGTGAGAGGGAGCGAGAGTGAAATATGTTGCAGTTGCCAACAAAAATCACTGCCAAGGACCATGCTATACAGTTTCCTCATTCTCTATAAGAAAGTGGTGGTAAATTATTTTGCATTCAATGCAATATTGTGATCAAACGCAAATGGAAGTCATTGATTGACAAAAATGTTCTACCACAAAATATCATTTTGACATATTACATCCCTGACTACTTGGTGCAGGAGCACAGACATTTTCAACTTTATGTATGGAGTAAACTTAACTAAAACAATAACAATAGAAAAGATTTCAGTGAGAGCATTTGAGTATTGTCTCAGAACTGGACACTGTATTCAATGCATCTTGCTATCCGGGAGTTGACAACGCATTTGGAGCGCGTCTGTAACCGATGCAGCTGGTTTACAGATGCGCTACAATGAGCCCGGTGTCGTCTCAACTGCTAGTCCAGAAGCGGGATGCAGTGGAATTTCCTTCCCGCTGAAGCGATAGCTTGTGGGTCAGGAAACGGCTTGTTCAGAGTCTTTCTGACTTCTGATCTCTTCAATCTGAGAAATGTTCCCTGATTTCAAAACTTTGGCTGAAGTGGCGCTTGTCAGACTCCAGTTGAGCAGCAGAGAACAGATTCGGCCTGCAGAACAACATAAAGTTGTGAGACTGTGCGTTCAGGTCACAGCAGGTGAACTGTTTGTCTTTTAAGTGCAATTATTTAGTTTCATTGTTTATATATAGTTGCTGGGGCCACAGTCAGTGGTTTTGTCACTGTAGAGAAAAAGTTACATGGATTCATCTGGTTGATGTGATGGCAAGATGTGGATTCTTGTTCAGGTTAAATATTAGTTCAATAAACACAAACTAAAAACTATTGAATATGTCAATTATTATCATTCAAAACATTTACAGGTAAAAACAGATTTTTTTTGACCCCGTCGGTCACAATGACGTACAACAAAAAAGACACTGAGCCTGAATCAGCTTGCAGTATTTTTGCCATTTTTTCTACTTTTGTTATTTATTCCCGCATCATTTCATTTTGTAAATGGATGCTCAGAATAGAGGGTTTAAATCAATAAAATATATACACATATGACTAGGTGTATCAGAGGATGCAGGGCTCAGGTTGGGTTTATTGTTCAGTTTCTGTTGAGTGGAAGCATATGCTGAAGTAAGGTAAGCAGCTGCAAAATGCTGTCAATTTGAACATTTGTAATTCTTAAGTTAAAGAATTTCTTTTTTCTTTTTATAATGTTTATATACTTAAATGAAACTTAACTTTTTCTTTATTGACACCCTTCATCTTAGAGAATTGTTTACTCTAAGCATTTTTGTACTTTACATTTTTTTTTATCTGCAGAATATTGTTTCTATTTTTAGTATTCAAATTTTAGAGTGCAGGGTTGCATTTATTGTTGTCAGCTGAAGTTTAATGATGCTACTCAGTTTTAAAAGCTAGTTTAGATGGCATTAAAAAATATTTTTATTCTGTATTTACTGAGTTATTTGTCAAGTACTCAGAAAGGAAACAATTTTTATTGTTTTTGTATTCCGAAATTCTATGAACCTGGAATTGTTGTTCATTTATTTTTGTGTTCAAACAAGCTACAACTTGAAGAGTGTAGATCTGGATGGTCACGTGTTCTACTAGTGCGCTTATCACACAAAGTTTTTGGGATTTTTTGGGAAAAACTTATCTGTTTAGGCAAGGCAATTTTATTTGTATAGCACACTTTCAACAACAAGGTGATTCAAGGTGCTTTACATGATTAAGGGTTAATATAAAAACAGCAGTAAAACACAGACAAAGCATATAAAGTAAAAACAGCAATAAAGCAAGAAGCAAACACAGATATATCAAAGCATTACTCAAAGGCAGCTCTTAAAAAAATATGTTTTTAGTTGTGATTTAAGAGAAGTCAGTGTTTCAGCAGCTTTGCAGTTTTCTATAAGTTTGTTCCAGATCAGAGGAGCATAGAAAGTGAAAGCTGCTTCTCCGTGTTTGGTTCTAATTAGGGATTTTGAGTAGACTGGAATTAGAGGACCTGAGTGGTCTGGTGGGTTGGTATAGTAACAGCAGATCTTCAATATTCTTTGGTGCTACGCCATTCAATGATGTATAAACTAGTAAAAGTGTTTTGAAATTTATTCTTTGACCTACAGGGAGCCAGTGTAAGGACTTTAGAACTGGGGTGATGTGCTCTATTTTCCTGGTTCTAGTGAGGACGCTAGCAGCAGCGTTCTGGATCAGCTGCAACTGTCTGATTGACTTTTTAGGCAGACCTGTGAAGACGCTGTTGCAGTTTAGAGCTGCCTTTGGGTAATGCTTTTATTTATCATATGTTTTGTGTGTCCTTCTTGCTTTGCTGTTTTTACTTTATATGCTTTGTCTGTGTTTTACTGCTATTTTTATTTTACCCCTTAATCATGTGAAGCACCTTGAATCACCTTGTTGTTGAAAGTGTGATATACAAATGAAATTGCCTGTCCTTACAATTCATTCCTAAGCAAATTATGGCTTCCTTAGGCAATTCAATGTTATCTAACGAACCGTCAGTTCACAATAAGTAGCCCATATCCTCTTTGCTCAGTTTTGACCAGTCCAGTTTTCTTGAGTAAGTAACATTTTTACTGCTGTTGGACAGCAGTGGGAATATTGGCTCGCTTGGTGGGAATCAGTACAGTGGAGCTACCGAGAGCTAGTGGTTGATCTCTGGTGTCATCAATGGGTAATCAGATGCTGACACTTTCTCCAGACACAAATGCAGTGAAAATTTGAATCAAAAACATGATTGCCCACAAGATGGTCAGATCCATTGTGCAAACAAGCAGTCCACAACAAAAACACACAAAAAGTTTAAAAAATATATTTTAAAGAGAAAAAACTCAGGCCGGAAACAGGCTCTAGGATACCCTAATGTTTACTCCCCCTTAAAGTCTCGTTCACTGAGAACGGGTCCCTACTGGTTCGGGCAAAGATCTTCAGCTCTAATCTGTAGTAATTAGTTGCATGCTTTAGAATAGATGGGAATTATTGAATACATGTTTTGGCTGTAAGGTTGATCTATTTTCTTAATAAATCCCCCTTAGCTTAAAGAGAAATTGTCTGGGATTACTTGGAGTAATGCATACAATTAATTTGTCCACAGCCTGTGAATTTATACCTTCAAGAAGAGACTGGATGTCTGATCTTCTAAAGCGAGGTGGTGCCCCTAATATTAATAAATTAAACTTGAACCTCATCAATAATTATATTAATATTAAATTCTTGATCATAATTATTGATGGTTATGTAAACCAGACAAAAAAAAACTCACTCACTCTGTGTCACAACACCACTCATGAGCGAACACAAAATGGAAAAGTCCTCATGGGGAACGGTGGTTCCTAACTCGAGGCTGGTAGTTCTCAAAACTGCGTTCCTAGAACTGGTATGTCTAAATGCAACTAATGTTATCTTTAATGGAAGGTGGGTATAGAGGAAAACTTTGTTCTCTAAAGAAAAACACAAAGGCCTCATTTTTGCGAGAGAAAACAGAGACGAAGACCAGTTCATCTGTGTTCAAGTTCTTTGGAAATATAAGTCTGTAATTAAAATATTTGACACAAAAAAGTTGAGCATGATTGGCAAAAAACAAACATCAATCTAAGGACAGAACCTTCTACGAACTTTGAAGCACAGAGGCAGAAGTCTTACTTTTTCCTTACCTAGAAACACCTTTTGGGTTTTCTTATACAAAATGACAAATTGTTTTCTAATGTTTTCACAAATAAATTAAATGGCATTAGATATGGGTTAATTGGACATTTCTTAAATAAGAACTGAATGCTTAATGAGACATTCTAATTTTTTGACATGACTACATATCTACTTTTCAAAGCAAAAACCTTAGCTACCATCACTAAATATTATTTTTAGGTTGCTAATACTAACTTGCTGCACACTCAAGCATAAAATGTTTAGTGTTTAGACCTCTTAAAATCTCCAGATCTTTCTATATTTCTTTTACATTTAACTGACTACAGCCTCAACCTAGATTGGGATGTGGTCACCAGTGGCCCAGGAGGTAAGAAATTGTCCCGTAACCAGTGGGTTGCCGGTTCAAACTCCGTTCTGTCTGTCTCAGTCATTGTGCCCTTCACCCACCTTGCCAGCTATTGTATGGCTGATTGTATGGCAGCCTGGCTTTTGTCAATCTGCCACAGGGCAACTGTGGCTATAAAGTAGCTTACCACCTTTAGCTTGTGAATGGGTGAATGACTACATTTTGGAGGTTGTCTAAGCATGTCACACAGAGAGGAGACCCCTGGGAAGACCAAAAACTTGCTGAAAATAATAAATGTCCCATCTGTTGCTGGGGATGGGAACATGTGGGTTTCTCTCCTAGATCTGTTATGGACATATGTGTAGTTGTTGCTAACAGAGTTTGGGTAATTAGGTAAGAACTCCATCCATCCATTATACCCGTCCATCCTATGCAGGGTTGTGGGGGGTGACTGGTGCCTATCTCCAGCAGTCACGGGGCGATAGGCAGGGTACATTCTGGACAGGTGGCCAGTCCATCGCAGGGCAACACAGAGACACACAGGACAAACAACCATGCACACACACACTCATACCTAAGGGTAATTTAGAGAGACCAATTCACTTAACAGTCATGTTTTTGGACAGTGGGAGATAGCTGGAGTACCCAGAGAACCCACGCATGCTGATACTGCAAATCATGATTATTCACGATTAATCTCTTCAGTTCTCAATCATCAATTCAATTCAATTCAATTCAGTTTATTTATATAGCACCGATTCACAACAGATGTCATCTCAAGGCACTTAACAAGAAGTCATTTCAATACATTTATACAAACACTGCAATCAGTTAAAAAGTTTCCTATTTAAGAAATCCCAGCAGATTGCGTCAGTCATTGGCGTGAGGTTGGGCAGACTTTCCAACCACAGCAATCCTTCAGCAATCCCTCATGCTGAGCAAGCATGTAGCGACGGTGGAGAGGAAAAACTCCCCTTTAACAGGAAGAAACCTCCAACAGAACCAGGCTCAGTAGGAGCGGCCATCTGCCACGACCGTCTGGGGATTTGAGAAGACAGAGCAGAGACACAGAAGGAACAGAAGATCCAATTTAAGAGAACTTTCTATGTTACAAAAAGTAAGAAGTTGATAACAGGACACAGTGGATGTTCAGCCACTGGGAGCACCATCCCAGTCGATGCCCCCCGTCCAACAGGGCATTGCAGCCAAGCAGGATACCAGACCAGGTATATCTTGTATGGAGAGAAAAACACTGAGAGAAAACAAAGTTAACAGTCGAAATAACAGAATGTACTGTAATACAACTGGAGAGCAGTAGTAGAAAAGGAAGTAGCAGAGTGAAGAAAATTGGTAAGTCTGTCCTCCAGCAGTCTAAGCCTATAGCAGCATAACTACAGAGATAGCTCAGGATGACCTTAGCCACTCTAACTATAAGCTTTATCAAAAAGGAAAATTTTAAGCCTGGCCTTAAAAGTCAACTGAGTGTCTGCCTCACGGACTAAAGCTGGGAGCTGGTTCCACAGGAGAGGAGCCTGATAACTAAAAGATCTGCCTCCCATTCCACTTTTAGAAATCCTAGGAACTACAAGTAAACCTGCAGTTTGAGAGCGAAGTGCTCTGTTAGGAACATATGAAATAATTAGATCTCTGATGTATGATGGAGCTTGATTATTAAGGGCTTTGTATGTAAGAAGAAGGATCTTAAATTCTATTCTGGATTTAACAGGGAGCCAATGAAGGGAAGCTAAAGCAGGAGAAATGTGATCTCTCTTTTTAATATTCATCAGAACTCTTGCTGCCGCATTTTGGATCAACTGAAGGCTTTTAATGGCATTTTGTTGACTTCCTGATAGTAAAGAATTACAGTAGTCCAGTCTTGAGTTAACAAATGCATGGAGTGAAGAAGATTGATCATTTAGATGAACAAACTGGAATCTATCAGACAAATATGATTTAAACCAGCCTAGTGCTGTTCCTTTGATCCCTGCAACATGTTCAAGCCTTTCTAAGAGAATATTATGATCGACTGTGTCAAAAGCAGCACTGAGATCTAACAAAACCAGAACACACCAGTCCATTATCTGAGGCCATGAGAATATCATTAGTAAACTTCACCAGTGCTGTTTCAGTGCTATGATGAGCTCTAAAACCTGACTGAAACTCTTCAAACAGCTCGTTACTGTTTAGATGCTCACAGACTTGATTAGCAACAATTTTCTCAAGGATTTTGGATAAGAAAGGAAGGTTAGATATAGCTCTGTAATTAACTAAGTCATCTTGATCAAGGGAAGGTTTCTTGAGTAAAGGTTTAATTACAGCTATTTTAAATTCCTGTGATACGTATCCGTTTACTAAGGATAGATTAATCATATCCAAAATGGGGCCAAGAACCAAATGGAACACTTCTTTAAATAATTTGGTTGGGATTGGGACCAACATACAAGTTGAAGGTTTAGATGAGGCTAATATTTTTGATAATTCCGAAAGCTCGACTGAATCAAAACAGCATAAGCACAAATGAGGATCTACAGTTCTTTCCGATACTGCCTCATTTACTGAGGAATAAGTAATCATGTTTGGGAGGATGTCAATGATTTTATTTTTAATAGAATTAATTTTATTTATGAAGAATCCCATAAAATCATCACTGTTAAGAGCTGGGGGAATAGTTGGCTCAACAGAGCTATGACTCTGTGTAAGCTTGGCAATTGTACTAAAAAGAAACCTAGGATTGTTTTTATTCGCCTCTATTAATGATGAAAAATATGCTGTTCTAGCTTGTCGAAGGGTCTTTTTATACAGCAATAGACTGTTATTCCAGGTTAAATAGGAATCCTCTAGATGTGTAGAGCGCCATTTTCTCTCCAACTTCCTAGTATTCTGCTTTAAAGTATGCAACTCTGCGTTAAACCATGGAGTCAGCCTCCTATGGCTAGCCACTTTCTTTTTTAAGGGGGCTAAACTATCTAATGCCAAACGCAATGAGGAAGTAACGCTGTGAACCAGACCATAAATTTCTGAAGGGTTAGAGATAGAATTGCTGCCATCCACTGTGTTACTCTGAGACACTGAGGAAACTAAGAATGGAACAGATTCTTTAAAAATTGTTACAGCATTGTCTGATAAAGCTCTACTATAATGAAATTTTCTTTCAGATTTAAGATGGTCAGTTAAAGTAAATTCAAAAGTTATTAAGAAGTGGTCAGACAGGACCGGGTTATGTGGGTGAATTGCTATTTCCTCACACGCAATACCGTATGTCAGTACAATGTCCAAAGTGTGTTAGCCCCAGTGGGTCGAACCCTGTACTTTTTGAGTAAAGCCAATTGAGTCTAAAATAGCATTAAAGGCTTCATTTAGGCTATCACCTTCAGTATCCACATGAATATTGAAGTCCCCCACTATAATGACCCTATCAGTATTTAATACTAAATCAGATAAAAAATGTGAGATCTGATCCAAGAATTGAGAGTAAGGGCCTGGTGGACGATAAAAAACAACAAACAAAAATGGTCTTAATGTTTTACAACTAGGATGAGGAAAATTAAGGGTTATATGTTCAAAAGAACTGTAGCTATAAATTGGTCTGGGACTAATTAGTAAATCAGAACGAAAAATGGTTGCAACTCCTCCTCTTAGCCCAGTATTTCTAGGAATGTGAAAATTTTAATGACTGGAAGGAGTTGACTCATTAATACTGACATAATCCTCCTGCTGCAACCAGGTTTCTGTGAGACAAAGCAAATCAATGTGATTATGACAAATCAAGTCATTTACTAACAAAGTCTTTGAGGAGAGAGATCTTATGTTTAATAAACCACATTTAATAGATTTATTTTTCTGTTCAGTCAAAGTCGTATTTATCTTTATGAGATTTCCATTATTTGCTTTTGTTGGCTTAACTTTTAATCCATTTAATTTTGGCCGTGGGCAAGACACTGTTTCTATAGGGTAATGGGTGGGTAACAGTACAGAAGCAGCAGAGAGGTGGGTTAAACTACGACTCTGCTTCCTGGTCTGGACCCTGGGTTGTCAGTGTTTTGGAGGACTAATAAATTCGGCCATATTCCTAGAAAGAAGAGCTGCTCCATCCAAAGTGGGATGGATGCCGTCTCTCCAGATCAGACCAGGTTTTCCCCAAAAGGTTCACCAGTTATCAATCTAGCCCACATCGTTTGCAGGACACCACCTAGACAACCATTGATGGAATGACAGCATGCGGCACGCTTATCTTTAGCCAGCAGTTTCAGGTAGGATTTGATGTCGCCCGTTCTGGCCCCTGGCAAGCTTTTGACTATGGTTAATGGTGTCTCTAGTGCCACGTTTCTGACTATGGAGCTGCCAATTACCAGGGTCAGCTTCTCAGCGGGTGTGTCGCTGAGCGGGGAAAATCTGTTAGAAACGTGGACGGGTTGGTGGTGCCCCATGGGCTGGGTCCTAGAACTATGCTTCCTACGTACAGTCACCCAGCCGGCCTGAGGTCCCGGCTGTGCGGGCTCTACCGGAGGACGGCTAGGGGGTTCTATTCTTGTTGGCTCCGCGCTGGCTAATGGGCTTCGGCTATCTGCTGGTTTTTCAACAGCGCGGAGCAGTGCTTCTAATTCTGATACCCTCGCCTCCAAAGCTACAAAAATATTACATTTATAACAGTTACCATTGTCACTAAAGGAGGCAGGGTAGTAACTAAACATCTGACAGAGAGAGCAAGAGAGAAGAGAAGAGTTAGAGACAGGAGAGAGAAGAGTAGCCATAGCCGCAATGAAGCTAAGCTACCAGAGCTAGCGAGACCTTACCACCCCAAGAAAAGCTGTGTGAAACACAAGGAGTTCCCAAAGCGTAAAGTACACCACCACAAAACGTGTGTACAGCACAGAGAAAACAAGATTAATTCAAGAGAGTCTGAACACCAAACAGCTCCACGGAGCACAACAGGAAATGACGCAATACGGCTTACCCCGTCACAGAGTACCAACCAACCTGCTTCTGTTTCAATAACAGAAGCAGTACATTTGGGGTTGTTATTTCAAGCATTTGCTCCAAAACACTAATAACAAAGAGGATATTGCCTTATAGCCAAACAGAACTTTTTGTGTGTTTTCATTTTTGTGCAGGTGTCTCAGTAAGTGTTTCCATCTTCACCCTGATGGCCATCTCCTTGGAGCGCTACAGTGCCATTTGCCACCCGCTCCATTCCAAGACGTGGCAGACCAACTCCCATGCCAAAAAGGTCATCATCGCCACCTGGGTGGTGTCTTTGATCCTGATGCTGCCCTACCCCATTTTCAGCACCCTGAAGTCCTTCACCCGCCTCAACAACAGCACTGGACACATGTGCCGACTAGACTGGCCCAATGTCATGTTCCAACAGTCCTGGTGAGATTAAAATATGTTCAATGGGGACTTTTAAAATTCTCATTTTTTGAGACATGGTGTCCGCAAACAGCTAGTCTAAGATGTGTTTTTAAGAAAGAGTGGGACAGCCACTGGAGAACATCCAGGAACACACATCCCTTCAAACAGAGAACTCAATCCTAATGGCTGCGTATCTGCTTGGGTTGTTCATTTAAAATCAAAATACATGCCTGGAGGCGGGGGATTTTAGGTACAACCCATATGGGCAGTTGCCCAGGGTAAGTATACAAAAAGAATAATAGCTAGTAAGAATAGGGAGATCAAGTTCTTTTTTCTGTCAATCACACAGTTCACGTTGAGTGAGGTGCAAGTTACCCTGTATTTGAGTGCTACCTTTAGCTACCTGAAACCATTAAGTGTGAATAAATTATGTTTTCACAAAGTGCATGTTGTAGTGGTTGGGTGCGGCAGAAGGAGAGCCTAACCCAGTGAACCATTATCGTCTGATTCAGCCACCATTGTTGTCTGCTACATACAGAGTAATTTGGCGCTGACTTCGGTTAAATCCAACATATTCTCACTGCAGTGAATACATTCTTGTTACATTTGGTGATCATAGGTACGTGTCGCTACTGCTGATCCTTTTCTTGATTCCTGGTTTTGTCATGATGACAGCCTACGGACTCATCTCTTTCGAACTCTACAGGGGAATCAAGCGGCTGCAGATTGAAAGCAGACCTGAATCTGGTATGAAAACAAAGCATTGATGCAACAAATATTTGTTTGCTAAAGTCCAGTTTATTCTTCTCCGTCAGCAAGGCTGCAGAGACACGTAAGCCCATAATCTGTTGACGCAAGCGCTCTGTGGTGGGCCCACAGAGACATGACCATTTTTCAAAATGTCCAATCATAGGCTACGGAGAGGGCAAGCCTGTGATTGGTGGGCACGCCACTATCTTTAAATATGTCAGCACCACTGCCATTTAAAAAAACAAACAAAACAGAGCTGAGGATATCTTGTAGCAGACATGGTGAAGTGTCAAACAATGCCATGCAGAAGAAGTCCAAAGATATGAACATTTTTACAACCCTTCACTGAAAGGATAAAGATGTGCTGCAGACTTTTAATTCCTGGAAGGAAATTGTGGGGAAACATGGGTTTGGCAGTGGCTGCCCTCTTGTTTACCTCGCGGGGAACTGCTTTGCAGGACTCCCAGGCAACGGACCAGTCTGAAAGGAAAACGTGTCAGTCGATACGTGTGCCGGTGCAAACTTGCTGACGGAGAAAATATAGAAATATAAACTAAACTTTAGTGTTTTTATTGTTCTTTTAAAATACAGGAAAAACACAGAGGCACTGCTTAGTTTACCTTATACCATGCAGCAATGTGCTTTGAATGCCTCACAGCATGTTGAGTTGAACATGTTGCAATCAGTGTGAATGACTAAGTTAATTAAACAGAGGTCGAACCACAGATAGATAAGGAGATGCTACTTTGGTATCGTGCAATCGAAACATATTATGCCTGGCAAGTTATTTTTAGGAACAAAAAAAACATTTTTGTGGAAACTAGATTTTCAAAATTAAAGAAAAACTAAAGTTTGTCTAATTTTGATTGATCTATTACTCTATACTTATAATGGAGATCACAGAGACAAAAAACCCACTATATCTGCAAATCTATATAAATTTAAGTCTATTATAGGAGCTTATACTGCTTTTGATTTTAATTTGTAACATTGAAAATACACCAAACCAAATATTCAGCTTTAGCTATGATAATAAAATTGCAGAGAGCGGGAAACCTAAAATCAGGAAGTCCCTGCTCTAGCTGCTGTTTTGCTAATGTGATGAATTCTCTCTGAAACTGCTTTTTTGTTTCTCACATTCTCCTCCCTACTAGAACGGCTGAACAGCACTGGCGGTCTCAAATCAGGGGAGGGCGATGGCTGCTACGTCAAACTGCCTAAAAAGAATAGTTTACCCCTGAGAAAAGGCAGCACTGCCAAGGGTAGCATCAGGCCAGTAACGGTCAGAAGCAGCAACACCAACCTGATTGACAAAAAAGCTATCATCCGCATGCTCCTGGTCATCGTCTTTCTTTTCTTCCTCTGCTGGACTCCCATCTATGTGGTCAACGCGTGGCAGGCGTTCGACCCACGCTCAAGGTACCGTCTTTCGGGGGCTCCTATCTCTTTTATCCACCTACTGTCCTACACCTCGGCCTGTGTCAACCCCATCGTTTACTGCTTTATGAACAAGAAATTCCGTGACCAAATGCTGAGCATCTTCCCTTTCCTAAAGAGGAGGAGGCGGCGAGGAGGGAGCAAAACGTCTTTTAGGACGGACAGCACGTCTAAAATTGAGTTATCCAAATTAAGAAAAAAGCCAACGTCCCATGAGCAGAACGGTCATTCTCCTCCAAGTGGAACCACACGCTGTTCCTTCACAGGCACGGAAGGCTTTACCGTCAATGAGCTGTCCTGATCTGAACTGCTTTGTACACACTATATGTAGAAGTGCTCCCCTGAGGGAAAACACGTGAGCGTGTTGTTAAGACCTCACAGTGCTTCTAGTTTATGGGCATTTCTTTTATTTTAGCTTGGTGTGAAATGACATGAGTAGATAGGTTAATGCCTGATTGATGTTGGGCTCTCACAGCAGATGAACATAGCCAGATGTTTCCCTGAAACCTTCAGAGTCCAGAGTGCTGATGATACTTATTCAGCTTCAGGGAGCACAAGTGTGACATGGAGTGCTCAGATGAAGCAGTAAACAAGTCAATATCCCAGTTCTACATGTAAATACGTCCATATTTTCTATATCTGATTTTTTTTAAAAACTGTTTAAATAATGTCTGATATTTAAAGTCCAGTTCCCAAGCAAAAATGGATAAGACTTTTATTGTCATAAAAACAAATTTTCTCTCAAACTGCTATTTTGTTGAAGATCTCCAAAGCAGAGACTATTAAAACACAGTTTTTTTTTATCCATGTTGTTGATAAATTTAGATTTTGTGAAAATTCTACAGTTGCCTACTTGATACAGACCCAGTCTTAATTAAATTAAACAATAACCATTTGTAGTTGATTTAACACATACAAAGGGAGAGAAATGTGTTGTTATTTGCATGTAATGCTGAAAGTAGTCAGCAACAAAAAGAATTTGACTTGCAACTCGAAGGCGGTCACGTCGGGTGTGATGTCATTCTCTGAGTTTCAACTTCTGAGACAAGTCGAATACAGCATACGGCTAGATTCGCCCCAACCCTGTCACCATTAAACATTTCAATTCTGCTCTGCGCTAAAAAGAATAATCAGTTAGAGCAAATGGCAAGTTGGGTGATATAAAATAACAGCTTGCTGTTGTTTCAGCCCGAATCAAAGACATTTGTATTGATATTTTTTATTGATGTCAGTGTTGATGTTGTTGATTCAACCCACTTATTACTTTTAAGCTGTTTTTATACCGTTTTGTATCTTGCCATCTATGATGGCCTAACCCTTGTTGGATAGTTCTACACGTGAAAAAAAACTAAGGATATTTTTGTTGAACATTGTGTCTCGTCACTTCTTTGATGTGTGCTAGAGATCAGTGGGGTGGAGTTGACAGTGTTCTGCTGTGTCCTGACAGGTTATGTTACTTTTCCATGAAGACAGTCTCATTTTAATAATTTTTAAGGCTAATAAATAAATAAGGCATGCCTAAGATTTCACTTTCAGTTTTAATTGCGCAGGTACGTAACTAGTCTTTGTACTTTAGTGTCAGATCAAGAGACGTTTTAATTCGATCATTGCTGAAACATTTGAGGCAGTTCTGTTGATTCTGTAGCTTGATAGCCAGAGTCTGTATTATTTCATCTTCATTTATACAGCTAAATCTCATTGAGACATGAAGTCTAATTTTTAAGAGTGACCTGTACTCATTTGGGCAGATTTTTTGACAACTTTGGGTAGGTGGTTTACACGGTGATCAGATTTTGCTTACCATTGCGTAAATGAGTAGAAAGGCAATGTAGGAGCAGCCTCTTCAATAAAATATTAAAATTACTACAGAAAAACACAGGAGTGCTTGACCTTTAACAGTTTTTAAAGTTTACTCATTGCTAAACACTTTTATAAAAGCACTTTTAAAGTACTAATAAACGATTAATGTTCTTTAAATTGATGCTAACAACACGGTATTGGCTGACTTGACCTTCCTTCTCTTTTAGGAGCCTATTTCAGTAAACTTCCATAGGGGATCCTGTAGTTAATCTTTTGACGACAATAATCACACAGTAATAGATTTAGGGGCTGTTTACACGACAACGTTGCCGTTTTTCTTTGAATACGCGGGTGAAAACACGCTGCGTTTACACGACAGGGTGCGCGATGGAAAACGATGTAGTACATATGCCCGGCCTTTAGATGGCCGTGTGCCCTGTGTATGCAGTGTTCCAAGGTTTCCCCCTCACAACCCGGAAAAGAAACATTTCATGATACCTAACAATGGCGGTCTTTTTGTAGTTCTCCGCTCAAATAAAGGCATATTGATTATTTGACGCACGTACTGTACGTGACCAAATAACTTCAGAAGCTGCATCAGCAGTAACCGCATACCTGGATCCGCCATTGTTGTTGTTTTTCTGTAGAAAGGCGGAGTGCGCAAGTGCAACATGTCCGTAGGTGGCTGGCAGTGACGTCATCGTTTTCAATGCGTTTACACGACAACGAATCCTTCAGCGTTTTCAAAACTCTCCACTCTGGAAGCTGTTTCCCAAAAGCTGCGATTTCCTTAGCAACCAGCAAGAGGAGTAAAAAGAGCGGGAAAGTTCTAAAACTCAAAAAAAAAAAAAAAAAAAGACAAGTATCAAAGTAGGTGTTTATTTAAATGAAATAAAATTTAACATTAATTTTAAATCATGTTTTTTTTACTTTATATGTGAAAAAGTATTATTTACCCCAACATCCCTTAGCAAAACTGAGCCAAGCTAAGTCTAATTTTTACTTGGCTAAGTAATCAATCCAATGTCTTTTATTCCCCAAGACTCAGTCAGTGTATCCCCTTTCAAACAGGCCGTGAAAAACTGTAACTTTCCGGACATCGTCTGTTTTGCTTTTGTGTCTGAAAGCAATCTTCCATAGTTTGTCCCAATACCCTTTACCGGTAATTTTACGGATGAAGACCTAGTAACAAGAGCGGACTTTTCGCAGTATGGTGTTTGCATTCACACTATCAGGTAATGTTCTGGGAAAGCTGGAGGGGTGCGGGGCGGTGGGGAAAAGAGGAGGGGAAAGAGTGGTGTGTTCTAAAAACACAACTCCGGGTAAAGACCGGATGGTATTGTCCGCAAATATTCCAGAACTTCTGTCTGAAAACGGCTTTACAGTAATGAATTGAATACTCAAACATTTCACCAAGACATGTGCAAAACTAAATGCCAAGACACTTGAAAGTTAAATATTTAATATATTAGTAATTTCTTGGTTTTGAATGCGCAATCTTTTTGATTCTAATCTTTGTAAACTGCCTTCAACTTCTACAGCAAGTATCTGCCTCATTGAAACATAATCACAACCAGTAGCTTCAAACTGAAACACCCCACTGTGCAAATAACCGATGTCCTTGACCCTTTGTATGTATGTGTACCAAAAAGACTAGGCAAATGGAGAGGCCTTATCTTTTTGTGGGATTTGTAACACCTGCAGCTCGTCTTTAAAGACTTAGTTCCTCCCCTCACCCACACGATTTCCACCCATTCCTATTGTTAAATATAGCAGCATCGCTGTAGCAACTTGTTTATCTTTTTTATGTTAGTTTGTATATGAAGAATTTAACATTTCTCTGTAATTTTTGCCAGTTATGATGTAAAAGGTTGGCTCTCAAACGTGTTTTGCTCTCTCTTGTGATAAGGCTTGTTTCAGGAAATAACTGAATACAAAAACATGATTGTGGCTTATTTACTGAACATCTGAGTATGGCTGTTGGAAAAGTTTGACATTTCAGTGTTCTGCAACAGAAATGAGCCTTGGTCACAACCACAACTTTCAATGTATTCTATAGGATTTGTATAATATGTAAGCATAACGTTGTGCATAACTTTGAATTGGAAGGAAAACGATACGTCCATAAAAAATGTTTACAAATAAAAAATCTTAAAATTGTGGTGTGTATTTGTGTTCAGTTCAATTGAATAAGCACTTTTACTAAAATTATAGCTGCAGGTCTTGTGGGGTATGTCTCTACCAGCTTTTTCATATGGTGCCTATAAAATTTATTCAACCCCTTGGGTGGTTTACCCTTTTACAAATAATCAACAAAATTAGGCTTTTTACAACAACAAAAAATCCCCTTTAATGACAAAATGAAAACTGATTCTACAAGATCATGACAATGAAATAAAAATATTTAACATAGAATGAGTGATTGCATAAATATTCACCCCCTTTAAAGTGACTGATATAATTTAACAGAGGTGAATTAGATTTGGTGCTTGTAGTCTCACAATGAGTGGAATAAAGATCATCTGAGTGCTGTGATTGTAGTATAAAGACACGTGTCTGGAAGGTCCATTCACTGGTTAATCAGTATACCTGGTTACCATCATAGCATGAAGACACAAGAACACTCCAAGCAAATCAGAGAAAAGGCTATGGAAAAGTACAAGTCAGGGATGGATATTAAAAAATCTCATAGGCACAAAA
Source organism: Valencia hispanica (assembly GCA_963556495.2). Taxonomy (NCBI): domain Eukaryota; kingdom Metazoa; phylum Chordata; class Actinopteri; order Cyprinodontiformes; family Valenciidae; genus Valencia; species Valencia hispanica. The sequence continues at coordinate 21,998,647 of OY747714.1, read as the reverse complement.
CATCCACTGGAGTTAAGCTAAATCCATCAAGAAATGGAGGAAATATGGCACATGTGTTAATCTCGCTGACAGAGAGGCCACCAGGACACCTATAGGCGCGTTTTCCACTATCATAAGTTCAGGGTATGAGCGTATCTCTACTTCACCGGACCGGGCCGACAGGGCCATTTCAGGAACCAAATGAGTACCAGTCTTGGGGCATCTACTTGGAAAAGGTCCGGTAGAGTCGCTGTGGTTAAGTCAAGCTGATTGGTCGTAATTCAGAGTGAAATGAGCAGACGTCACCAAACAACCGGCTACTTAAAATAAAAAGTTGCTGGCCAAGCAGTGTTTAACAAGATATAGCAAACAGAAACACAGCTACCATCCTTGCTTCTTCCATGTCGATCCCTTGTCATTTCTGGTGCTGTGGGCGCCTTTTGGTGCCGATCAGTGACGTTACTCACTGCAGAGAGAGCTGTGATATGCGAATGTCTTAGCAAATTCTTTTAAGGGTCAATTTTCTATAGAGACATGACGGCTGGTAGGAGCAGCCCAACTGATTTACCACACCAGAAAAAGATCTGGTTAAATTACCCCGAAGTTCCGATAGTGGAAACGTGCCTTATGACTACGCTGAAGGAGTTACAAGCTTCAGCAGATAAGATGGGAGAGACTCTGAATACAACTACTGTTGCCCAGGTTTTTCACCAGTGAAAGCTTTATGCAGACGTCTACTAAATACTGACTTGAGTTTTACAGCCAACCCATCCATAAAGGGGTTAAGAGTTAGAAAGTGCATTAGCATACATTGTATAAAATATGCAACGTATGCATATTTATGTAGTCACTTGTTTTACATCATTTAGTAGAAATCAGCTTTCACTTTTTGTCCAAAAAAACAAACACAAAAAAACTAGGCCTTTCTAACACAGAGATGCATTAATGTACCCTAATCCATTCTACTGTATGTTTAGGGTCAATCTGTGGATGCATCAATATCAATGCATTTAAAAATATGACTAAGTGCAATTATTAAGAGCAGTTTAGTTGCACAGTTGCACAACTGAATGCAACTTCTGCCCTAAAGTAGGGTATTTAATAATTAGCCCCCTGACTTGTTGCAGCTGCATTGTATATAATTAAAAAAGAAAGATGCGTTTTCAAAAAATTTTAACATGACAAAATATGGAGAAAGTTCAAGGGGTAGGAATACCATTGGAAAGAGCTGTATATGAAAACCTGGAGTGTACACAGATCCAGGGCAGATCTAGTCGGTGCTTTGAACAGGTTTCATAAAGTGGACCTGAAGGGAAAGACCGACTCTGGTGGGACTTGTGTGTCAACACCCAGTCACTGAAGGAGCAAAAAGAAGAAAGCTTTACGTAAGAGCGGGACAAATCTGGGTCAGTTATTCCTACCCTTTCAGCAACTATTTGTTTAGGAGTATAGAAAAAAAATGTAAAAATGTGCTTCTTTTTTTTTAAAACCCTGATTAAAGACATTCACATTTGATCACTTTTTAAATTCTCATTTTATTCCAATATTGCAAGTTTTTCTCGTTTTTTTTCTTCTTCTTTTAATGACATACAGTTTTGAGCATGATCTGGAGCTGCAATATGTACAAAAACAAACTAACATATGTTATTTTAAAAAAAAAGGAAAAACAAAAAATAAAATAAACAGAAACGTCCCATTTGTTTTGACGTTATTGCTAAATGTTACAAACGGCACAGGTTTCTACCATCAGCAACCCTTTGAGCACTGAGTATACTACCACATGACACCTCTGCTTACCATTTCACTAGAATAATACACAGATAACAGTGAGAATAACTGGAGATGAAGAAGAGGAGGAGATGAAGACGAAGAAAAGGTGATCCAGGTGTAGCAAGGCTAAGCATCGATGAAAAGATTATGTGAGAAATCTTCCAAATGCACAATGAAAAAAAAACTAAGAAATTGAAAAAAAGATAAAAAACAATGGATGAAATGAAATGCGTGAGAAGAAATAGAACGTTTAGCGCTCTGTAGTGCAAACAGCCAAATAGTCTAAAAGGAGAAGTAAGGCTGAGTGCGACAGAGAAAGGGCTCCACACTCCTTTTTTTATTTGTTTAAAGCTGCCTCTCACTCTGCCCTGTTTTTGTTTAGCAGTGCATGAAAACTACATTATAAAAAAGACATTTGGCATATTAAGAAGATACATACATTGTTCAGAGCTCATAAAAACACATCCACACAAAGAACAGCTGCTTTTTTTTTTTTATCCTTTTCTCATTTTTTCTGTTTTTGGAAGTGTAAAAAACAAAAACAACAAAACAAACATGACGAGGACGCACGGAGAGAAACAAAAATAAAAACAAAGCAAACAAACAGAGTTGGTGTTTTCCCTCTTAGGAAGGTTCATATTAACACAACGTGCACATCGAGAAGGCATGTAACATCTTATTCTTTTTACCCCCACCCAAGAGTATATTCCCCCACTTCTTTTTGAACTTGCACATTCTGAAAAAGAAAACCCAGTAAACCAGCTCCGATTGTCGAAGGCGACATTTTTTAAGAGGAAGAGCCGCTATTTTTTTCCGTTTTCTTAGCAAATCTGAAAGCTGCTCAGGACAAGATGGCGCGTTTTTGCTTAGAGGAGGCAACACAAATATTTAATTTTAGGAGACGGGGAAAGATTTTAAAAAAATAAATAAAAAAAATCTAAGGTTAAGATTTGGTGACCTCCATCCTGCAGAGTAAAGGGAAGCGCCGCCGCTGCTCGGTTTGGATGCTACACCGCTGCTGCAGCACCTTTTTTTTTTTTTCTTTCCTGGTTTTAAGTCCTCCGTTATTCCAGGAAGTAGCCAGCATTAAGGGAAACTTTAGAGGCAGCACGGGCTATAATGCACTTTTTTTTCTTCTGTTTTTTTGTTGCTGAAAATTTGACGTGAGACAACGGGAGACTTTGTACCAATAATTTAAAAAATATCAATATTACAATATAAAACATTTTACATTAAACAAACATGATGGACAAGAACGGGGCATAACTTAACTCTTTGTTTCTTTAATGCGTTTTCTTTTTTTATACATTAAAGGGGGTGCAACGAATCCTTTTCTGTTCCTGTTTCAAGGTGTTAAAAAGTTGTGAAATACTTCATGGAGCAGACATTCATGTTACAGTGTTGTTCTTGTGTTGTATTGCCTTTGAATGTCTCCCCACAGCTATAGACGTTTTGGATCTCGGTGGAAGACAGGAAAGCTCAATCTTTGCTCCTTTTTTGTAGTTTTTCTATTCATTTTTTTTTTGTTAAATAATGGAACGAGTCCGACTCGATATACGACACACTCGCACGCTTTAAAGAATCTGCTGGCTGGTGAACTAGTGCTCAGGCGAACGAGAACATAAAAATACGACAATGAAATGACCTGTACAATATTGCTGTTATGTTTGGAAATGCTCGTTTTCTTTTTTTTAATGCACATTTAAAAAAGGCCTTTTATGCTGCCCACAGGAGGCGCCGTCACCGCCAACGCGATGAGGATAATTTAGACAGAACAGAAGGGCTAACATCAGTCATGAAGTAGGCATGGGCCTGGTTCAGATCAAAGGTTTTACAACAGGCAAACGGAGGCACCAGTCGCTCTTACAGGTTCAAAAGCGCGACATTTTCTCACTTTGCGGTTCCTGCACTTCAGGAAGTGGAATGGAAGCTACAATCAAATTTATCCCGTATCTATTCTGTGTTTTCGCTCAAGTCTGAGTAACAAAATCAAATTGAGAAAACGCCACTGAGCTCAGAAAAAAAAAAAAGACCGCTGCACGTTTTTGTTTCTCTGATTTCTACCACCTACGGTAAAGCCCAAAATGATTCACAACCTTGATATGTTTAGGTTTAAGGTCGACATGTTTCTTCTGACTGGAACTAATATGAACTTTTTGAGAGACCCAGCCAGAGTCATGACTTGAATCTGATCATCTGTGGATGGAGCTACAGATTAGGGCGATGGTAAGGAGGCATTCCAACCATAAACATTTGGATTTGAATCATAAAAAAATTATTTTAAAGAAATCCAATGGAAACAAGCCAAAAACTGTTCAGTAACTATAAAAAGGGTTTGATTTCTGTAATCCCAGCATTAGAAACAGTATAAATAATTAACTTTACTTTTGTTAAAATTGAAATAAAATAAACTGAATTTTTTTTAACGTAAGCCCTAATATATTACCTTATCTTTTAGCATAGGTCTGACCGATTTCCAATCAAAATACATTTTTTTTGGGTTGAACAAACCATGTTCAATTTTAATCCTGTATGAAACATTTGGGGGCTTACTTGTACAGGTATGTGTAAAACAAACAAGTCTTATTCTCTCAATTACTGATCATATTTCTGTCCAATTTTAAATATCAAATAACTGAGTATTTACATACAGCAAATGGTGAATATAGCAAAAAAAGAAAAGAAAAAGAATTAAGTTGCATTTTAAGACCAGGAAAACACAAAAATAAGAATTTGATGTTTATTTTTAAACAATAGAATTAGGAAGGGTTCAGAAATCAGTATTTGGTGGTTAAATTTGGCATGTGCTCTCCACCAGTTTTCGACACTGATATTGAGTTGTTGATCAGTACCTTATAAAGTCGAACAAGCCGCGACTGCTTTTAAATTCTTCAACAGAAAGGCTTTCATTCCTGTGGGGAAGCAGATATGAGGGGGGAAAATTGCTGTGGTCTCAATTTTCTCCAGAGCAACAGGCATTGACATAACTAACAATTAATAAGGTGTATTATTTTTGCTGGTTTAAAAAAAAATTTAAAAAGAGGGAGAAGCGGCGTAATGTTAGACATTTTTTTCTTTCAATTTTCGTATAAATATCGTGATATTTTTCCCTCGAGGTCATAACGGCCCATGCCTACCTGGGAGACATTGCGCCAAGTGAGGCAGCAGAAGAACAATATTTAAAAACAAACACAGAACAGTGGTGGTTTTCGTATTTGTACACCAAAAAGAAGGCTTCCTTAGAAGAAGAAGGCTGCTTTTTGCAGGGAGGGTGAAGCCGCAGCGATGAGCTCCTGTGACAAGAAGCGAGGCATTAGTTTGTGCTATGCACAGATTCTTCCAAGGTGAGTAAACAGCAGATAAGAAAAAGGTGAACTTCTTTTTTTATCTTTTTGCAGTAAGGCCACATCAAATTGAAAAAGTGTCCATCGTTTTTTTTCTTCTTCTTCTTCTTCTTGTTCTTTTTGGAAAACTACCGAATATAAGTAGAGCACGTGCTGGAAGACACCTCGCCGGGTGTAGGTACACGAGCAGTGAGCAACAGATATTAGATATGTGACTGGTCTGACTGTGTGCACAGTACGAATATACAGTACTAAGGCTTACTAACGCTTATTACATGAGTTCGACTTGTTTTTGTAACCAAGAAAAGTATTTTTCTTCTTCCCCCCAACATATTCGGCAGATGTTGCTATGGCTCCACGTGAGATGTACTGAAAGCGTTTACGTTCCAGGAGACGCGGCAAGCACACAGAGTATTGCAGGCAAGGCAAAGGCGTTGCTTAAAGCTTTTTCTTTTTAAAGACTTCATAAAAAACCAAAAGGATAAAAAATATAGGCCCCTCTGAGGTCATCCCCAATAAAAACGAACAAAAAATGTAATAAAAACAACCTTCGCTTATGTGAATGAACAAACCCGGACTTCAGAATTCATTCTTTTTCCCCAAAAGAAGATGTATTAAAACAGACAAAAAAAAAAAAAAATCGATTCAAAGACCGAGAAGCAGGAGTTTGTTGTAAGGTCACATTAACATGTAGGTTTTGAGTTTGGACCTCAAACAGGGGGAGGGGAAATAAAGCCCAAAGCTCAGAGAAGAAATAGAAACTATTTGGTAACAAAAGTGTACTATATGTTTAATACAAAAAAAGGTATGGAGAAAAATGTACCTTTACTAAAGCTTATACAAGATCCTTGGTCCATAAAAACTATGTTATCGTCACGTTTTATGTGTGTCCCTCTGCATCCTGCAACAAAAATACATCCAGCTGAGCTCGTGGGAGTTAATCGGTGTGAATCCAGGCAGGAACAGGAGGTGTCGTTAGAGAAGAAATGATGGGGAAGCAGGTTGACGATAGATTCATCCTTTCAGGTTGTTGTTGTGTGCAGGGTGGATGTATTGTTGTTGTCGTTTCTCACAGCTGAAGAAAGGTGCTGGTGCTCTGAGCCTGCAGGAAACGTCACTCATTCCAAACACCAGGATTAAATAGGCAGGTCCGTAAAGTAACCACAGGAGACGGAGCTCTTCTGCTTATTCCCATTGGCCGACACCTCTGTGATGTCGCTCCTTCAGTTTGCTCCTTGTGTTTGTATCCCAGGTGAACACACAGCACTCTACGATGAGTCTGTTTGGGTTTATTTCCTATAGTCTTTATATACCCCAAGGTATGTTTGCTCTCAAGGCATACTGTGTGCGCGCGTTAGGACACCACGGCCGCCGCGGCGGTGGAGGACGAGGACGTGACCCCGGCACCGGGGGTGCTGTTGGGGCCGTAGATGCCGGGGGCGCCCTCCTGGCTGCTGTTGCTGTGCAGGCTGGAGTTCCCGGCACGCAGGATGGCGCCTGCGGCGCTGCAGTGCGGCCTCGGGCCGGGCTCGGGTGTGTAGGTGAAGGTCAGCGTGGTGGAGTAGATGATGCCGTCGTTCCTCACCAGCGTGACGGGGACCTGGACGGGCTGCCGCACCCAGCGCCAGCCCTCGCGGAAGGCGGAGATGTCGGGCACCACGCACAGCATGCTCTCCGCACACCTGCAGGAATCACACAGGAAGACAGAACAGCAAAGCCAAGACTTACTTATAGAATCCAAAGAGAATTACAAACGATCCAGGGTTCCTTCACTTTTTTCATGTGGAAACGTCCAGACTTTTTCAGACAAGGGAAGGTAGGTATTTAGAAAACGGATTTGGAAATAAAGTCTGGAAATACAACATTTTTCTATATGTATCAAGACCTGGAAAACATTGAAATCCAAATCCATACTTCTCCAGATCGTGTAGGAACCACCATAATAAATCCCAGATTGACCAGCAATCAGTGAGCCTCAAGTTAGTTTATTTGTGACGGCTTCTTTCTAATTTTCAAATTTTTATGGAGAAGCATCTCCAAAGTTTAATGCCCCTTTTCCACTATGCTCGACCCGGACATGGTGGGATCTGCCCCTATTTAGCGCATTTCCACTACCTTCATCTGGGCCGAGGCTACCCCCTTTTTTCGAACTCCTTCTGGCTCAATCAGAAGCGAGCCAAGGTGACCCAACACGCCCACCTATGGACCGACTGGTCCAGTAAATTGATGTCACCCTCACTCCTACCTACGTAGTGGTAGCCACTTACTGGCCTGGCAATGTGCTTGTGAAGTGATGTCACAGAGAATGGCGACGCATGGCTTCCAGCGAGTTCAGAACATTGCTGGGGGAAACTAACAAAAATTAAAGTGCGAATATCGGGCCGTGAAGGACCAGAACGGCAGGAGTGGGGCAGACCGCAAGTTCTTTGCAGAAATGGACGGCATTTATGGTGGTTACCGGTGAGTAACGGAAGAGAGAGAGGTTAGATACTGGTGAGGGATAACAGATTTTTACTGGAACTTTGTTCCGCTGAGCCCGCCCATGTCCTCGCCTACTGCCTACACAACCAGGCCGTTCTGACCCTAGTGGAAAAGGGGCATAACACGCTGACAGGTAGAAAACATCTGAAGCTATCCGGCCCAGAGTTATATCTCTTAAATTAACTTTAAAGATTCACTCCGAGTTAAAAAAACATCAGTCTCCCAAATGGTGTACAAAGAACTGCATCGTGTCTTTTCATCAGAAATCTAAACTTACATAAGAGACTGAAAGTTTTGAGGAAAGAGTGACATTGGGTCATTATTCTGGTATTTCTGATGTTTTAGCAAGTGAACGGAGCAGCAGACACACGTGACTCAGCTTTGTCCTTCATTATGGTCCTCAAACTCATCTTACATCGCTGTATGACAAGTAGGGTTTCAGTAATGTTCATGCTCTATCAAAAACCTATATTTCACTTAAAATGTCACTGATTTTGCTTCTATGTCACACTTAAACTTTTCAAATCAGCAAACATATTACTATCAGACAAAGATAACCTGAATAAATACAAAAAAAGCACTTTTTAAAGTGATTATTTCATTTATGGAAGACTTTGTCATAGGCACACTGATCCGGTGTGAAAATATAATTGCTTCCATATTAAATCACGAATTAACTGGGAACGAACCCACCAGCCACATCCAGGCCTGATAACTGGAAAACCAAACGAAATGATTCAAATGTACACGAGAAACAAAGTCACTGACATCTATCCATCTGGAAAAAGGGGTTATTAACCAATTTCTAAGGCTTTGGCACTCCAGAGAAGCAGAACCATTATCCACAAACAGAATTTTCCATCCGACAACTGGATTTAAAGAATAGTGTTTGCCATAATGCTGTTTTTTGATTTAAACAATTACCAGATATTTTCCCAGAGGGGGCATTTTTCCCTTAAGAATCCAGATAAAAACAGATAAAACACTGACCTGTACATGGTTTCAGCCTCAACATCCCCAAACCAAACCCGCAGATTTGGTGTGAAGTTCTGTCCCGTCAGCTCCAGCATGGCAACATCCCCCCCACCGTTAAGCTGCGAGGAGCAGACAGGACCAGACGAGTTGAAACACGCGCAACAACATCCGCTGTAGCAAGACTCACTTCAGAGAAAACTCATCCGGCTCTGAAGGTACCTGTAAGCTCTCCACCACAGGCACAGGGGTGACGGGTGAGTGGACGGGGCCCATGCCCTCGTAGAAAGTGTACTCTGCCTTGTCCGTGCTGATGATTGTCCAGGAGGCGCCGTCGTTGATCATCTCCTTGTTTGGTTCCTTTGGGCATGGAGTGGCCTGGCAGGGAGGTGGAGAAAGGTAAAGGTGAATCACAGAGATCTAGAGTGGCGCCGTGATGCGAGCCTGACGTTACGTGCGGAGGTAATAGTGGCACCGACTTGAAACTGGATGATCCTTTCTTGGGAAAGGCACAGGTACATGCGCTCCGTGTCCTTCAGGTAGAAGGCACACTTGTGCAGCTGGGAAACTGGGTCGTCGGCGTCCAGCAGCGCCGTCTGCTTGTCCACTTTTCGGATGATCTGATGAGAAACGAACAGGAACGAGCAGATAAGCCGACAGAGTGATGGACGATATGAAGCAGTGGGACGGATAGGAAGTTAAAAGATCGAGATAGAAGAAGAAGAAAAACACACTAAAAAAACCCAAACATGAAGAAAAAAAACTTTTTTTCACACTGGTTAAAGTTTTTACTTCTTGGCAAATTGCAACAGCAAAGTAATGTATTTTATTGGGATTTTCTGTGATAGACCAACAACGTTGTGCACAATAGTGAAAAGGAAGGTAAACGATGTACAATCTTCAACTTTATTTTCTTTCTTTCCTTTTTTGTTTTTACAAATACAAATTTGAAAGTATTTGGTGTATTTGTATTCTAGTCTCCTAAGGTAGTTCTTTGCAAAAGAAACCCTCTCTGCAATTTTACCGGCAAGGATTTGGTACATCTAGAGGTTGAAATCTTTAGCAATTCACTCAAAAGGCATTAGTTCTTAACTTTGACTAGGCCATTCTATCTATCCACTGTAGCTCCAGCTAAATGTTCTTTTGCTGAAAAACCTTACAGGCAGTTTTGCACAATATTAATCTCCAACACTCCTATCAACCAAAACCAGCTTACCCATCCTCTGCAAGCCGCTCACAGCTTGGGGTATTGTTTCATAAAACTTACCCTGCTTTAAACCTCTCTACAACTTTACCGCTGGCCTCTCTGCTGTGTCCCTTGGTCATCATGATGCCGGTTGGTCACTAATTTTACCAAAAAAACATCTGAGGTCTTCTCAGAACAACTGGATTCATATTTAAGGCCGGTTTATACTTCTGCGTCGTGTCCCTCGTGTAGGGTACGCCGTAACCGCCGTAGCCTCTGCGTAGGTCTGCAGAAGCTTGACGTGCACCTCCTCGGACCTGACGTGCAGCCCGGGGACGCGACGCAGAGACGCGGAAGTACTCCCTTGTGATTGGTCAGTGAGATCACGTACACACGTACCATCTTCTACGTCTCCGTCTTCTCATTTGCTTGCGTTGCAAAGTGTTCAAAAGAAGGATAATTAGTTCGTCTGCTTCCACAATCTCGTTGAGACACTGCACCAAGTCGGCCGCGATCGTTCTAAAACAGGAAATACTTACTGGAACTGAAGCAAGCATAAGCAAACCATCAGAAAAACTCCACCCTGTGGAGTTTGCCAACCGATACCAGCCTACTGCCACCTGCAGGTCTGGAAATGAAACAGCAACACGACGTTTTCAGCCCTACGCAGTAGTATAAACACAGCAGTGGGTACGGCGGTTACGGCGTAACCTACGCGATGCGACGCAGAAGTATAAACCAAGCTTTAGATTCAATCAAAGCAGGGTGTGACTTCTTATTTGGTTTTAATTGATATTAATTAATTAATTAATTATAATTATATTATTTCACAATAGAAAAGGGGGAATATTCAAATGCAGGGCACACGTTTCAGGTTTTTCTTTGGAAAACATTTTATAAACCATTTATAATTTTCCTTCCAATCGACAATTATTTAACACTTTGTGTTGTTACATCATAAAACCCTAATAAAATAAACTGACATTGTCGGTGTAATGTGGCCAAATCTGAAAAAGTTCAAGAGGAATTAATAGTTTTGTAAGGCAATGAAGGTCAAAAGAAAATGAGGTTAACAAACAAAAATAGATGGAAGAAGAGACAAAATGTCAGTGGCGGCTTAGAAAAACATGAGTCACACCATCAGTGAAGGAAAACAAGGCTCACTTTGTCTCAAAATGGTTATCTGAACAAAATAAAAGTGGGTAAAGTCTAATCTTCAACTTTTATGAAGAGAGGGAAAATAATCTCTTTGTATGCCAGATGACAAGAAGATTGACAGCTCTGTGCAGCCTGCTAATTAAAGAACAATGAGAAGCCCTAGTTTCCTCAGTGTAGAAAACAAAAACTGAGTAAAGATGGTTTATTTATATATATATTAAAAAAAACATGATTGTGTGGCCATCTGAGTTTGACATGTTTGGACAAAGCCAGGATAGCAGAGTCACTGAGCTGTTGTTTTGCGTTAGCGGAGGAACACCAAACCACAAACACAGCAAATGTGGCCTAAACTTGCCTGTTCATGCGAATGTATGCTCCCGATCTCAACCATTGAGATCCTTTTATAATTAATATTATTATTATTACCAGTCTGGGCAGCGCCATGCCGGTCACAGAGCACACCAGCTTGACCGTCTGGCCGTAGTGGATGTAACCGTCTCTCACAGTGAACTCCTCTCCTTCTGACTCCTCATCATCCACTGGAGACGCAAAGAAAGGAGCAATCAGAGCTGCATCCACAATGCTCCACACACCAGAAGCTTCAGTTCATCTCCCTCATGAATTAGTTGGTAAATATGTTCATGTCTGGACCAGGGCGACTCACAAAGATGGATGTAGAAAGCGCCCCACTGCTGGGAACTGGCGTGGAAGTTGCCCCCCTCCACGTGCAGGTAACGCGTGCTGACCGTTTGGGAGCGGAGCCGGTTGAACAGCGCCACCTTGGTCCCTGATGCGATGCACACTGCAGACAGAGGCAACAACAGACAGGCTTACATAGGAGAATGTGACATGCTACACACTGGGTGATAAGAACAGCCAGGCAGAAAAGCCCCTTCCTCTTACTGTGATAGTTAAGGAGGCTGCCCTCTGGTGGCCAACTAATTTACATACACTTTTTCAAATGATTTCAGATGAAGATTTATTTTAAACGCCACCTTTTCAGCCCGACTCCCAAGTTTGATGATCTCTTGTACATTTTAGGATTCCAAGACCTCTCCGGTTTTGGAATTACACAGTTTACCAGACTTTAAAATTCCAAAATCCAGGACATTTGAGTGGAAAACCTTTCATTAGCTGCCAGTAAGATGTGAAATAATTAACTCTGGGTGAACATTTCAGGTAAAAGCAAAACTAACAGACTTATATGTGCAATCATTCTGTTTTTTTTTTGTTTTTTTTTTTGTTTAGTTTTACAGAGGGAAACTGATCAGGCAACTGTTCACGCATAACCGTGCACTTATGAAAAGATTTATGACTACTTCTTTCAAACTGCTACACCCAAACCAGTTCCAGGCAATTAACGGCGCTGCAAGCCTGGAGGAAACTCTAGTTTGACTACACTACTCGCCTACCACAACACCTGCTCATAAAGCAAAATGACAGCTTGAGGCATTAATGCAAGGGGAAAGTTCTAAAAGCTGTTTTCACATTAGAAAAGCCCCGAGACATTAAAGCAAATCCATGAAAGGGAATAAATGTGGAAGTTGGAATGGGGGATCTGCACGCAAATTTAAAGATATAAAAGCTCAATGATTGCCTAAAAACCCGTAAATAGTTTTTTTCTCATCTGAACACCTTTTAAGGGGTTAAAACACTGTCCTGCTGTTCAATTACCTAAAACGTACGACTAATTTTAATGTTTAATTGTTTTATTTTTTTTGTATTTGTGTTTCATCTACTTTAACTGCTCACACCAATATGATCCAGAAGAAAAAATGTTTCATTTTGATGTTTGGTTAAGAATTATTATTATTTTTTTTTTTATCTCAGACAAATAAAAAATAAAAAAGTGGCTCTAAAACATTTAATTTTCACAGATAAAACTTACTTTGGAGAAAGAAAATTTACTGAACTTGATATTATTCACATGAAGCGGTCAGTGTTTACACAGAAAAACCCAAATTGTTTTTAGGCAGCAGTTTTCTTACAGCGGTGTACAGGACTGCAAGGGAATATTTTGAGTAATAAGAAGTAAAAACACCTTATGTTCTTGTTAGTTAGGGAATTTACACAGAGCATTTAAAAAAAACAAAAAACGATTTGTCTAATCTGTATGATAAATCTCAAAACATAAAGTTGACTTAATTTGCATCTACAACTAGAAAAGTTAATGATGTTGTACTGTCACGTTTTACTAAAACTGAGCACAGATGTGACTTTATTCAAACTGTGAACCGACAGCGGACCAAGACTCAAAGAGGAAACAGAGTCCAACTCACGGTCAGCATTTTTGAGGGACTGCTTCTTTTTGGAGGGCTTGGAGATGACTTTGATCCTCTTGCTGAGGAACACGCCGATGTCTGCGCTGTTGCCGTAGAACATCTTGACGGACAACATGAAGTGCTTTCTCTTGTCGGAGTCGGATATGTACAAGGTTTTGGCTGTGCAATAATTCTGCCGAGGAGAAGGAGAGAAATTGTAAATGATCAGAAAGAAGATTGTTACAAATGTAAAGTACACTTAACAGCTCTACTTCAGATTTATGCTTTTATGTTATTTTATTTCCTGTTGGACGTTTACGTGAACCCATGGAAAACTCGTTTGAAATGTTCGCTTAAACGATTGTTTTTACTTCTGAGTTTACTTATAATGTCCTTTAATCCAAAGGGGGCCAACGTGTTAAATGTATGTCTCCTTTAGCATGTTGCACTGTGAGCAGATGCTTTCTGCAGCCATGTTTAAGCTTCTGATGCAGTTCTAACCACACTTCCTGACAGAATTGGAAGAGTTCATTTAAACTGGTGGCATTCCTCACACAAACGCAACTCTTAGGCATTGCTCACAAATTTTAAAGAGGTTGAGGTTGGGGCTTTATGAAGGCCATCCCAGAAGCTTAATGCCGGCCTGCTTTATATTCTCTAGCTGTTGAGCTGACGTAAAGTTAATCATGGTCTAGCTGTTGAGAAAAGCTTAAGTTTGAAGAGCATTATTCCCCCTCCATTATTCAAGCCACTCTGTGCTATGCACCTGCAAAAGTGGCAGCCAAACAGTACCACAGCATGATGCTTCCACCACCGTGCAATGCAGTTTGGGTCATCGTCCTGATAAAAACACTGTTGCGTCCAACTTTAAACTGTTTTTAGGCTTTAACCCAAAACTGTTTTACACGTTCCAATGTCGTGGCCAAACAGCCCAGTAGAACATTTCTCCAGAAGACATTTAGCTTATCCGTGTTTGCAGCTACAAATTTAAGCTGTGATTCGAGGTGTCAAATTTGGATTATGGGGCTTCTCTCTCAGTCAGGCGCGGGTGTTCTAGCCATTTCTGGTTCACAGTAGACTTGAAAATGTGTGATTCCTGGCTTGTTCCTCTGCATCTTAACCATTTTTTCATTTAAAGGTTACAGTTTGACTCTTCTTTCTATAGATGTTTTTTGAAATGATCTTGGCACCTGTAGGTTTTTAGAAATGACTCCAAAAGTGTTTAAATCTACTATTTCTCTTAGATCATCAACAGCCCTAAACTACTAGGATTTGTATGCCCAAATTTGAATGCAGCTACAGACATGCAGCTTTATTTCCTCAGTCTAAAGTTAAGTCCGACCAATCATCTCTTGTTTTAGGTCAGTTAGAATTACCAAAACAATTTCTATTTGCTAAAAAGAAAAAACCCCGATCATCATGTCTTCTGCTCAGAAGAAATATCCCTCATATTGACTGAAGGGATGTGAAAAACCAGCTGTATTGCTGGAGGAGAGGGGTTGTGACTCCATTAGCTCCTAATGAGTAAAATACCTGCTTTTCACTGTATTTCTGTGTGATTTGTACCTTTCCCTCTAGGTTGAGCTGTTGCATTTCTTGGTCGCTGTTACCAATGCCAATGAAGGCACACGGCTGCGACTCGTGCTCGGAGCAGCCGTCTCTTTCCATCTGCTCCTTCTTTTTCTTCCAGCCGCTGCCCATCAGGTACACACAGGGAGGAGGGCAGAAGAACCTGGAAACAAGCAGGTGTTTAGTAGGGGGGGTGGATCACAGAACAACAAGAACAGCCTTCTCCAAGGATGCTTTTAAGAATAAACCTTTATTCACATTTTAAACATAAAAATGATTTTAGCTCAGATACTTGACTTAAATCATGCATTTGGGTTGAAATAAACCAAATGTGAATCCTAATTTACACCACTAGAGGGCAGTCTAGTGTCACCTCAGTAAAAAAAAAAATCTGTTTTTTTATTTTATCTCCAGCTTTTAAAACAAAGTTGTTGCACTTTGAAATCCAAAAGATGTTAACATGATCAGTCAGACGGAAAAAAAACAACAACAAAAAACAGCATTTCAAAATAAATTGGAGACATCCTGACCTTTCAGCTGTTATTTAAAAACAGCTTCAAAAAAATGAGCCCTATAAACATAAGAAGACTAACAACTTGCAAGATGCTAAATCAGCTCCTTTGCAGGACGAACACAAGTTAAATGGGTTCATGTGCGACAGCGGGGAAGTCGAGAGCGAGCTGTTTCGCAACTGCAGACTCCGGCTCCGTGGGTGTTTGTCTACTTTCACCTCCTATAAAAAGGGCAGACAGCGAGAAGCAGCGAGGAACAGGGAGACTGCATGTTTAAAGTTCTCCATGCACCTACACTCCGGGCTTCCTGAGGCTCGTACGTGTAAAAACAGAGAGAAGCGTGCGGAGGTGCGATGCAGACGAT
Organism: Valencia hispanica; assembly: GCA_963556495.2. Lineage (NCBI taxonomy): Eukaryota > Metazoa > Chordata > Actinopteri > Cyprinodontiformes > Valenciidae > Valencia > Valencia hispanica. Next base: position 21,983,051 of record OY747714.1, on the reverse strand, counting down.
GTTCAGCGGAAAAAAACGAGAGGTTTGAAGGTCACTGTCGCACCTGAATGCAGAGATTCGGACAGACTGATGATTACCAACCAACAAACCAGCATCCTGCAAATTCCTGACGTCCGTTTAACAGGGCAAAGACACCTAAACATTATCTGAGGAATTCATCTTTTCAAAGCTTTCGGAGGTGTTCTCCAGGTCCACCATCTGATTTACCAAGAGATAGGCTTGATGAGATTGCGAGCAGTGTTGCAAGAAAGGCCAAAAACACAGGAGAGCTGAAGAGAGCGGCAAAACAAGCACAGAGCATTTCGGGGGGGGGAGGAGGAGGAGGGGTGAGAGGCCAGAAAAAGTTGCAGCGAGAGGTGGAAAGGTGAAGAGAGCGGCGCTACAGGAAGGGTTTGAGGAAGAAGAGAAGAGTTCAAGAGAGCAGAGCTGAGAAAAACAACAAAAAAACTGGAGGTGTTGCATCAGCTACTGATCGAGCTGCAGCTACATGAACCGCATAGAGATTGAAGTAAAAACTGAGTCCAACATGAGCTCCAAGCTTAAATCCTGCCAATGAAATTCTTCCTGGTTTCCCTAAACATTCCCCCTGGAGGAGTTTATCTTCCAGCTCCCCTCCTCCTGCTCCTTCCAGCTCTGTTTTCCATGTGCTCCTTGAACACTAATCAGTACAATAGCTGAAGGAAAAAGAAATGTTAAATTGAAATATCTCTTCTTTATCTAGGCTGCAGTCTATTCTCATTGGGTGAGAGTCTGAGTGTGCCCTGTCCATGTCCTTCACAGGGCAACAAGGACACACCAATTAACACAAATTCATTTCACAACTCCACATTTTTTTCCAACTCTGTGTTCTAGTATTTTACTGGAGGATTCTGCAGACTGGAGCAGAAACCAGATTAGGATATCATAAAAACGGATTTTCTTTTTGGGTCACATTTGAGAAAGTGAAACTCATATTGATTTATTACACAGAGTGAAATATTTCAGGCCTTTTTTTCTTGTAATTTTGATGTTTATGGCTTACAGATAATGGAATCCCAAAATGAGTGTCTAAGAAAATAAGAATATTAGATAAGATCAATAAAAAAAGTATATTTTAACAGAAATGTCAGGCTTATGGAAAGTATGATCATTTCTATGCACTAAATACTCGGTTGGGCCTCATTTTGCATGAATTAGTGCATCGATGTGGCGTGGCATGGAGGGGATCCGCCTGTGGTTCTGCTGAGGTGTTCTGGAAGCTTCGACACCAGCCGTCAGCCTTCATCTGCATCGTTGGCTCTGGTGTCTCTCATCTTCCACTCCACAATACCTCATAGATTCTCTACAGGGTTCAGGTCAGGCCAGTCTGCAGGCCAATCAAGCACAGTGACACCATGGTCACTGAACCAGCTTTTGGCACCTTTGGCAGTGTGGGCAGGTGGGCAAGCCCCGACGGAAAACTAAATCAGCATCTCCATAAAGATAGTGAGCGGAAGGAAGCCTGGAGTGCTCTAAAACTTCCTGGTAGATGGCAATTCGTCCTGGTCCACTAGTCAAACCCAGTGGACCAGAACCAACAGATGACATAGCTCCCGAAGCCCATCACTGACTGGAAACGTCACACTAAACCTCCAGAAACTTGTGGATTCTCAGCCTTACAGTTTTGTTGCAGTCTTAAACGAAATAGATCAGCACTATTTCAAGATCTCGTCTTCGATCTCACTTTTAAAGAAGGATTGTTACAAGAAAAATAATTTTCAAACCACGACATGATGATGGTTACCTCATTTCGTCTTTCACTACCATTACACAAAGTCTCTTGTTAGCTTCAGCATCTCAACCACTACAAATCATCAGGTGTGGGCAATAAGGCCAGGTAGAGTCCATCCAACTGGTTAAATGTATCGTGGATATGTAGAGCGTGGTTTCGGGACAGCCGATTCATTGTGTTCTTTCAGATATTGCGTCCAAGCATTCCTTTGCAACGATTGTTTGCAGCTCTAGATCCGAGTCAAAACCTTTACATTTATAAGGCTTTAATAAGCGTTACATCTACAATATGGAAAAAGGACATTTCCATACTTATTCAGAACTGAAAAAAAAAACTATAAAAAAGTTAAATCCAGACTGCGTGGAAACCCTTGAAACAACCCAACCTTCATGCCTTTTGCAGGAAGTAGCAGAACCCAGAGAGAACCCACACAAGCACAGAAAGAGATAATTTAAGCTCCAAGCAGAATGGCACCATCTGGGATTTGAACCCAGCTTGCTTTCAGCAGGGCTGAAGTGTCACAGTGCAGCGCTACCTGCAAGATGCCAACTGTTTTTTTACATTTCTAAATAAGCTAAACTTAAGAAATATCGATTTCAAGTACTCATTAGTCACACGATAATGCGGTGAAAACTGTGATCAGTATGTTGTGCTGCTATAATGTCAATATAAAAATGCTCAGACGTTCAGTCGGGGGAATGAATAAAAAACAAGCTGAAGATGAGGATGGGTTCTGGTTTCAGCATCCTGAGGATGAACTAATCCATAACGCCTAGTCTAAATTAATTCCTTTAGTGATTACCTGCTCTATTCAGAGATGTTAGAGTTACAAGGATTTTGTTCTGGTTTCTCACAGCGGTGCGTGGAAAGTTTCAGGGTTGGAGTCAAAGTGTAGAGAGAGGAGGAGGAGGAGGAGGAGAATGATGAAGAACAAGCTCATGCTCATCAGGGCCTCACCTTTTCTCATTGCCGTAGGATTTCTGTGCAACTTTAGCATGCAGGATCATCACGGTTTGGTCACCTCGCTCCTTTAGGTAATTCCTCATCGCTTCTCTGCAGCAAGACAAAAGAAAAATAAGCTCTTGTTAAATGTTATGGATTGGCATCAGAGTCAAAGAGGTTCATCGCAAAGTGTAGCTTGAGGTGGGGGGTAGAACATGCACAAGTGTCATGTATTTAATCAGGCTGAGGTGAAGTAACGCATACAGTGAACTTAGAGTGACCCAAGAAAAGGCTTGTGTGCTTGCCAAGAAGTTCTGTTCTCCCCCAGATGTGTCCGTGTGGGGGTGGGCCGAACTCTTAACGCCTGGCTCAGGGGGAAGGAGGGGAGCGAGCGCGGAGGAGAAACCAAAGATGTAGAGAAAAAGAGGAGTGACTGGAAGGAGGAGGAGTGAAAAACAACAACAACAAAGCTGACCTCACCAGCAAAAACTTCTTGTTTTCTATTTTTTCTCCTCCATGCTCCCATTACTCCTCTACGCTCACGATCAGAAGCCTCACAGCTTACGGCCTTCTAACAGGCACAGATCATGTTTATATGAAGACACCACATCACACCTTGACTCAATCTGCACAGACGAACAGATGTCAGTGACACCTGACACGCCAAGGTCTTCACACACACACACACACACACATCCTCCCAGTCTGCAATGTCAGGCTGCAAGCTGGAGTTAGACGGAGCCTTTGTTATGATAAGCATGGGGCCTCCTCAGAGCGCCGCAGCAGAGGAGGAAGTCCAAGAGGAATAGTGGTTTATCCATTTCATAATGGACTGGATAATGTTTTCTTACTTCACCCTAATGACATTTTTATTATATATTTCCATCTGACGGCAAAGCTGAATATAGCCATTTCTGAATTACTGACTACCCACATCACATAAAACGGGACAGGCAGCTGAACGACCTGAAACAGCTATTCATCAGGGTTCCTAAAAGTTGTCACTGGAAATCAGAAAAAAATATAAACTATGCAGATTTCTAAATAATTTACATTTATTTAAAAATGTTAAATACATGAACAATGACTTTATGGCGTGGAAAGACTTCAAATATAAAACCAGAAATAGGAAAGAAGGAAGGAAGGAAGGAAGGAAGGAAGGAAGGAAGGAAGGAAGGAAGGAATATCCGTGTATCATTCGATTTCCATTTTCGATTGATAAAAACGAAAAGTTTTCTTGTTTTTCATATTTTAAATTTTAGTCTCGGATCAAAAAAAACTAAATTCAAAACCTGACCGCATGACCGAATTTGATTTCAATATTTAATTGCTCGGATGTACTGAACAGGTGTTACAACATTTTCTGGGACAATCAGATTCTGTGACTCTAGGGGGCGCTGTTTCGCTGACTCAGCCTCAACAAACATGGTGCCTGGTACTGCCTCTGCTACACTTGTGAACGTTATAGAGGCCGGTTTGTAAAAAAAAGAAAGAAAGGGTACAAAACTGGCCCCGACAGATCCAAAGCCATAATTCCCGAAAGAAAAGCGGTAGAGGGATGAAACTTTTATAGGTAAACGTGTAATAATTTATACCATTTTTAAGTGTGAAGGTGACAGAATGTCAGCGGCTCAGACGTTCACAGGTCCTATCATATGTGACCCTTCCTTTTGAAAACAATGATTGCCAAATATCAGATTTTATTAATAGCATTAATGATTATTACAAACATTGTTTGTTGTTGTTTGTTTAAAAAACAATAAGCATAGAATCTAAAATAGTGCTGTGTTGAAAAAAATATAAATTATCTGGTTCTGAACGGATTCTCATAAAAATTCCTTAAAAATCGATTCATGCGTCCAAAAACCGATATAATCGTTTATCATCGTTTGCACTTTTTACAACTAAAATAGGAAGGAAAAGTCCAGGCGGACATTTTAAGGCTTAGGTCTGAAAGGGTTAATACAGTTTTCCGCCGGGTGAACTGTAACCCCACACAGTGTTGTCTCATTGAATTAGTCATATAATTAAGGCAACGCCTCAAAAAAGCTTTTTTATTAGCACTGACCCATACAAATATCGAATTGGATCAGATTGCATCGTGATAATTGATTATAACTCTTGAGAATCGGAATCGAATCGATTCTTGAAGTTTGAATCGATGCCCATTTCTAATCTAAAACAAAAGAAGTAAATATAGGATACCTGATATGTAACAAAATCACCTTTTCATGACAAAAAAAAGAAACAAACACATTTCTTCCCATTAACTGTTGTTTAGTCACCAGCCCTTCCGGTTTGTATTCATTTTTTTCCTTTTGGAGCTGTGACCATTTTTATACTTAAGTCTGAAGTTCATAAATGAAAGATGATGTAAGTATGTGCAGCTTATCGTGTTAATGATGTTTGGAACGATTTCATCTAAAAATGGCAAACTAAAGCTTCTTTCAATTAACTGTCCTAAGTGTGTAATTGTGCTTTTAAAAAACTAACAGACCTGAGTCAGACAGGACTAATGTTTTGGGTCGTTCAGGGAGTTTAATAGCGTTTCAGGCGAGGAGCGCATACGGAAAACGTACGTATTAAGAGGTTTGCGTGGATAGTGCATCAAGCTCGTGTACTTGAGGGGCACTACGTTCGTACAGGAGGTGTCACTGAAACAGCGCCCCCTAGAGCCACAAAATCTGACAGTCACAGATAATGTCCAAGAAATTAAATATTATAATCAAATTTGGTCATGCAGGCCTCATTTTCAATTTTGTATTTTTGATCCAAAACAAACAAACAAACAAAAATGGAATGAACAAATGATCTACGGATTAAGGAAGGGTTAAAGCTGCAGTAGGTAACTTGAATAAAAGTAACTCTAAAACTGTCGATATGTCCTGAAAGTAGGAAATGAGATTTCTAATCTGTTAAAAAAAGCAGCTCAATTGGTCACGCCTACAGCCCCAACTGCGATTTGCAAGAATCCACCGCGCCCGATAGAAAACAGCCAATCAGAGCCAGAGCAGCGTCTAATGGAGTGTCTAACATCTGTCTATCACTCCTCACACACACACCGCGACCCACCCCTCGCTCCGCTACGTAACCGGCTAAAACAGCCATCTAAAGAGAAACTGCCCGTACTGCCGCTGCCAACAAAAAAGAAGATGACCGGGGAGGACAAAAAAGCTAAGAAGAAAGAAGTTTACAGAGCCCGAGATAAAACTAGGGTAAATATTGGCGTAGCCTTTGAGAGGTGGAGGGAGCTACGGGACCTGAAAGCGTTTAAAACCGATTCAGAGTTGGCAATGTTTCTGCATGACAGGTAATTACCCTCGCTTGATTAATATTTGTTTTGTTTTTTTGGTGGTGGTATTACAGTAAACCTCCGCAGCGTGTGCGATCATCCGTGCACTCACAGCTAATGTCATAGATGGTTTACTGTTAGGAAATATTGACGAAAGTTTGTTTTCTAAGTCGCGTCAGCTGATTATCCTTGGCAGTTGTTACGCCAGTAGCGCAGCCGAGACGGGGAGGAGGGCATTGGAGGCGGGGCTTGAGTGCATCGGAGAGGGAGGGGGAGTGATGTGAAGCTTGTTTGGGTTTAAATGTTCAAGCAAAGTCTGCTCTCCTCTCTGAGTTACCTACTGCAGCTTTAAAGAAAGATTTGAAGGAATAAAATGTAAAAGATAAAAAAAGGACTAGAAAATAAATAAAAGCAACATGTTGGCCAAAACAGCGGCTGCACCAACTTCTTAACTGACCTGGTAAAAACGTTCGTATGCTCAACCAAGTATCTGGTTGAGCATACAGTTTTATTTTCTGGGTTTCTATTTATGGGTCCTTATTTTCTTCAATTCTGTAAATAAATTAACCTGCGTTTTTTTCCCACATGCACTTTACTTTGAGTTTGGTAAGAAACCAATGAAATTTGGATAACTTTGGTAATCCCTTAATTTTCTGATGAGTTCAAAGACTACCGCTTTGCAAAAGCAGGTGGGTTTTTAGCCGTTTAAAAAAAATAAAAATATTTTTTTATACTATTTTAAACCCATGATCCCCCCCGCCATTATTTACACCTTCAGCACCCACAGCGTCCCCAGCGGTAATCGAACCCGGGACCTTCTAGCTGTGAGGTGAGCTGTGATGCCAGCTGCGCCACCGTGCTCCCAAGCTGTATTTTAAAAGAACTCAGTGTTTCAGCAGCTTTGCAGTTGTCTGGAAGTTTGTTCCAGATTAGAGGAGCATAGAAACTGAAAGCTGCTTCTCCATGTTTGGTTCTAATTCTAGTAGACTGGAATTAGAGGGTCTGAGTGGCCTGGGGGGTTGGTATAGTAACAATCAAATAGGCTATAAATAAGCTTCTAAATAAGATATTATGTTTGGCTTTGTCAACACATACAGAACTGTTCTGGGAGAGTAAAGTAAAAACATCAGCAAATACATCTAAATGAACCCGCTAAAGTCATATTGCAGTCATATTTTCAGATCAATTGCCAGTGGCATCGCATGCTGCTTGAATGACAAGCTGGTGTCATCTTGATTACGTGCAACAGCTCTGGCTTTTGGTTAACACCGTTTCACAGCTCACCCAACCCAACCGGAGCACTGCAGCGACCTTTGCCCATCAACACAGAAGTGCTTCAGCTCAACAGAACAGAGCAGCTCAAGCCCAGCAGGGGTTTCATTCATACAACCCACTGAACTTCCTCTGCGTTTTTCAAGTCGATCCCAAATTTTGTAGACACCAAATACTTTAAGTGAATGCTGGGATTTACAAAAAGAGAATAATTAGCTAGTTGTCATGTTGAAACAAACGGGCGTATTCGCATCAGCCCTGAGGAGCCTCCCTGTCCCTGCAGTAGATGGGACAACCATACAGCATGATACTACCACTACCATGGTTCAAGGAGGTGTGTTCAGGGTTCACAGCTTTAGTTTACCACTTACATAGCAATTTGCATGCAGCCTAGGAAGTTTTATTGTGCTCTCAATCAAATCAAAATAAAAGCACTTTGAAGTATGTGGTGAAGAAAAAAAATAAATAAATAAATAAAAATGAATGCTTCAGCTTTTACTAAATATAATTCATGTACATGTAAGTTTCCATATAAGGGTGTTGAAAGCCGGGTTCCTAAAAGACAAGGCTGTCGATGGAGTGTGTTATACAAACAAACGTTTCTAGGATCATCTGCCTGATCGGCCCACCTCTCACACAGAGCATCAAATTCTCTTTTAGTGCAAAAGACGGAAGGAGAAGTGAGATGGTCACCAGTGCACACAAATCAACTTCCTGTGGAAAAGTAGCGTGCAGAAACAAACTTTAAAAAATGATTTGTTTGTGAAATTTAGCATGCAAAAATGAAAAACAAAACATGCATTTTAAATTTTAAGGCAGTCAAGAACAAATTGTTTATAAATTAGTATAAATTAGTAATGAGAATGCAGTAACTGTCAGAGCGGAGACAAAAAACAAAAACAAAAATTGATCACAAATAATCTGATGCACGAGTAGAACGACAGGATGAGGAGGAGGTCTAATTTTTGTTAGACTAAAAGGAAATTTGCATGTTTAGCCTAAAAGAAGCTCCTGCAGAGCCAAAAAGGGACAGAAGGAAGGGAAACAGAAAAAAGGAGAACAGATAAAGCTAATTAAAAGGGGAAATGAATAAGAGGCGAGACCAAAACAAAAAAAAGTGTCAGACACATCTCAGTAATAAAACAGAAGGTCCTGTCTGTGTGTGTGTGTGTGTGTGTGTGCGTGCGTGCGTGCGTGTGTGTGTCTGTCTGTCAAAGAGAGGTAAGTTCCACCAGCCTTCAGATGCAGAGGACTGGTCACCGCATCGGGCTGTACATCTGTCACTGCCACACAGACACAGTGAAATAGCTCAATTAAAGAAATCAGAATCTAATTTTTTCTAATTTTTCCTCCAACGTTATGCATCACAAAGGGCAGATTTACACCCATCTCCACTCAGGCTTGGGTAAAAACAATAACAGTTACTGAGAGCTGCTCAGACGACATACTGCAACCTGTTGTTGCAGTAATTAATCCGACTAAAGATAAACGCATGGATGAGTTTTTCCAGGTCCTGTTGTGACATCAGTCCATTAATCTTAGAAATGTTCTTCAGGTGATAGAAGGCTGACCTTGTTATTGCCTTTATGTGACCCTGGAGGTTAAGGCCTGAGTCTATTACTATACCTAGATATCAGGCCTGATCAGTAGTTTCTAGCTGTATTAACTGAAGCTCTATGCGGGCTCTTGATTGTTCCTCTTTAGGTCCAAAAGTAATTACTTCTGTTTTGTTTCTGTTCAGCTGGAGAAAGTTATGGCACATCCATCCCTTGATTTGCTCAATGCATTAGGGCTTGGATGGGTTCAAAGTCACCTGGTGACATTGTAGCTAAGCATCATCTGCATAATTATGGTAGCTAATCTTGGTTACTATAATCTGAGCTAGTGGGAGCATCTAGATATTAAATAAGAAGGGGCCCCAGGATGGAGCCCAGGGGCACCCCACATGTGATTTCTGTTCGTTCTGATGAAAAGTTTCCTATTGAAACAAAGAAGTCTCTGTTCTTTAGGTAAGACTTGAACCAGCCAAGAGAGTCCGACCCAGCTCTCCAGTCGTTCTAATAGTATATCATGATCAACAGTGTCAAATGCTGCACTGAGGTCCAACAGAACCAGCACTGTGGTTCTACCACAGACTGTATTTATGTGGATGTCATTGAAAACTTTGACGAGGGCAGTCTCAGTGCTTTGGTGAGCACAGAAACCAGACTGAAAAACATCAAAGCGGTTGGTCATTGTTAGGAAGCTATTTAACTGCTGAAACAGCTTTTTCAATAATTTTACTGATAAATGGAAGATTAGAGATTAGTTAGAGTTAGTGGCTCCTTTTTTAAATAAATTTAAAAGCAAAAAACTGGATGAATACTTTGTGTTGCCCCTTACATTTCCATTTGTTTTATCTTAGTTGGTGTGTTTCTTATTCGAAAGGCCTGGCACCACTAGAAATAGCATATAATTGTATTTACATCAACTGCCTGGCCATAAAACCAAATTTAGGCCATTCTTGAATTGTCATCGAGGGCTACCCAAAATGGGTCTCAAATGGGTCCCGGGCCGCACTTTGGACACCCCTGTATTGGATCAATAAATGAATAAACACATTCTTTGTGAAGCTACATTCAAATGAACTAGCCGTACCTGGCTCGAATCCCACTGGACAGGTAGAATCAGGAAATCACTTAAACCAGGGGTGTCCAACCCCTGGTCATCGAAATCTACCATCCTGCAAATTTTAATTGCATCTCTGCTCCAACGCACCTGAATCAAAGAGAGGTGAACCTTCCTGGAAGAGGCCGCACCTACCTGAATTACTCCAAAAGAAGCAAAAACGGCATAAAGAGAGAGTCCTAAGGTGAAGACCACAACACAGTCCCACATTTACTGAAGACTATTGGTTAAATATTATGTGGACTGGAAGGTGTGTTCCCATGCAAAACTAAAACACACATTTCGCATTTCAATAACAGAACATCCTCCATTGAGTCAAACAGGGTGGTGTTCGGGGGCTGTTTTGCTGCTTCAGATCCTTGATGACTAGCCAAACCGGATGGAACCACTAATTCTGCTCTTTTCAAGGAGGAGAATGTCCGGCCATCGGTTTATGACCCTTAAACTCAAGTGCACTTGGGTTACGCAGCAGAACAGTGTTCCAAAGCATCCCAAAACATCCAAGCAATTCAAACGAAGGTTGTGGACTGGTCTAGTCAAAGTCTAGATTTAAATCTGACTACGATGCTTTGGGGAGGCATTAAACGGGTCGTTCATGCTCGAAAACTCACCAGTCGGTTTGAACCAAAACAATTCTGCTTACTCTGACTATCTTTTTCTGATTTTATGAATTTGTGTAGTGACTTGAGATATTCAACTGAGACAAAAAAAGCACAAACAACAAATCTGTTTGGGGAAAAATGCGAAACACTTCTTTCGCAGCACCATATTGGCTGTTGTAGGCCTCAGAATATTGTGCTGATCCAATAACTCCAAGTCCCAGTTTTTTTCAGGATGTTTTGATATCTTGTAGTGACAGCTCGATGATTTGTCAGGCAGTCCGCAGCATAGAAACATGCATATCCTTCCACGAACCCAGTGTTTATTGCTACACTAAGCTGTTTCAGACCTCCTTCACACACTCACCTACAGATTCAAATATGCAAGCCCCCTCTGTATGCTGGTCTGAGGTGGATTAACTGTGGACGCCCCTAAAAAGCTGAGCAGAATGATGCACTGTTTGTGGTCGATGCTCATGCCAAGTAGAAAGTCATCCGACCACAGTTAAAAGTGAAAAATTAATGTAACGAAACCTTTAGAAATGGGGAATTGAAAAAAACAAAGAGCAGAAGATCACGATGCGCAGTGGTGCAACCACACACTGCACGCTTTAAGCCATCTGTTTTGTGCCTTTCAGCTGCGTCTGTCATATTTTGGGCCACCATAAACCCTCGCATGAACCCAAGGGTCACTTGCAAGCCAGTGAACTGGCAGCACATGAATAAAGAGGGGTACACATCAAAAGGTGCTGGGGCCCCATTTTTCCAAAACCAAAGCTCGGCTGTTCCAGGCAATGTGCAACCCCTCAATTTCCTCGCCAAGGGCCATGTGCGAAGGCAGAGCACATGTGAAAACACGAAACGCGGAGGCGAACCAAACAACCTGTTCCAAATAACAAAGATGACGGGCAAAAGGCAAACACATGCGAGCCCTTTACAGCGGGCCGCAGCATCCAACAACATGCAATTCTGAATGATTTGCAGCAAAACTGAAGACAAACAAGATAATCAAAAACCTGCAGCGAGGCTTCTCGGAGCTATACTATGCGTAGCACAGCAAGGGGCAGTTTTAGACTTTAAGACTGAGAACGGAGGCGAATCACTGCCTCCTGGGCTCGTTTCTCCACAAACAAGCTGTGAGAACGAAGCTCATTTTAACACAGGCTTATTAAATCAAAGTCTTGGTGGACCGGAGATCAGAGCGATAATCAATGGCAGCAGAGCAACTATGATGTAATACAACAGGGAGCAACAGATAAGAGGCTGGCTAAAATGGCAAAAGATACAGCAAAGATAATCCTACAAGAGGTACACAGCAGTCCTTACCAATGTGACGACTTCCCCAGAGTATCAGAGCCAAGCATTTAAACACCCCTTTAACAGTCACACATTTTGTAGAGTCACAACCACAGAATCTGCCAGTATCTGGCAGCCACAGATTGTGCAAGTTGTCCCACTTAAAAAGATTAGGTCTGTAATTTTCATCATAGATACACTTCAACTGTGAGAGACGGAATTTAAAAAAAGAAATACAGGAAATCAAATTGTAGGAATTTTTTAAGAATTTATTTGTATAATGGTGCAGAAAATAAAGTTTTAAAATAAGTACCTCTGTCCCTCACAGACCTGTTACTTTCTTAAAGAAGCTCTTCTATCCTCCACTCATTACCTATATTAATGGCACCTGTTCAAACTCGTTATCTGTATAAAAGGCACCTGTCCAGACCTTCAAACAGTCAGACTCCAGTCAGACAAAGACCAGAGAGCTGTCTAAAGACACCAGGGAAAAGATTGTACATCTGCACAAGACTGAAATGAGCCAATCTACAATAGGCAAGCACCTTGGTGAAAAGAGATCAACTGTTGGAGCAATTATTAGAAAATGGAAAAAATACAAAATCCCTGCTTGGGCCAGCACATGTTCAGGCCCGTCTAAAGTTTGCCAGAGACCATCTGGATTATTCAGAAGAATTTCATATGGTCAGATGAGTCCAAAGTAAAACTCTTTAGTATAAACGCCACTTACTATGTTTGGAGGCACACTTTCAACAACAAGGTGATTCAAGGTGTTTTACATGATTAAGAGGTCAAATAAAAATAGCAGCAAAACACAGACAAAGCAAGATACACAGATACATAAAGGCTTTACAAAGCATATAATGTAAAAACAGCAAGAAGCATACACAAAACATGATATATCAGAGCATTACTCAAAGGCAGCTCTAAACAGATCAGTTTTTAGTTGTGACTTAAAAGAACTCACTGTTTCAGCAGCTTTGCAGTTTTCTGGAAGTTTGTTCCATATTGGAGAATAGAAACTGAAAGCTGCTTCTCCATGTTTGGTTCTGATTCTAGGGATGTTGAGTAGACTGGAATTAGAGGACCTGAGTGGTCTGGCAGATTGGAATAGTAACAGCAGATCTTCAACATACTTTGGTGCTAAGCCATTCAATGATTTATAAACTAGTAAAAGTATTTTGAAGTCTATTCTCTGAGCTAAAGGGAGCCAGTGTAAGGACTTTAGAACTGGGGTGATGTGCTCTACTTTCCTGGTTCGAGGATACGAGCAGCAGCGTTCTGGATCAGCTGCAGCTGTCTGATTGACTTTTTAGGCAAACCTGTGAAGACGCTGTTACAGTAATCAATCTGACTAAAGATAAACGCATGGATGAGTTTTCCCAGGTCCTGTTGCGACATCAGTCCTTTAATCCTAGAAATGTTGTCTATCAGGTGATAGAAGGCTGACCTTGTTATTGCCTTTATGTGACCCTGGAGGTTAAGGTCTGAGTCCATTACTACACCTAGATTTCGGGCCTGATCAGTAGTTTCTAGATGTATCAACTGAAGCTGTGGGCTGACTGTTGATCGTTCCTCTTTAGGTCCAAAAGTAATTACTTCTGTTTTGTTTCTGTTTAGCTGGAGAAAGTTATGGCACATCCATCCATTGATTTGCTCGATGCATTTACTTACAGTTTGGATGGGTTCAAAGTCACCTAGTGACATTGTAATGTAAAGCTGAGTATCATCTGCTTAGTTATGGTAGCTAATCTTATTGGTTTTTATAATCTGGGCTAGTGGGAGCATGTAGATATTAAATAAGAGGGGCCCCAGGATGGAGCCCTGGGGCACCCCACATGTGATTTCTGTTCGTGATGATGAAAAATGTCCTATTGAAAAAGAAGTCCTTGTTCTTTAGGCAAGACTTGAACCAGCCAAGTACCAGAGTCCAACCCACCTCTCCAGGGGAAGAATGCTGAGTTGCATCCCAAGAACACCATGCCCACTGTGAAGCACGGGGGTGGAAACATGATGCTTTGGGGCTACTTTTCTGCAAAGGGGACAGGATGACTGATCTGTATTAAAGAAAGGATTAATGGGACCATGTATTGTGAGATTCTGGGCAAAAACCTCCTTCAATCAGTTAGAGCATTGAAGATGAAACATGGATGGATCTTCCAGCATGACAAGGATCCCAAAGACATCTCCCAGGGAACGAAGGATTGGCTATGTAAAAACCATTTCAAGGTTCTGGAGTGGCCTAGCCAGTCTCCAGGCCTGAATCCAATAGAGAATCTATGGAGGAGGTTTAAAGTCCATGTTGCCGAGCAACAGCCCCAAAATATCTCAGCTCTAGAGAAGATCTGCATGGAGGAATGGGCCAAAAATACCAACTACAATGTGCAAACCTGGTGAAGACCTACAGGAAATGTTTGACCTATGTCATTGCCAACCAACATTACTTTACAAAGTATTGAGGGGAATTTTTGGTATTGACCAATTACTGATTTTCAGCACCATTATACAAATAAATTCTATAAAAATCATACAATGTGATTTCCTGGATTTTTTTTTACATTCTGTCTCTCGATGTTGTAGTGTACCTATGATGAAAATCACAAACCTCTTTCATCTTTTAAGTGGGACAACTTGCATTATCGGTGAACCGGCTGCCAAATACTTGATTGCCCCACTGTATTTTATTGGGGTTTTATCTGACGAAAAACCTTGCATAATAATTTGTAAAGTAGAACGTAAACCCTATTTAATATTTTTACAAAGAAGAATCTGAAAAGTGTAGCATGCATTCATTTGTATTCAGCCAGCTGTTGGAGTGTGCATGCACCTGCTTCACATCCAAAGACTAAAGTTTTTACACATTATTTGAAAGATAGCTCCAGATTGAATGAGGAGCATCTATGAACATCAATTTGTTTCTAAGTTTCTCAAATGGATTTCCGCCTGGACTTTCACTAGGCCATTCTAACACGTGAAAATGTTTTGATCAAAACCATTCCATCATCGCTCTGCTGGAAGATGAACTTCTACTTCAACCGCAAGTCTTTTCAGCCTCCATCAGCTTTTTATCCCAGACTGCTCTTTATCATGCTCCATCCATTAATGCTCTCCTGTCCCTACTGAAGAAATAATGCCCACAGCATGCCAGGGTCACCACTCTGTGTCCCCATGGGGAGGGGGTGATGTATAGTCTACAGTTTTAGTCTCATCATCTAGTATGCTGTAGCAAAATGATCTCCCAAAGACAACCGGTGGAGTAAAGATGGATGACCACAAATGTAGGTCATACAATAATAATAATAATTTTGAAAAACACTGCATGATTTTCCTTCAACTGCACAATTATGCACTACTTTGTATTGGTCTATCACATAAAATCCCAACAGCATACACTGAAGTTTGTGGTTGCAACGTGTCAGGATGTTGAAGAAGCTCAAGCAAAGCATTGCTTTTCTGTCTTTAGAGATGCAATTCTAACTTTAAGATCGCCAAAGGCTTCAGTTTCCCAGTGTTGGAACAGAGATAGCGAAAAAGAGGAATTAATGCACGTTATGTATCGTAAGGGAACGCGCTGTTACACCAGGACAACAAAACAGCACTCACCGTGTTAGGCGCTGTGGCTGAGGGCGCTCCCCAAACTTCCTGCAGAGACACAAAGTGAGAAGAAAACATAAGTGGGTCAGTTATTAACCACAAGCAAACAAACAAACGGTAAACACAGCACTACAGAAAGGGTGCATCTACACATGCACACAAAATCCACCCACTCTGACCTTGACTGAGTCCAGCGAGAACAGTTTTTGTTTTTCCACAGCACTGATGAGACAATGCATGAAGCTCAGCTACAGGCAGCAGATTGTTTAAGATTAGATCAGAGGACACATCCACACACTCAGCTTAGTTATCTACAGATCTACACGGCCTATAGCCAGCCTGTTGGAGCGCAGGAAGCCGAGTGTATTCAGGAACAACCACGACTGCACTGATGAACAACTGTATATCCACAGCATTCTGGCTTCTCACTTGATTAATTCATGTGGGATTCTCTTTTAAGGGTGCAGAAATTTCACAAGCACTGAGTCAAGATGTGGCATTTTGTAAGCTAGACACCGCAGAATGTGACAAGGTCCACAAACATAAGAGGAACTGGGTGCATTTCATCACTTCAGACTACCGAAAGATGCCAACCGGGCATAAATCTCACCTAACCGGAAGAGAGATTCATTTTATGAGATCAATTAAATTGGGCAAAAATCAAGAATAACAAATGTTTAAAATTAGAGTTATAACATTATTCTCTGCAGGGCTGATCTGAGCCCCTTGAAATGTAGTCTAATGGTGCGTTCACACCGGTCAGCGCGTCCAGGCAGCAGGGCAGCTAGATTACATGCAAGTCTATGGTACCTACGCATCAAGTGGGCGTCAAGCTACCCCACAGCAAGTAGCGCGCATCAGCGCAGCTGGCATCAGCGCAGCTGGCATGAGCGCGTCCACGCAGCTGCTGCTCGGACGCGTTGACAGACCGTCGGAGCAGCTGCTGCGTGAAGTTGGGAAAACTGAACTTTGGGGCAACAAACGCGGGGCGTCAACCAATTATAGGGACTCTTTGTACTGATGTGGATCAGCAAGTCATTCATTCAAAATAGAGGATTAAATAATTGTCGCTGTCTGTAATTTTCGTGAATTATATGACCCGTCTTTGTCTTTTTACAAAGACAGGAAGCGATCGGAATTATTTGGAGGAAAATATCGGAGGATATTGGAGTGCCAGGTAAGCAGTTAAATATTTTCTTTTAACTCTCTTGTTATGTTAGCTAACGCTAGCCAAACCCGGTTAGGGCAACTAGGGGACGTGACGCGCTGACGCAGACTACAACAAAGTGTGCAAGCAGCTGGGTTTTAATTTTAAAGCGTCAACTTTCGTCCATTTGAGCGATTTGACGCACGGACGCACTGACCGGCGTGAACGTCCCATAAGGCCCTCCCAAAAACATAACACCTAAGCTCCACCAGTAGGTGGCGATAAAGCTGGCATCAACTACATAAAAATGTAAGCAGATGGCTAAAGCAGTGCTAGACCAAAGATTTTCCCAACCATTGTTGCTTGTGGTTTCTTTGACATGCTCTCCTCTCCGTTGTCAAGTTCCTCAGTTCACATCGGAAGCGTAATGGAAAGTGAATTGGGATAAAAGGAGGAGAAAAGCAGGTGTCTACTTCATATTAACTGCTAAAATGACCGCTTTGAATTGGTTAAATTTCTATTTTTCCCTCTTAAAGCTTAATGTTGATATAGACAAGAGGTGAAAATGCAGCGGGAAATTCCCCGATTTGTAATTTTTGGGTGTGTGTGGACAGGGTCTAAATCAACAGTCAAAAATGCTAGGAAACCGCAGGCCAAAGTAGGGCTGGGCAATATAGCCTCAAATCTATATTGCGATATAATCTAAAGCATGTGCGGTAACGATATCTATTGCGATATATAATTTTCTTTTCTTTATACACGTCGAAATACATTACAGCAGAACAACAAATTCAAAAAAGTTTAGAATGCCAATTAAAGAACATGTATTGTGTAAAATTTATTTTAAAAAAATATTCAAATCTTTTTTCCCAAAAAAATGCTACACAAAAATTCTCACAGCATAAAGATGAAGATATTTTAAACAAATTAAAAGCTAAAATGTTTTTTTTTTTTTAACTCTCAAAGTTCGAAAATGTCCGCTCAACTAATGCAATGAGTAGTTTCTTATTTCCTAAACAACCAAGCAGAAAGACCCATTCTGTGGTCGTGGAAAAAATCTCTGTCTTTTTAAGAAGGGTTGAAATGACTGGCAAGCATCGAGTAGAGAAAACATCCAGGGAGATTGCAGAAACGACTAAAATCAGGGTAAGAACTGTGCAACGCGTTGGTGAAAACGGGAAGGAAGGTGGGGAACCATCGTCTTTGAAGAAGAAATGTGGTCGGGGAAAAAACAAAAAAAATAAAAACAAAACATGAATGATTGTGAACGGTAAACACATCCAAGAAAAACAGCAGAACTCATACAATACAAGATCTTTTTTTCGCCAGCTACTCAGACCATACATTACATACGAACTCATGCCTGTTTGAACCAATATAAGTTTTACCTTCAACAATTTACTTTTTCTAACCAAAAGTAAACCTGAGACATGCATCTTCAGTGAATGAAGCTTGAAAGTTTGATGAATCACGTAACGTTGAGTCAAAATCAGCATGTAGCGCTGAAACCACCGACTCCACCACAGACACATAAACGAGCTTTAAAAGCAACCAAATTAGTCTCAGTTTAAGGTTGGGGTTTTCTCCCTTTCTTTCTTGGTGAAAGACTGATGTCATAACCAACACCATCCAAATGGAGCCGTCTGACCGTTTTTTTTTCTCTGATGAGAAAAAAC
This sequence comes from Valencia hispanica, assembly GCA_963556495.2. Taxonomy (NCBI): domain Eukaryota; kingdom Metazoa; phylum Chordata; class Actinopteri; order Cyprinodontiformes; family Valenciidae; genus Valencia; species Valencia hispanica. The sequence goes on along the minus strand of OY747714.1, from coordinate 21,964,816 downwards.
GAGAATGCCAACTGTGCGAAGGTGAAATAGAAACTAGAAACAGTCGAGAGGAGCCTGCAACAAGGCCCTGCAGGGTTTATCCTGTGCCGGGGGCTCTACCTCTCTGCTAACTACTCATGAACTGCGGCCAGGTAGTTTTTTCCGGAATCAAGCTGACAAACACACAAACAAAAAGACCTCAGCATTGCAGACCTGGGGCCTGCAACAGGAAGCAGAAAGAGAGGCCGAACAACTAATAGAGTTACATCAAACATACCGCTGATTTTTTTTTTTTCATCCATTATAACCTCAGCGCAGAGAAGTGGTTGCGTCAGTTTTGTGAAACTTATACAAATCCTAAATCTCTGAAGTAAAAAAAAAAAAAAAGCAAAAGACATAGGCTATCTTCAATTCAATTCAGTTTATTTGTATAGCGCCAATTCACAACAGATGTCATCTCAAGGCACTTAACAAGAAGTCATTTCAATACATTTATACAAACATTCCAATCAGTTAAAAAGTTTCCTATTTAAGGAATCCCAGCAGATTGCGTCAGTCATTGGCGTCTTAATCTTAAGATTTCTTTTTTTTTAAACATCTGTAAAATGGATTTTTTTTTAGAAACTAGAGCACTGCCTTATCTACATTAATAATCACGATTCAAAAGTGTACCAATAAGACATCTATAGTAGCCTTCTCCTTTCTACAGGCTGCATTTCATCTCTATAGGCTCTAGAAGCAACACGTGTTTAGCGTGAATCACTCAGTGCATGACCCACCAACAGAATAATTACAATGTTATTTGTAGGGATGCACAGATATGAAAATTTGGGCCGATGCCGATGTCCGATATTAATCCTGCTGTTATGGCCGATAACCGATACGCACCGATATGGTATACGGTATATTTCCCTACACTTTTGACACCGTGAAAAATCAACCACACCATCTACATCGCTCCTCTGCTTGAGTGAAACACCCCCACATTCCTGCGCCGCATCACTATCGCTGTCACATGACCAAACAAACACCACATGGATCTAGTGTATTTTCTGACTTTTCCTTCAATCTCGATTCATCCACTCACCTATTCGATTGGAAATTCCCAAGAAGACGAAGCAGTGATATCAAATATTTACATACACACAAAAAAAATATTTTCGTTAACTGTCTGACATTAACTTAGACCAGACGTTTCTTGTTCCAGGTTAGCTAGGCTTACCAAACACCTCTCAATGTGCAAAACGTCAGGAAGACGAGTTTATTATCATGTTTTTTTAGGGTTGCCGATACATCTGCATAAACATAGTTGTCAGCCGATGTTTTGCATTTTTTCAATATATTGTTAACGGTCCGAAAAGTGAAAATGTGCCGATACCAACAACCGATGTTCATTTCCAAACCCAGGTGGTTTCATGGCTTTTTAAGCTTCTGGTTGATTTACATTTGTAATGAATGAGAGAGATGCTCATATTTACTATTCATTTTGAATGTGAATGCATATTCATAGTGTTAGAGTGGTAAATATTACACCTTTTTTTGAAAATAACTCAGCAGTTTATAGCCACATGTTAAACAAAATCTAAAAGGGATAATCAGCAGTGCAGTGTTACAGGAAGACCAGAGGGCAAGCATCCTAAGCGAGAATATCATTTCCAGTAATTTCGGACTAAAGACTCTGAACTTGACTGCGCGTTAAAAGCCTGAGCCTTGATTGTTTGTTTTTTTTGGGGGGGGGGCAGAGATCGAAGTAAGGAACAACTACAGGTAATCAAATACAGAGCTGCTGTGAGATTTAGAGAAAGAAAATGAGGGGAGCCAAACTGCCAACCAGAGTGAGCAGGAAAAACGACTAGAGAGAGAAGCAGATATGACTTGTGCCTCAGCTAGATGATGGGAAAGGAGGAAGAATGATTATAAAGGAGGACAATCAATAAGGTTCCCACAGTGCAACACTGATGCTTCCACCGGCTAATAGATTCCAGATTCGTCTTCTTTCAGCTGCTCACTTCTGAACATCACAGCAGCGACTGCGTGCATCGCGCGATGGAAGGAGGGCTTACTGCGAGGGAAAGGCAGCATGATGGCAAAACACGGTCACAATACGTGGATGTTTTTACAAAACATACAACAAACAAGGGTTTATGCATTTAGCTAACTGATTCATTTAATTACAAGTCTCTACCCCACCATATTTAAGTGATTTTATTCAGGGGGGAAAATAGCGAGCGCTGAGACAGCTCTCGAGTTAGTAGTGGTAGGATATACAGAGAGATCAAGGCCTTCTGCTTGTTTGGTTAGCCAGTTCTGTGAAAAACCACAGTCCACACTTCTTTTCACCTCCGCAAACTGACTTTAGCACATCGAGTCGAAACACAAACAGCAAAAACAGAAGAAGCCCGGGCGCAGGAAACCACCAAAGGTAGAGCTGCAGATGTCAGGGCGAGCTGTGTTGCATCAGCAGTTCTCCAGACGGGCTCGCCTCAACACAACAACGTTTCGCTGCAAACTTCTTTAAACTTCACGTCCTAAATCCCTGGCATCCATCTTGGGAAATGCCTCATTATACGAGCCGTAAGCTTCGAGGAATCGGGCCAAACAACGCTGACCGTCAATCGCATCAAACATGGCTCAGAGCGGAAGACGTTGAACGGTTTCCTGTTTCTCCTCATACTATGGCACCGATTCCAAGAAATAGAAGAGAGGCAGAGAAAGACACCGAGACCATCCAACAGCTAAACAAGACGTTTACTCGTCATAGTCTGAGGACTGTTAACACGCTGCAGCCAAACATTTACATACACTGCATAAGACGATCCTCCTCACTGTGTAACAATCAGTTAGGATCAACATGTTGCTTCAGTACTCCCACTTAGTTTTCTTCCCTCATGAAGTTCCTTCAGCAGCTAAACGCCCCAAATTATGAGGCCTCCACTCCCGTGCTTTACAGTTGGGCTGGGAGTAATTTTTTCCCTCCTTTATAGCTTCATCAGACCACAGAACCCAACTCCAAAGATTAAAGTCTCAGTCTCTGTGTGCATTCGCAGATAAAACATCAGATACTACCGAGACAATACAAGGTAAACCTCCCCCCTAAAGGCTGTGATGTGCAGTGACTTGTGGTCAGGCTCTGATTTTAACAACCCAAAACATAATTTAAAAAAATACATGCCTCAAGTCATGCAAAAATATGAGAGAGAAAAAAGGCTTTCATTTTAGGTTAATAAAAAGGTATTATGATCTTTTGACTACATGTTTGTAACACTTGTTAGTAGGGATGTGTATTGCCAAGAATCTGGCGATACGATATGCATCACGATGCAGGGGGGACGATGTGATATATTGCGATACTATGACTAAGACTATATATTGTGATTTTTAAAACTGAATTTAACTGTATAGAAATGTCGCAGCATTCATACTTTAACACATCCAGTTTTACTACTGGATCTAGTTGATCCACTGGAACCAAGAAGGTGAAAATAGCCCCAAACTACCAGTTACACTTTTAATTTTACTACAAAAATTACTGTCATCATTAATGGTTTCATTCAAATTCTAAAAAATAAAATAAAAATCAATACATTGCTTTTGAGTAGTGATACAATATTGTGATATTTTGGCGTATCCATATTTTCTTACATTCTTACCTGTTAGGACAGGCAGGCAGCAAAACAACCAAATTTAGAGTGTGAAGAGGAAAACTTTACTAAATCAATATTAATCAACAACAACATTCCTTTTTCTAAAAGTGATAAAAAGCTGTTCTCTAAAGACATTTGAATTGACAATTCTTGTTTTAGATGTATTGTTTTACGATACTGTCTTTGCCAAAGAAAAGCAAACATAACAGCAATTATTAGTGAATCAAAACTGACTGAATTCATACTCAGTTTCATAATTTCTACTATTTATTTTCTGTAAATATAAAATACATCATGGTAAACTGAGTAGCAAAGAAAAAGTTAACTTAAATTATTGTTAATCTACTTAAATAACATTAAAGACTGGAGCCATTATTAAAAAACTAATAGGTAATTGTTTCTAATTCCAGTTTAAAATGCAAAAATTTGGATGTTGACCTCGGATTCCTTAAATACATAACACTGCTGTTAATATAAATATACAATTAAATCCATTAACTTTTAATTTACCACATTTGTTTCTGACTATATAGAAATGTTAGAGAGGTAAATCATTAAAAATAAAGCAGAAGTAACAATTCAAAATCCTCATTTCAGTTTTTGGGACTTGCAAACATCATCAAGTTGAGTTTATATTTACCGCAAAATTAGTATTTGTTACTAAAGTAACATTCATCCCCGGTATATGATAAACAATATTTATCAGCATCATTTTTGACAAAACAAATAAATAATTCCTCACTTCTAAGAACTCTGCGATGCTCTTAGTGATCAGAGGAACATTACTCTCTGAATGCAGCTCAACAGGGAGAGTTCTTCATTGTGCTTTAGCGGGTCGAGGGAGGGGCTGGTAGCAGTTATGATTAAATGCTCGGCCACACTCAGAGTTTATGCTGGCATGTGTTTGACAGCTGCAACCAAGAAACAACGATAAGAAGCTCGGAAGACGCAAGAAAACACACCTAATGTCATCTGCTGTAGTGCTTGAATTAAAAACACTGAAAAATTCATGGCAAAAACAGATGTGTGGTGCAGCTCTGGCAGGTGTCTGATACTGTATAGCTCTAAATTATTTAACAAGGGATCATTTCATGAGTTCGAAATGTTTCCATCTCACTCAAATATTTACAAAACAAGGAAGCCGCCAGATTGAAAATGTGACACTGATCTGCAGCTAATATAAAAAAGTCTCACATCGTTTCATTGCGCGATCCAATGCTATGCTAGGTTGTACAATTTAACAGCTGCATCTCAGTAAATTAGAATGGGATTGAAAATGCTTTGTTGATTTGTTTTCAGAATATTATCAGAATCTTACAAAGACCAATAAACAAAGATTTCTAATACAGAGATGTTACGTTGGAGCCTAAATCAACTATGAGGAAGAGAGCTGACTTACTAGTTGTCCAGCACACGTTCACTGACGCCCGCTATACAAGGAGGGTAAGTCACAAGAGGTCAAGCTTGTTAGTGAAAAGTTGAGTGGAAGGAAAAAAGTCCGATCGAGCAGATGCAAAAGCAACAGAGAAAACCACAGACTGGGAGGATTGTGAAGCAAAGCCCATTCAAGAGCTTGGGAAAGATTCACTCAGTACTTCACTGCCATCAGAAGTCTCTTAGCCTGTCCTACTGAAGCAAGTAAACTGTTCTCGAAAACTGCAGTGGTACACTGTGATAAATAAAGTGACAGGAACACAGTTCTGACAACTGACAAGCCAGTCGAACACTTAAAGATCAGACTACCAAAAATGAAAACGTGCCGAAAACGAGTCCCAGTAAGATCCGCAAACGTGGAGAAGAAGAAACGGCACCGGTCAGATGAGACAGACACTGAGCTTTTTATGTGGCAGAGCTACAATGGCATGGTTTAGGTCAAAGCGTGTGATAGAATGGCCTAGTCAAAGTCAAGACTTAGATCCAACTGAGCGTCTGTGTCAAAGCTTTAAAATTGATATTATTGAACAAAAAAACAAAACAAAACAACAGTTGTAGATGCAGCAAAATGAATCATACAAAAGCACAGCACATTATTTGTGGAAAAAAATGAATAACCACGTATAGGTTTTCCTCCACTTCACTATCATTTACTGCTTTCTGTTGATCTAGCCTACATGCGTTTTCATGGCACTGGAGACATTCCAGCTGAGCTCCAGGACAGCTCCAGGAGCGACAGCCGAGCGTGGAGGAGGTAAAGGGAGAATGGAGTGTGGGATCAGGGCCACAAGAAAAGAGTGTCTGGTTTCTCTGCCTGAAGGGCGATAGCAGATATCAAAGCTCCACTGAGCGGCTGCACACCTCATTATCAACACCCAGGAGCAACACAGTCGCAAACTTATGAAATCAACCCTGAACGAGCCCCCCAATATACACATTTTTCATCAATGCTGGCAGGTCCGTCTGAAGCGGACATCTTTGTCCTTCCTGGATTGATCCGTTAAGCAGATTAGGACTAAAATTGTCATTTTACAGTTACGTCGTTTCACCTTCTATTATTATTGCAACGGTTGTGCAATATTTTACCATTTTCTACTGGGCAACAACAAAAAGATAACATAATACAGATATCCAACAAAACCGTAGGTGTAATATATATACACACGTCATCAAATTCAAAAAGAAACATTTGATTCTTGTTCTGCAACATCAAAAGTTTGAAGGCAAGATGACCAAAGAAAACATCGTTTGACTGGCTCTAATCTCTTGGTTGATGCACACAAACAAATATGACATGCTGCAAAGCAAAAACAAGTCATTTTATGATATATAATCTGTAGAGATGAGCCGATAGGGTTCTTCCTGGCAAACACAGATGCAAAAATGTTCTATGAGGTCTTACTAACCCAATCTGATCTTTGACGTTTCATGGGGTGTTGTTTTTTTTAACAACTGTAACACATTGGAGTAAAAATGTGCTGCAGATCCTCTGATAAAGTTCAGAATCCAGCAGAAGATAACTTTATCTGATTTTTAGAAAATAAATGTGCAAAGTACAAGCTGTCCGTTGATGTAGTTCTTATTTTTGAATGTATTGAACATGATGAGTTATTGGTTTTAATCAGTTTAATGAATACAGGAGAAAAACATCTGATTTCCTGCCGATCCAGCCAACCGAACGCCGCAACGCTAACGATCTGTTTCTGATGACGTTCCTGACGATATGGAAGAATACGATGTAGATAGTAAGGAATATTAATGGCGCATAAAATCAACAACTGAACAGACTCGTTTTCAGAGAGGACCAAAACATACCAACAACTAGTTACCGACAACTGTCAATGCAAAGATGCAGATGTGAAGGAAGAACCAGAAAACAATCCAGGACTGAGGTCATTAGGTTTGTGAATTGAAAAAAAAAAGGGTCCTAAAGGGGATCGATCTTGCCTTGAAGGCCCGACTCATCAACACCAGGCCAAAAAAATAAATAAATTCTGCAGCATCTGAAAGGCAAGAACAGGCTGAGGGCCAGTTGTTGTTCCTACGTGTTTTTAAAAACTTCCCAGACTCTGCAGAGTAGAAAGAAAAAAAAAGAATACGTGGAAACAACAAGTCTCACCAAGCAACTGAATGTGCGTGTCAGTGAAAGACGTTTGGAAATTGGAGCCTACTGGCTGCATTAGTCCTGACAGTCTGTTGAGAAATACCTGCATACTGATGTCACAAAAATCAAACACACACACACAATCTGCTGCACAGCTCTAACACACAGCAAACATTAACAACAGGCCTCTTCTTAGTACACACTCACTTCCTCTGGTGTTTTTTTTCCTGCTAGTGTATTACACACACACACACCTTACAGGTTTAATCATTAAGGTGGAAAAAGTGACAAACAAAAAAAAAAAAAGTAATGTTTGTGCACCAACGTTGTATCCCGAGTCAAATCTGGATGCATGTTTTAAAGACGGGGTGCAAATAAGGACAAAAACAGATCCAAGTACGGGAGGAGGAGGAGTGGACAGACACTCCCCCAGACAGTAACAGGGAGACTGCTGGAGTTGGAGGCTCGCTCCGTGCTTGGCGCTGCTGCCTTGGCGTGTGCCAACGGTTTGTAGCAGCCTGCGAGCAGCGAGGAGGGCAGAGCTGCTACAAACGTTGCTATAACCTCGCCTCTTAGCGAAGTCACGGCCGAGCATTTGCACGCGTCAGAGTAAAGGGAAGTAGCAAATACCTCTTTTTGTTATCATTTAATGTTAGAATTTGTGAACTGAAGCTGAACCCTCATCACGCAAACACCACCGTCTGCATAGCTGTGATCCGGCCTCGGCTACAGGTGTTACTGGCTGACCTGAGGACTGTAATCAACTGAGTGGAAACAACTATCTATCATGCTTTGTAGGCACCGAATACAAAGAATGTGCTGCAGATTCCTTGATAGAGGTAGTAGTTTTGAATAGAAAAGGAGCATCATTACCACTTATTCATCAAGCATATCACCACGACCATTGATCTTGATTTTGAAGCATTCGATGAACCTTGACTGGTAGACCCTTGATCAGAGCCAATCAGGGGAAACTTGTTCAGTTTTCCTTTTCTTGACCAACTGATCACCATTAGAAACTAATTATTTATTGCGGGTGTCAAGTGCAGCTCTTTTAGCCTAAACTATAATGGAAAAGGGCGGGGTTTTTAGAAAAGTATTCATCTGGAACAGGTCGAAATCAGTGCATCTCCAAGGTTACAGCAAAGAAGAAAAAAAGAAGACATACTTCAAGTTCAGTGGTTATGTGATGAGAATCTCGATTTTAACATTTAATGTGTGGATGCAGTAAGTTGCAGCTGCTGACAGACCCTCAAGGTTGAGTTACTGCAGATGGCGGGAGGTCTTAGGTGCCCAGAGACGTCCCACAAGGAGCAGCATAAAAGGCAGCGATCAATGGTGAGTGAGTGAGTGTGTGTGTGTGTGTGGACATGGGTGGGTCACATCGGCCTGCGCTCAAAATACACACACACACACACACACACACAAAGTGCTCCATCTGTCTTTGACATGGGAGAGCTTAATGACAGAGGCAGCAAAGCCCAGAAGAAGAAGAAAAAGGAGGTCTCCTCGTCCTTCTTTCCTCCCTCCCTTCATTTTCCTTCCCTCCACCCCCCATCCCTCCCTCCCTCCTCTCTTGACCACACTCTCAAACATCAACCCTCCATATGCAGCACCCAGTACAGACTTAAAAAAAAAAAAACTCATCTTGGCCTGGCACACAATCAATGAGACCACTAGACGCGCGCTCACTCGCACACCAACTCCGCGCTTTAATGAGTGCAATCTGGCTCAGAGGCTGGTGGAACAAGTAGAAACTCTTCAGCTCGAGCGCATATATGCTCTGAAAATAGAGTAATGGCATTTCCAGCGTGTGCCGTTTGTCCGACCTGCATTCGCAAACAAATGTAGCATGATTCATCAATTTTTTATTTGTTTTTTTTTTTCAAGAATGCATTGCGACGACAACAACCTGCTCAAACTTGATTTTTCAACAAAACAAAAAACAATGCACGGTTATACAGCGCCATGGAAAAGTACACATCTATTCCGTATCGGAGCATTGAATGAAGTGAGACACGAAGGTTTCAATTGCTACGACATACAGAAAAGGCGTGGCGTCTGAATGAATTTTGTAGAAATTGATTTAGGCATTTACTTTGACTAGGCCATTTTAACATGTGAATTCCAGTTGGCGTAAATCATGCTATTGTGGCTCTGGATGTTTGGGGTTGATGCCCTGCTTCGCCATCTTACAGGTTTTCTTGGGGGGGGGGGGGGGGCTGTCTGTTCAGGAGTCAGTGTGTTTTGTTTTCCACCACAACCAAAAGGTTCAAATGTTGCTCCTTCCATGTGCTTGACATCTTGAAACTGCAAACAGGACTTTAAATGGCTTTCAACAAACACTTTCCTCCTGTGACTCTCCCATAAAGACGTCAGATTGGTTTGGTGCATGAATAAACATCGTCTCGTTAACAGATTCTTGCACCTGAGCTGTGGATTTCTGCAGCTCCTCCACGGTGAGCATGGGCCTGCAGGCTGCTGCAACGCTTAATGCTTGTTCTTCATTATTGCTCTTTGTTCAGAAATGTTCTGCAACAAACCTCTGTAAAACGCTTCTCCAGAACAGCTGGATTTATACTGACATTAAATTACACACAATACAAACAGGTGGCCATTGTTTACTAATTAGGTGAGTTTTTACAGCAATTTGTTGCACTGAATTTGATTTGTCGGGCGAAAAGAGTTTCAGATTTACTTAAAAAAATAAAAAAAACATGGTTCATTTTTCCTTTCACTTCAAGGAAAATAGATTTTCTTTATCTGGTTGTGAAGTGACTAAATGTGAAAAGGTTCAAGGGGTATTTCCAAGAGAACCCATGATGCCGCCAGTTATAAACTTTGGTGCGACTTAAATAGTAAAAGGGCAACAAAGAACCCTTCAATCAAGCCGCTGCATTTGGATGCAGATGAAAAGAGGGCCAGAAGGTGTACTTGTTGTTGGGTTGTTCAAAACCGCCAGTCATTGCTATATTTAAGTTCATTCATGTATAGTTTTGCATGATTTTAAAGTACAGTTTGCCTTCAGGCTCCATTCGAGCCTTGGAAAACACGTGACCTATTCAGTCATGGTGCTGTCGAGACGTTTTCACCCAAACTTATTTGCCTAAAAAACACACAGGCATCAATGTGCAGAGAGTAACAGCACTTCTCCTGGGTTTAACAGGGACGTTGTTTTAAGTCAGGCTGAAAAGTGTTGCTGACAAACTGAAAAGGTGATATAGGAAAGGAAAAGGAAGGAAAGTGGCGCACCACGAAACAAGTCTGGTTAACATGTGGGTATCACTAATGACTAATTTAACTATCTTTGCCTGCATCCGTTTTAAGCAACATGTATCTTCACACCTTTTAATTTTTAACAAGGCAAAAAAACAACTTTAGTATAACCTGTGTGTCCAGCAATGAGAGGTAGTTGCTGATATATGGATCTGCACACAAAGCATAATCAGCAAAGTATCCAGTTAAAGCAAACCAAACGTTAAGCCCATTAATTACCACTAAGATCCTAGGAACCAAAAAGTTTTCCGAGGCCAAAAAAAGTTCAAAATGGGCAAATAAAGCACAATTATAAAAAATAAAAGTTTTCATCTGGAACATTCAAAATGGTTCAAATACAAACAGTGATGGGACTTCTTAACATGAGACATTTAAAACCCCCATCAACATTCAGAGAAAACTAAACAAAAACTAAAGACTGTTTCTCAGTTCACAGTCTGCATCAAAAACGCTGAAGTTAGACGGGGTAGTGAGACGGACCAAGTCTAGCTCGTCCTCTCTATAAAGAACAAGGCAGCATGTCTTACATTCCAAAAAGTCCATCTAAAAAATAAACAACCCGCAAGGCTGTTCAGCCACAATGTGAAGTGTTTCTTACAGAAAAAAACAGACGGCATATTAGCACAAACACCTCACACCAACCGTGATGCAAAAGTGTTAAGAGCCTCGAACTTGTTTTGCTGTCTCAGGACCATGGCGCCCTGCGGTTATGAAGCTGAACAACGACTGCAATGTACACTGAAATAATCAAAGGAGACCATCTACTAGAGATTGGCTGAAAATAAAAAAAATCATAAGTTGTTGCCATAGCCCAATCAAATACAAGATGTTAACTTAATAAAGGGATATTCCACCCCTAAATGTCCTGCGTTGTGTCCTTGAGCCTTGCGGCGGCAACATACTGCAGCGCTTTGTCATAATGTAGTTCCAAGTCTAAATCGGCTCCTGTCATTCCTTCGTGGTGCTTATTTTTGTCATTTGTAATCGATATGATTATCGAGGTCACCAGGAATAATTAGGAGCATTATTGAGTAATTGTCATAACTTTTACACACAAAATGCTAGCTGTTACCTTTCACTTCCATTGTTTATGCTAAGCTAAAGCAAACGGACTGGCGCCAGATTAGGAGAATGACTGGGCTGGTTACAAAATGCTTTGTTTTCACTTATCTAACTCTGGGGAATATGGCAACAGACTAAATTTCACGTCGGGGTGGAATATCCCTTTAATGAACCGAAACAAAGCTGTAAAGAATGGTCCAAAATCTGAGGACGCTAAAGTCAAGCAACATTACAGCGTTTTAAAGGGTCTCTGCAAAATGTTGAATCAGAGGGTGTAGTTTTCATACACTCTTCAACAAAAACAATCCCATATTTCCTAACTTCTATAATCATTTAAAATCTTAATAAAGATCACTGTCGAAATATGACATAAGGGAGGAATGGATGGAAGACAAAGAAAGGAGGAAAGAGCTTCCTTACTTTTACAATCACTTCTTGTGCCCATAGAAATATGGTCACATGGAAGAAATGAATAAAAGGAGGACATAAAAGGGGAAAAGGGATGAAGCTAGAAAGGGAGGAAAGTAAGTAGGACATAAGGGAGGGAACTTCTATTCTTTTTCCATACTTATCCAGCACTGGAAAAAAGTTAAAATCAGATTACATACTTTTCCAGACTAATTTTAAAACCTGACGAAAACCAGATGATACTGATATGCAAAACATAAAAAAAAAAACAAGGCTCTTTTTAAAACCATCTTTACACAAGAGGGAAGCATCTGAAGCCACAGAAAAAAATGGATGTCACAGCACAGATAATGTAATCTCATCGATTCAGACAGATGAGTGTAACCATAAACGAAAACACAGTCACACTCATTGTGTGGAGGGGAGGGGGGGCGGAAAGAGATGAGATGAAATGACACAAGGGAGATCTGAACCTTGAATGAACCCCCCCCCCCCTTTCCACCACTCACTCTCTCTGCAGAGTTGATGACTCAACTCTAAACAAGAAGCAACCCAGGGGGAAACGAGGACGCTGCATCAACCACAACAGCACCATGGTGGCTCCTGGTCGGGTGGAGAACGGGCTTTAGTGCGGCAGGCAGCTTGTGGGTCTGCTATGGTAGACGCTAACCACACCGGCTGCTTTGAGGATCTACTCAGGGATACGGATACATGTGCAGATGTATAAAGCCCAGAATGAGAGTGATGCAACACCTGCAATCACTTCCCTCCTGCAGGAAAAATTGATTTAGTGATAAAAAATACTTTAAAATATTACTCAAGACGAAAACATATTAATTAAATTTATAATAAATAGGTACCAGCCTTTGAATCACTATTTATAAAAAAAAATAATAAAAAAAACATGGTGGATGGGACTTGATTTATATGGTAAAACTTTTCAAAGTTTAATAGAAAAACATGGCAGATGTATATAGAAAAACAAGAGGGTTGGTGAAGTCGTATTTTTGTTTCAAGGCCCCAGTTGACAAGAAGTATCTTAACTGTATTTCTGTTAAGCGACTGACTACCAGCTATCCCAGAGCAGATAGCTTGACTAACTAGCCAGCTAATATCAGTTTGTTTTATTTCTCCTAAAAGGGCATAACATTCAGAGTACAGCGGACCACACACCTATTTGTGGATTTTTCTGTGTAACGTTTCTCCAAATTTGCATAAAATTCGCCTATTTACGGACTCTTCCGTAGAGCTCATCTAAAATATTTAAAATATAATGCAGCCGAAGAAGTTGAAATAGGTAGGCGCAATACTGCTTGGCTGGCATTTCCAATCCACCCAATCCAGGAGGGCCATTTATTTTTCTTGGTGCTGATTGGCTTAACCCCCAAGAAAGGCATTAGGTAAGATAGTTTCCACTGTATGCATTAATGCAAATTAAGATATGGTTGGTATTTGAACTATTAAAATAGGCAGTTATCAAGTAGAGTTTAGTGGTCTCGCTTATACCGGGGTAGACTGTAATTAGAATATTTATACAAAACTACTGATTTCAATAAGTGTTCATTTGATATTTTAACTTAAGTCTATGTTTCAAAAATATAAATGTTATGAATAACATTGCGACAACTATAACAATCAAGACGGTCGATTGTTTTTGAACAACAATTAATAATTGATGCTTTTCTGTTTTAAAGAAAATCAATGTTCAATTGTCTTTTTTTCTTTTCTCTTAGCTTAAGTGTCTCTTTATTGATAAACAATTTATCAGCGAAAAACTTATTGATTAGTTTATAAAAGTTAGTTTTGAACAAAAATAGATTTGTTGTATTTTCATTATTGAGTAAATTCTCCTAAATGTAACATTAGGACCTAGGTTTAAGCAGAATAATTGCAAAGTCTAAAAGGAAACAATTTCCAGCTTTATTGCTTATTCTGTCAAAGATCTAAAATACTTTTTTTTGTTGCAGCTCTACAAGACAGCGAGAGCCTAAATTTAGGCACAGTTTCTGGGCATTTATCAAAGTGACCACCGTCTTGCCCTGCCATTACCACAAAGGCACTGACTGTACTGCAGTCAGAGAGACAGGAGGAAAAATAAAAAATAGAAAAAAAAATTCCTGGCAGAACCAGAGAGAGAGAGAGAGAGTGACCTTTACCCCACATGCTGAGAGACGATCCCAAGCAAACTAAACCAAACGTTGAGACCGCACTGTGTTTTTGTGTACATGTGTGCAGTTTAGCAATGAGTGTGTCGGCTCAAGGCGACTGTCTGGTTTCATGATGGGCAAGGAGGATGTTGTTTCTGCTACTTGTTTCTCTTTAGACCACGCTATCTCTGTAAAAAAAAAAAAAAAAAAAAAAAAAAAAAAAAAAGATGAGAGGTTACGTGAGCAGCTTTGGGAATTTTCCCCCACATCCACGCAGATTTGATAAAAACATTTGGAATGTGTAAACGCAGAGTGCAAAAGCGATGTCTTGTTCGTACTTCGGACGAGAAGCTACGCTGGGGACTTCTTTGGGTAAACTGGAGGATTCTAAACCCGGTCAGCTTCCTTCCATGAGCTCATCTAAAACCCCACATACATTCCCCAGCAGCGTTTCAAGAGGCTTTGAAACGGTAGACGGCAACATCAGGCCGCAGCCACAAGTGCAAGACGATCGACCGCAACACAAACAACCCTCTTATTAAGTTAAAAAAAGGCATTGTTTGCTCGGCCACAGTCAGACATTTTTACGGAACAGCACACACGTCCACTGCTTCGTTGTGATTCCAAGCAAAGGCCAAAAAACCTCCTGACGTCAACAGCCACAGGAATGCCACCAGGCGGATTCTTCAGTCAGAAGTCTCCACCAGCCTCGGTTAAACAAGCAGACAATGCGAAGCAAACATTTTGCAGATAACAGCTTTCCCTTCCTGGAATCTCAGCCTCCTTTCCTTCTGTTCTTTTTCTTCTCCCCCCGCTGCATTTTCATGACACTTGATAACTCCCTTGTTGCTCTTACTTTCTGCAGAGGAGAATAGAGAATGCAGACTAGCTAATCTCCCCACAGGGCTGCCATCACTTGCTTGGGCTGATGCCAACAGCGCTCTAGCTGGAGGGGCTGGCTTGCAGAAAGCACACGCTGATGTATGATTTAATTCGTTTTAGCTAAAAAAACAAATGTGCACTGCTATTTTAGAGAGTATCATTATAGGAAAATAAGCAGCAGTGCACCAAAACGGGCTGGGTTTGTCTGAATTAGCGCAAAATCTCATAGGCAAACAGTCACAATGTATTTTATTGAGTTTGATTGATGGTTAAACATCAAGTATCTCCAAGCATCCAAGTGTTTTCTTGATTGGGAAGGAAAGAAAAGACTCGTGGTTTGCAAATATGTTTCTTTACAAATAAAATGCAAACAAATGTGAGAGTGGCATGCATTTGCTGCTGCAAGTCTTTTGGAGTACGCATCTATTCTCTGCACATCAGGAGGCTGGAGATTTGCCCATTCTTCTTCAGATTGAATGCAGAATGTCGTTCGACATCGACTCTTGACGGACCTCACAGATAATCAGTGAGATTTAGGTCAGGACGTCTAAACTCCTAAAAGGTGAACGTCTGCTCAAACACCTGGTTCACATGTCAAGATTCTAAAATTGTCTTTAAGATTTCCAATACATGAGAGACCACACACATGGCGATAAAATTAAAACATTTAAAAAAAATGTTTAAAAAAAATGTTTTAATGTTTAAAAAAAAACCTCACAAATAACAGTCTTGGTCCTACAGTATGTGGTGTGCCGTCACACAGCAGTGACGATACACCAACAGATTTCACTCAGAAGGGAAATCCCGCAAAATCTCACGAGATCAAACGTGACTTTGGAGTAAATAAACATGGCAGACGAGGAGGAAGGCAGGCTAGGACGCTTCCAAGACGCATCACTTCCTGTCACTTCGCTTTCCGATTGGCTCTACCATGTCACATTCAACGGGCTGCATGCTCGTTTGTCCTCGCAACACACCACGCACGCTAAGATATCGGGCCAAGACAAATCAAACGTGTTGAATATCCCCGATTTGTGATCGGAGCAGCCCCGACGTCCTTCAGAGCAGACCAGAGCGCTCTGAACACACCACACGCGGCAGCAACACCTGTTAGGAATATCTTAAGAGCCATCCGGAAAATCAGGGCGTCCTTGAGATTGTTGGAAGAGGAGAATCGGGTCAGAAATGGGCTTAAAAATCCTTCCATGTGAACCAGGCCTAACAGGTTTGTTTTTTGTCCTGGTCCGTAACGCTGCTTCCCTGTCTTTGCTGAACAAAATCTCCCCCACAGCATAATGCTGCCATCACTGTGTTTCACCATGCAGCTGGTGCGTTCAGAGTTTAATTTCTTCTACAAATAGCATTTTGCTTTTGGTTAAAAAGTCAAACTAAACCACAACTAATTTTTTTTTTACTTTCTTTTGGTCCCATCATATAAAATCCCAATACAACACATTAGATTTTGTGGTTGTAACGTAAAACCTTCGGGAAAATGTGAAGGTGTATGATTACTTTGGCAAGAAGACTGAAACGTAAAACACCAAGAACACCCTTAAAAACATAGTAATATAACAGTATCAGTAATTTGCACAGAGTGGGGGTAGGTTAGTATAGAGGTCATCCACAAACATACGGTGCCACTAACAGCCCTGGGGCTATAAACCTTGTTTGCTTAAGGTTTTAGCATGTGCTGGCTTACTGCTTTAGCCCCTCCCCTCTTATCTTGTGCAGTAACAGTGGCCGTTGCTCGCAGCTCAGAGGCGGTGTCATCGGGGGGGTTTTCCCAACACGGGAGATCCTGTATGTATTTAGAGCCTCTCACTGGATGTTTGAACAGGGCCTGTGTTATTGTCTGCCGACTTTAAAACACGGACAAAAGCGTCGGCTTGGTTACAACAACCCAGACAGAGTTTAATTGAACTCATCATATATTCAACAGACAGAAAACCTCTGTTGCAATCCTAGAACCATCCGTGGACCGGTGCGACACTGAGAAAAACATCCTAGACGTCCTCTTCTTTTCAGCTAAAAATGGCAGCCACCGTTTTTCTTTCTCCTCTTCATGTCAGCTGCTCCAACATAGGAAGTACAAGGGGGGGTGGGGGGCGCTAACGGGGCCAGACGGAGGGAGCGTCGGCTCGTGTTTTGTGAATGAAACTTCCTGAAAGCCGAGGGACGACGGGGGCAAAAAAAACGCTGACGGGAGTAGAAAGTGCCATCCCCCTGGTGAGACTGGAATCACTGTAAAACAGCAAAGGAATGGAGGACGGGGAGGCATTCTGCAATTATGAGGAAACTCTGCTGGAAGCTGGGGCTGAATGCACGAAAGTCAAAGAAGTATTTCAAAACAGGAGTCAACGCAGAGCTGAATACTTCCACTGTGCTGACTTGTTGGTTTTCTGTCTAAACCAAGCAGTGAAACCGGTGCCAACAGCAACACGAAAAGGACCTGAGGTTCTAAAAAAAATGTTGCCAGGTCTGCTTTAATGAACCACAAAGTCTTCTGCCTTAAAGTGTTCGACACAATCCGAACCACACACCAATAAAACTTCTGAGCACAGATCCATCAATGTCCATGAAGACGATGTTTTTAACATCCTCTAGAGTTGGATATTTAGAAAATTGGCACCATTACATCATGATCATGTTTAAGATCAGGGATCTAGATTTCGTTTATCCGTTAGGATGTAGCTAAGCAAAGTTTTAACATGTTATCAATTTGACTTTGTTCTTGCATAACTACCAATTTTCCATATTTCTAAAAATGGCTGTCTTTGTTTTATTTGTTTAGATTAGAAACACACATCGCTAGGCCGTGCGGGCCTAAAGGACAACATTTCATCAGAAAGTTTGAAATTAAATTCAATACTTCGTTGATCCCAAAAGGGATATTAAATGTTGTTGTAACTCATATCATTCAAGTATCTTCAAAGAATCGTCACGGATAGTGATGCTGTGGGCAGGAAGGATCTGCTATAGTAGTCAGTCTTGCAACAAATCTGCAGAGGCCTCTAACTGAAGACTGTTGACATGCTAACAGCTCAATTTTCAAGCAGCAGAGATGATATTCCACAGTAACACGTCCTGGATGCCAGCATCACTTGTTGGCAACCACTGCTAATCCACCTCATTTGCTTTTGCGGCTCCTCTTTCTCCGTCTGGCCATATAGTTAGAAAGCCGGGCAGAGAGACGCTGGAGTCAGATATCATCCTTGCCCATTATGATTGACAGAAAAAGAAGAGGGTTTCCTCCTTCTCTCCCTCCTCTCTGGTCCGGCCCTGTATCCATGAAGCCTCCTTTTCAACTCATCTGGGATTTGGGGGTCGCGGTTCAGGTATTGTTTGAGATGCTACTTAGCTGCTCCCAGTTGTAAAAACAGTACCTTGTTGCCACTATTATACATGATAACAACTGTCCAAAAGTAAAAAAGTAAAAGCCAAAATCCTTCCAGCTGCACGGCATCCAGAACCAAAGGGAACAATTGTCCAAACATGCAACGCCTCAACAAAAAAAATGACATCTGCTCCAACATGCTGCAACCATGAGCATCACAATTTTCCAGGATTTTGTGCAGGAACTGAGCTCAAGTCCAGGGGATTTTTTTTTAAAGTTTAGGCTGCAATATGAAAATTGAAAAAAAAAAGAGCTGATAAAGCAGGAAATGCAGCTGCTTTGAAGCCATGGGTCCAAGCATGTTAATAAACGAAGACCCACCTCTATGCATCAACAGTAGAAAAGTAAAAGTTCAGGTACATGCTGTACTATGACAGAATATCTGTCTGGGTGCATGCTTAAGCAGTTGGCTAAGGAGTGAGAAAGAGGAGTGCCAAGCTGGCAACAACCCAACACAAATTACGCAAAAGTGAGCATTTCTATCCCCCTGGGCCGTCTCCTGTGGCCGTTCCTCCTGAGACCAACAGCTGTAACAGGGAAACCAGAACAGAAAGACACTGAGTCAACCTGGGTGTGTGTGTGGTACTTTAACAGGCCCTTCTTCACTTGACCAAACAAGTTGAATCTGAAACCTGAACGAAACAACGGGCCTCAGGGTGGAGAAGAGGGAGGGGGTTAGTCATGTGAAGTAACAGATATGTATGAACTCCCGAAACAATGGGCCACTGTATGAAATAAATAACCCCCCCCCCCCCAATGTTGTCATGGCAAATTTGCTTTGCCTGTGGTTTTTGCACCCGCTCTCAAACCCTAACCCCCACCCACCACACGCTTTGAAGATTTCCACAGCTCTGGCTGGCTGGAGAGAGAACAGCCATGATCGCTGCAGGATGCTGAGGATGTTTTACCTGACCTGCCGGTAAAGTAGCTGACTGAGCGTTCACGTGGCTGGAAGTGAGGCTGTTGGTTTGAGCGGTGGGGCGTTCTGGGGGTCGACCGGCCATGTGTTTTAACTCTCATCCGAGCCTCTGCCACCATAAAGGTCAGCGCTTCGACATCTGCTGCTCTCTCTGAATCTTTCCTTTTATGAAAGGACGCGGGGAAGAGGAGATGACCCCAGGGAGCGGATGCACGTGCGCACACACACATCAACTTTAATGTGTGTAGCCACTCTCACTCAGTAGATCAGATCAAAACAACCTCAGAAGCCCCTAAACCGCACCGACAGTACCAAATAGAACACGGTTTTGTGTCGCAAAGACACGTTTAGTAGTATCGCCACACCAGAACTGATTCTTGGCTTCTGACCTGAAAGGCTCGTTTTTTGTGGCAGGAGGAAAGGGGGGGGGGGGGCTAAATGGAATCCCGTCCCCGAGGGGCACGGCAAATGCAGAGCGGTGTTGAAATAAGTGATTCATGCTTTTATCATCTCAGGTGAACAGTGTGGCTCTTTCAACTACACAATCAGTTGCGCTAGAGAGCAACGTGGGGAAAGGAAAACACAAAAGTCAATGCTGTTTATTTTCAATTTTGTCTTTTGCTAATTATGCACACAGAGGACAGGAATCCCGCGAGTTCAAACAGTGTGTAGCAACAATTTGCTCTGACTAATACAGTATTAAGCCAGGAGCAAGATACTGTTCAGCAAAAAGATAGAATATTCTTCTATATGCGACAACAAAGAGGAAAATAAAGTGTCATTTAGAGCAATAATATTTTATTTTTTAGGAAAATGATAATAAAGATAACTTGGATCAATTGTTTAAAAAATAATTAGGCTTCCTTAGTTTAAAACTTGAAACTGTGACCATTTTTTATGTTTATTTTGGCCTTTAAATTTTTTTTTGAAAAACCAGCAGTTTTATCTCAACGACATCTAGTTGTCATATGTGATCTATGAATAATTTGATTATCAACAAAATGTTATCGAAAATGCTTTAACAAGCTCGAACTAAAGTCAGGTGTAGCTGTTTGATTTCCTGCTGTGTTCATAGCTGGAATGCTTTTTTATTCATCGAAAGGTTGTCTTTTTAAACCCAGAGAGATGACACTTGGATTCTACACACACCGTGTCAAATATTGTCAGAGTGACTATTTAGCCACACGACACACACTTTTATGTTGTAATTTACTACATTTATTGGACTTATTTTCTTGTGAGGTCTGAATCTGGATTTTACATCCCAGATGCAGGAACAAGTCATTTCAGAACAAGCACTTCCCATCCCAGTACATCAAACAATCAGTGAAATTAATGTGTTAAGTCTGTGGCTTTAAAGAGCAGTTAAATAATCTGAGCGTAGAGTGGATGGCATCACAAAGACAAGCAGCAATACAATCTGCCCGACACTATAAATATAACTGAAAACGGGGAACAACAAATGTTAGCAGGAAACCCCAGATTTGCTCGATTGACAAAAAAATGTGCATTGCTGTTACAGCTGGAAGCAGTGCACACAAAACTCTACGTGATCGGTAAGATCTGGGCGAGAAAATTCCAGGGTGCAGCTCGCTTGCCGACGCTCGGGGGTGTTGCTGATATGAAATCACCCACAACAGAGGCAGGGGAGTTGATTTTAGACTGGGTCAACGATACAGAATATTTAGGAATGTCTTCATCAGAAGTGAACGCAGACATGATGGGATCGGAACATCATTACTGCTGATGCTTAACATTTTCCACGTCAACCTGAGTTGAGATGCTGAACCCATAGAGAACCTTCGAGGGAACGAGTTGGCAATCCGAACACATCATTAAAACTTAACTGTTTCATAAAGTGTGCTTCAGTAGGAAACAAAGGGAAGGTAACATAATATGCAGAATAATACTGTAACAGTTCAGACTTCAACTTAGATTGATACTTAAAGCAAAGTCTATCTGCAACATGTACAAGAACTTGTAATCCCATTACCAACCCAGTACAGCTGGAGCCCCTCCCCATGTCGGACCAGTAACATTCGGTGTGAGAGACCAACAGATTAGGTCTAGCCTCTCCCGACGTTTCCAACCGTTGCTGCGAGCGAGGCCTTCGGCGAGTGCAGGAGGAGCCTTATGGCGTTTTATTTTCTGTTACACCCCTCCCCACTTCATTCACAGGAAAACAGCCAAACTCACATAAATCTGCTGATATCATCTGGACAGGTGGCCAGCCACCCAGACCTGACCCTCCTGCCCTTTTGCTCTTCCCCCCGACCACCCCCCTCTTTCCTCCCTCTAAAACCCACCGACCAAAATCAGTTCAGCTCTGCTGGAAAGCCCCAAATGAAGCAAATACCCCCTTCCTATCCATCCACAAACACACACACACTCACAAAACTCTAAGCAGCCCTGCAAATGTCTGTCACCCACCGAGCTGTCTGGGGGGATTAGTGCCTCAGAGCCAAAAAACTGGAAGCTACAGGACCAATTTGAGGGGGAAGTACAATTTTTGGGGGCCTTATTAGCCAAAATTATTCAATGTACCTTTTTTAACATGGCCTGAAATATATGTTACCCGTATCATTGATATAATAGGGCTGGTGATTATTGAACAGCATCTGGCAGATCTATTGAAAACCTTTACTTCTGCAGGTGTATTGGTTAATTATGATGAAACTATTATGAACTGCCTAAGGTTTCTGTGATGTGGAGAAAGGCGGGAAATTGTGAATATGTGAACGTTATTTTAAATAACAAAATATGAATTTTCCTATCCAGCCCTGGTCTTTTTACGCTCCACAATGTCGCTCTCACCTCCACATCTCATATCACACACAGAGACAGCCACGGCAAAGAAAGGGACATCTGCAATCAATTAATTAATCACAAAATTAATTGTATGAGCTATAACAACACTTAATTTCCCTCTGGGATCAATAAAGTATTTTTGAAATTTGAATTTGAAACCAGCTGAAGGCAAGTTTAGGAGCATTTTAATCACACCATTTCATACTCATTGTTCTGACTTATTTTATTTATGCAAGTACTCAACCAATTATAG
This sequence comes from Valencia hispanica, assembly GCA_963556495.2. Lineage (NCBI taxonomy): Eukaryota > Metazoa > Chordata > Actinopteri > Cyprinodontiformes > Valenciidae > Valencia > Valencia hispanica. Next base: position 21,942,506 of record OY747714.1, on the reverse strand, counting down.
TAATATTACCATTATTTTATATAAAAACTATTTTTCCTAATAGCCGAAAAGTAAACTTTAGCGCTTGCATTATTCAGAAAATCCAGTTTCAAAGATCGAACTAGACTTGTATCAGTTTCAAGAGCGAACTTGCTTCTGGCAACATGGCGGACGTGTTGATATGTCATTTCTATGGGTCAACAAAGCCGAAGCAGTGTCCACTTCTCGATGTCTATGGGAGCAAATGCAAGGATTGGACTCTCAACATGACTGGTGACAGCTTAGGTATTATGCAGGGGCGCTAACCTGTATTTCGTTCACATAAATTTACTACTGCTGTGTTACACAATGAACCTTGTGTTTTAAAACACACGGTTCACCCAGTAATGAGAACTCTTCCAAGAGAAATCTTAAAGAAACTAAAAGAGAGACATCCAAAGTGCTTTCTGGGGAAAGAGAGTCAAGTGGTTTCAAAACTAATTTAGAACATGTCAGAGATTTAAATTCACAGGTGAAGCAATTATATCACTAATAATCTGTTTACAATCTGTTTCATTTATCATAATGTCTTGATCTCATAGCGTCCCCTTTTTTTCCACCATCTCATTCTTAAGAAGTACTTTTTGGTGCTCTCAGTGAAGCTATCCATAAACAGCACAATTTCACTGGTTTAAGCATAAAATTGTCTGTTTTTTTCTAAAGGTGAAAAAAAAGGTTCACAAACTCCCTCTCTTTGAATGGTTTACTTTCTGCTGACTATTTATTTGTAGCACTTGCATTAAACAAACACCAAACCACTCAGTCTATATACCTGAAATAATTACGAGGGTTTAATCGAAAGTGTGTCGGTTTTAAAAAATAGAGTCTCAACACTAAAAAGTGAGAAATGAGGTTTACCTTGACTAAAAGGATATAATGTTTAAAACAGATCCCTCAATGGTTTATAAAGCTCTTATTATCTTGTCCCTTCTAGATAAGGCGGGTAAAACAGGACAGGTTTCAGTAACACCAGTATTTTCTATAGTGTTACTGTAAAATTTGTTGCTGCAGATATATTCCCATTAGCAAGCCTACGGCTACTGTTTGTGTTTTTAATCGCTCACGGGGATTTATGCTACTGACTGTAGCTCAAAAACAACTTTTTTATTTGCAACCGCATGTTAAAGTTCCAAGAGCCCCTGTTGTTAATGTAAACATACCGTGAATATCATTCATTGTTATAATTTTATATAAAAGATCTACCGGAGGCTTTTTGTTAAAGTTTGGGTCGACAAAACTTTATTATTAGCCTGTTAGATATGGGCAATAACCTAAAGTAAAATATTTTGGTACGCTTCATAGATTATTTTCAGGACATAACTATAAAGTTTTATTTAAACAAGAAAACAGGCTGAACTTAAATTTTCCAGAATTCCAGCATGTAAAAGGCTCTGTCAATTTTTTTTTACCACATCAATGTTCTTGGTACCATTTTCCCCCCCGATAATCCTGCAAATTAATTTGCATGTTGAGATTTACAACTATTTTAGAAATGTTGCTAGAAAAATAATATATATATATATATATATATATATATATATATATATATATATATATATATATATATATATATATATATATATATATATATATATATATATGTGTGTGTGTGTGTGTGTTTTAACAGTGACCCTAAATAAACCTTAGCTGAATCTGTGTATTTTATGTAAACAGTATAGTCAGCAGGAAAAACAACAACCTTGACTCTCGGAGAAAGCTGTTACATAAATTGATACTACACCAGCATTTTACATAAGAAACCTAATAGAACTTCGATTATTAACCATATTTGTCCATAAACGACAGATTTCCAACACATCTAGAGCACAGTTAAATACCACTTACGATTGAAACTTAAAGAGAACTGATTGAAAGTACGCGTTATTCAATGTGTACACAACTACCAGACTATGCAAATCTAACAATATTTTACTGCGTAGAAACAAACAAAAATTCGTTTGAGTAAGAGGATACACAGATCACAAAGCAGCAACGTGTTTCATTTAGCGTCCATTATCGGACAGCTAGCCAATTCCGAACCGTGCTGCCCGGCTAGCTGCTGAGCACGCTTCGAAAACAAATACAAGCGATGAAAATGTTGTTTCCCCGTTAAACTGTGACAGAAGGGAGGTCGGGTGTTGGTATTGAACTGTTTTTTCAACACACGCTTTTACTGGCTGTGTTTAGTCCCACGGGCTAGCAAGCCTGCTAACAGCTCTCCGTTGTCTGGCAGAAAAGACCACCGGGGGTGAAGTGACGCTAAGCGGGGGGCTAGCTCACCAAGCACCACGGTAACAACAGTCAGCTCAGGCAAGTGCCGATAACTGGTCAAAGATGGGGGGAAGCACCCTCACTCGAACACATGCAGACTTTCTAAACACCCAACTCCCTAAAAAAACACTTTAAAACATACAAGCAACACGGTGTGGTGATAATCATGAGCCGTTTCATCCCAATAAGTTGCTTTCAGCTCAACTCAGTTCCCCACCGCCAGCCCCGATTCTTCAGACTCACCCTGTCACAACAGGCGCCATCTTCCACAAACTCTCACCAAAACTCCAATACTCGCGATATCCCTTCTCTCTCCGACAGCCCAACAATCCGCCGAGACAACAGAAGCAGACTGGAGGTGTAGGGATGACGGAGACGGAGAGAAAAAGGGGTGGGTGAGGAGGGAGGCAGCGGATGGCAGCAACACACTGTAGAGAGAGAGAGGGAGAGAGAGGGAGGGAGAGAGAGAGAGGGAGAGAGAGAGCCAAAAGGGCAGAGACGCCACAACAACAGGCGTGGGAAACTTCACAAATAACGCGAGATTTGGAAAACTCTCACAATAGGTAAGCACTGAGGGAGCTCTTTCTTCTCGCGAGATATGCATGAAGTGGAGCGGTTGTTTATCTTGTGGCGCTGTAATACTATTCCCACGTGTGTACCGGGTAATAAATTGCAGCACCGATCGGTTTGGGAGAGAAAACCGCTCCCAGGCCTTATACACGCACATGTTCTGTTATGGACCATGTCTTGTCATTAGAGATTGTTATGTTGATAAAACCGATGGGATATTAATTTACAGGAGACTAGGAACTCTCACAGTATGATAACCTAGACATGACATTTTCAATTCAGTTTATTTATATAGTGCATATTCACAACAGATGTCATCTCAAGGCACTTAACAAGAAGTCATTTCAATACATTTATACAAACATTCCAATCAGTTAAAAGGTTTCCTATTTAAGGAATCCCAGCAGATTGCCTCAGTCATTGGTGTGAGGTTGGGCAGACTTTCCAACCATAGCAATCCTTCAGCAATCCCTCATGCTGAGCAAGCATGTAGCGACGGTGGAGAGGAAAAACTCCCCTTTACCAGGAAGAAACCTCCAACAGAACCAGGCTCAGTAGGAGCGGCCATCTGCCACGACCGTCTGGGGGTTTGAGAAGACAGCGCTGAGACAGAAGGAACAGAAGATCCGATATAAGATTACTCTCTATGTTACAGAAAGTAAAAAGTTGATAACAGGACACAGTGGATGTTCAGCCACTGGGAGCATAAGAAAGGAAGGTTAGATATAGGTCTGTAATTCACTAAGTCATCTTGATCAAGGGAAGGTTTCTTGAGTAAAGGTTTAATTACAGCTATTTTAAATTCCTGTGGTACGTATCCGTTTACTAAGGATAGATTCATCATATCCAAAATGGGGCCAGGAACCAAATGGAACACTTCTTTAAATAATTGGGTTGGGATTGGGTCCAACATACAAGTTGAAGGTTTAGATGAGGCTAATATTTTTGATAATTCCGAACGCTCGACTGAATCAAAACAGCCTAAGCACAACTGAGGTTCTACAGTTCTTTCTGATACTGCCTCATTTACTGAGGAATAAGTAATCATGTTTGGGAGGTTGCCAATGATTTTATTTTTAATAGAATTAATTTTATTTATGAAGAATCCCATAAAATCATCACTGCTAAGAGCTGGGGGAATAGTTGGCTCAACAGAGCTATGACTCTGTGTAAGTTGGGCAACTGTACTAAAAAGAAACCTAGGATGGTTTTTATTCGCCTCTATTAATGATGAAAAATATGGTGTTCTAGCTTGTCGAAGGGTCTTTTTATACAGCAGTAGACTGTTATTCCAGGTTAAATAGGAATCCTCTAGATGTGTAGAGCCCCATTTTCTCTCCAACTTCCAAGTATTCTGCTTTAAAGTATGCAACTCTGCGTTAGCACTAAAGGCTGCATTTAGGCTATCACTTTCAGTATCCACATGAATATTGAAGTCCCCCACTATAATGACCCTATCAGTATTTAATACTAAATCAGATAAAAAATGTGAAATCTGATCCAAGAATTGAGAGTAAGGGCCTGGTGGACGATACAAAACCACAAACAAAAATGGTCTTAATGTTTTGCAACTTGGATGAGGAAAATTAAGGGTTAGATGTTCAAAAGAACTGTAGGTATCAATTGGTCTGGGACTAATTAGTAAATCAGAACGAAAAATGGTTGCAACTCCTCCTCCTCGCCCAGTATTTCTAGGAATGTGAAAATTTAAATGACTGGAAGGAGTTGACTCATTTATACTGACATAATCCTCCTGCTGTAACCAGGTTTCTGAGAGACAAAGCAAATCAATGTGATTATCACAAATCAAGTCATTTACTAACAAAGTCTTTGAGGAGAGAGATCTTATGTTTAATAAACCACATTTAATAGATTTATTTTTCTGTTCAGTCAAAGTCGTATTTATCTTAATTAGATTTCCATAACTTGCTTTTTTTTGGCTTAACTTTTAATCATTTTAATTTTGGCCGTGGGCAAGACACTGTTTCTATAGGGTAATGGGTGGGTAACAGTACAGAAGCAGCAGAGAGGTGGGTTAAACAACTCTGCTTCCTGGTCTGGACCCTGGGTTGTCAGTGTTTTGGAGGACTAATAAATTCGGCCATATTCCTAGAAAGAAGAGCTGCTCCATCCAAAGTGGGATGGATGCCGTCTCTCTGGATCCGACCAGGTTTTCCCCAAAAAGTTTGCCAGTTATTAATGTAGCCCACATCGTTTGCAGGACACCACCTAGACAACCATTGATGGAATGACAGCATGCGGCTAAACATGTCGTCACTGGTCCGATCGGGCAGGGGACCAGAAAAGATTACCGAGTCTGACATTGTTTTAGCAAACTTACACACCGAAGCAACACTAATTTTAGTGACCTCCGACTGGAGTAACCGGGTGTCATTACCGCCAGCGTGAATAACAATCTTACTGTATTTACGCCATCTTTAGCCAGCAGTTTCAGGTAGGATTTGGTGTCGCCCGTTCTGGCCCCTGGTAAACATTTGACTATGGTCAATGGTGTCTCTAATGCCACGTTTCTGACTATGGAGCTGCCAATTACCAGGGTCGGCTCCTCAGCGGGTGTGTTGCTGAGCGGGGAGAATCTGTTAGATTAGGTTGGTGGTGACCCGTGGGCTGGGTCCTAGAACTATGCTTCCTACGTACAGTCACCCAGCCGGCCTGGGGTCCCGGCTGCGCGGGCTCTACCGGAGGACGGCTAGGGGGTTCTATCCTTGTTGGCTCCGCGCTGGCTAATGGGCTTCGGCTATCTGCTGGTTTTTCAACAGCGCGGGGCCGTGCTTCTAATTCTGATACCCTCGCCTCCAAAGCTACAAAAATATTACATTTATTACAGTTACCATTATCACTAAAGGAGGCAGGGAAGTAACTAAACATCTGACAGAGAGAGCAAGAGAGAAGAGACAGGGTTAGAGACAGGAGAAAGAAGAGTAGCCCTAGCCGGAATGAAGCTAAGCTATCTGAGCTAGCGAGACCTTACCACCCCAAGAAAAGCTGTGTGAAACAGAAGGAGTTCCCAAAGCGTAAAGTACACCACCACAAAACGTGTGTTTTAGTGTGCTTGTGTGTTAAAATAACTTAGAGAGGCCTCAGCACAGAGAAAACAAGATCAATTCAAGAGAGTCTGAACAACAGCTCCATGGAGCACAACAGTGACAACAGGAAAACGCAATACGGCTTACCCCGTCACATATTCATTTTCTCAATACAATCCATGTAGAACATTGTTGCTATGTTTAATATATCTAAAAAATCAATAGTTATTACTGCTTTTATGAAAGTAACATAACACAAGAACGTTGCTGGACATACCTTTGCGATTTCTTCTTCATAAAACACTTTCATTTAATCACCTAACTCTGACTCTATAAGTTATCTGAAATAATTAATTACCTGTTTTCCATGTTTAAGCACAATCTAAAATGTGCTGCCCTGGTCAAGTGCAACAATGGAACAGAAAAGATTGAAAAAGCACCCACAGTCCCCTAAAAAAAACTCTCAACAAGTTATTTCAGGTGTTTAAAAATGCACACTTTTCTTATTAAAAAATAATAATTTTTATATTTTTTGACTAATTTGTTTTATACGTTTTCCTTTTAAGCCATATGCTTTAACAAAAGAGGTTTGCTCTGGTAAACAATAACAAATACGTTTTATGACCTGGATAAAATCCCTCCAACTTAATTTTGAGAAGGAAGCAGCTCTGCTCTTTTGTTCTTGCAGCAACTTGATGCAACTCCTGGCACTAACTCCAGTCTCAGCCACACTTCTCTGACTTAGAAAATAAAAAACCTTTAAAAAGCTGCCCGACAACTGAGCTGAGAGACTTTGACAACAATGACCATCTGCAAATACGAATATTTGCACAGCAAAACCTTAACATGCATCTTTAGCAGAGACAGAAAACAGAACCAGGTTTTGTGTGAAATGCAAACATAAGGCTACTCTCTATACATTTCCATATCTTTCTTTTTTCTATATTTTGACCTGCACCAAAATCTACACTAATCGGAAAACTAACATTAGAAGGGTGACTCTAAATAAGACTGGAAATTAATGGAGGGATTTCTACACAGCCCCATTTACAATTCCCCTGGGTAACATTGGCCTCCCTGTTTAGACTGTGGAAACAATGGTGTGAACACATGTGAAGGGGGCCATACAAGGCAGATTAGTGCATTGCCATCACACTGGGGAGTCCCATGACCACCCTCACCAAACCTCAGCTAAAAGTACAAGGGAGCCTATTATTTAGACTGATCAAGCTTGGAAATGTGACATAGATGTTATAAGCCTTCCTCTATGTGTGTCTGCCTACATTCCCAAAAGTTAGTGCTTTAAATCATCCCCACGACAAACAGGTCTGGCCATTCATGTTTATCTGGGAGGGGCCGGCGAGTCGTAAACCTTCATGTAGGTCTGCGGCCTTCATTTAAATTTGTTTGCCATCTTTGTTCACCTAACAAGGGACTTCTGGTTAGAGATGTTCAGACTTCAAAGAAGAAAGCCTGTGGGGCCACACTGATGCCAAGACAGGTTGTTTTTTAGTTACTTTCAACATTGCTTATGACCTTCTTGTTGGTTCAGATAAAAAAAAAGAGCCTCAAATGAAATTGCTGATATAACTGCTGTCTTATTAAAATGTGGCAAATGCTTTGAGGTTAATCACAGTAGAATTTGTTTAAGTTTAAGTAAATGGGCCAGAAAATCAGTAAATCCATAGTCTTTGTGACATATGCTGGAGTAGAAGTCATTCATTCATTGTCAAAGAACCTATCAACTGTTTCTAAAGCAATATCAGTCAAAGAGCCAACTGTTATCTTCCTGCTAAAAGTGACACAATCCTATAGATAAATATATCTTAAAATAATGATGGATCTCTTCATTATAATAAAATAAGAGAATAGATACAACAAATATTTCATCCAGTTATCCACAACGGAATACATCTCTCAGAAATTCATAAAATAAATAAATAAACAACTAAATAATTACATAAAAAATATATTCATTAAAATGTAAGGCTCTTACTTCATTAATTGAATCATTCACAGGCTAATCTGGAAGGACAATCAACTCCAGCTAAAGATGTCCTGTTCCAATTCCAAGTACTGGATCAAGGCATTTTTTTAGCTGCATCCTTACAGACTCATGCAGCTGTGTTTCATGTGGCCAATTGGGAACATCAGCCTGTTTTAATGCAAAACTGTGTTGTAGAATGTGCACAATATTTTGTTGATCCAACATATGGGTATCTTTTTCCCGTGTTAAGAGAATAAGTAAAACTTTGTTTGTGTAGCAAATTTCAAGATATGAAACCACAAAGTGCTTCACAAGAGCCAACAATGTATAAAAAACAGGAGAAATTAACAAAAAGCTGATTTAAAATATATGGTTTAATTGGCTTTTAAAAGACGCACCTGAGTCAACTAATCACAAGTCCAAAGTAGGAGAGTTCCATGTTAGACCACCTTCAAGTGAGGCGACACTTGGAAATATGCCGTCAAGCCAGCCGTTTATAGTAATATTACATTTGAGTTTTTCTTTTTTAATAAATTCACAAAAATGTCTACATTTCTGTTTTTCTTCTGTCAAGATAGGGTGCTGATTGTACATTAGTGAGAAATAAAATGATCTTTTTTGATTTTAGCAAATGGCTGCAATGAAACAGAGTGATAAATTTAAAGGGGTCTGTACGCTTTACATAACTAAATATTACATAACTATATATATATATATATATATATATATATATATATATATATATATATAGTTATGTAATATTTAGTTATATAAATAACTAAATATTACATAAAATTTTTCTAATATGCAGTTGATTTAAAAACAAAATTGTGTGCCAAATTGAATTTAATATATAGTTTTTTTCTTACTATGTGATGTCTTTCTAATCGGCACTTTCTTAATAAATAAAATGAATAGATTTTTTTTTAACAACCAGTGCAACAATAACTTTACATTTTTATGTTTTTAACACCATTGCGGGTCATAACAGCATGAGCTCTTCTCTGCATCTGCCTCAGTGCTGGTGACATTGTGGCACCTGGGGATGAGCTTGAAGATGATGTAGCAGAGGATGAGGCTGGTTTGGAGAACTCAGTGGTGTTCTCCGGTGGGACAAATTGTCTTCTGAACACGTCTTAGTGATGTGGCAGCAGTCGATTAAGCCAGCCCTGGACGACGCAGCGCAAAGAACAGTGCAAAGAAGCTACCTGAAGCCTTCTCTGCAGACCAACCTAAGGGGCCCTTTACACGACAACGTTGACGTTTTTGTTTGAATACGCGGGTGAAAACGCACTGCGTTTACACAACAGGGCGCACGATGGAAAACGATGTAGTACATATGCCGGCCTTTAGATGGCAGTGGGCCCCGTGTATGCAGTGTTCCAAGTTTTCCCCCTCACAACCCGGAAAAGAAACATTTCATGATAACTAACAATGGCGGTCTTCTTGTAGTTCTCCTCCGCTTAAATAAAGGCGTATTGATTATTTGGCGCACGTATTGTATGCGTTTCCATTGGCGATCACATAGAAGCCTGATGATCTCTAAGTTTTGCTTACAGAGAGACCAAATAACTTCAGAAGCTGCATCAGCAGTAACCGCATACCTGGATCCGCCATTGTTGTTGTTTTTCTGTAGAAAGGCGGAGTGCGCACGGGCAACATGTCTGTAGGTGGCTGGCAGTGACGTCATCGTTTTCAAAAGTCTCTGGCTTGCGTTTACATGACAACGAATCCCTCAGCGTTTTCAAAACTCTCCACTCTGGAAGCCGTTTCCCAATAGCTGCGTTTTTGCCCCCCCGTTTTCCCGTTGTCGTGTAAACGAGAGGCCGAATCAGAGAGAAAAACCTCAGTTTTGCTGAAAAACGTTGTCGTGTAAACAGCCCCTAAATGATGTTCCCCTCGTCAACCAGAAAATACCACCCACAGGTCTCAGCTGGATAACTCCATCCACATCTCTGAGCTTTATTCAGCCTGTTTATTCTAATAAAGCTTAAAGAACGGTCCAGGAAGAGCTCATTCAGGTTAATCCTGCATGAGTAACTATAAATAACTACACAATAATTTATCCTAATGTCAATTTTTGTTATTTCCTTTTCAATAGTCATTTTAAATTGTTCAAACTAAGCTCAATGTTCATACCTTTAAAAATTCAATGCAACTGTTAGTAAAATGACTTAATTATATTTCAGATTTGTTTTAATCAATTTATTTATAACAACCATGGAACAATTAAGTTACCAAAGTGACATAAACATAAATTGACAAACAGAAAACAGTGATCCATCCGGTCCTTCCTCTCCTCTCCTCTTCTCCGCCTCCCTTTGATTCCTCATGTCCTAAACAAGAAATCAATACCCAGTTAACAAAAAGAGCAACACAAAAACTTTTAGCAAATCTCTATTTATTAACATGATCAGTCATAAGTTATGTATTGATGCACTGCTGCACATGCACATACAGTACTTTTTCCATTACAAAAATAATCTCATTTGTTTTTGGCCAACAATGGGTGACATTCCCCTCCAGATTTACCATAACTGTATTTATAAAATAGATAGAAAATAAGTGCAGATGAGGAACATGGCAACTGTGTTATTTGTGAATTCAAAACTATAGTTTTTACAGCAGAACACGAGATCACATACTAAGAATACAGGTTATGAGGTTTTTGAGGCTTAATAAGACTCCTCTAAGCATTAGGTGTGCAATTGGATTTATTCTTCTACCTCCATGCCACCGTGGCCCAATTTTGCCCCGGTAAAGAGGTAATAATTTCCCGTAAAAAAGGAGTCGTTTTTTTTCCCTTTCTTTGCAAAACCCAAAATAAGCTGTACATAAGCGGGGTAATAGACGGAGAACCATTAAACCAACATAGGAGCTCGTTTATGGGCGATAGTTTACCAAATAATATTATAATACATGTCTATACTAACAACAAAAGCCAAACAACACAACCGCGTTAAGTTTAAAATTTTTGTACCGCCAGATTTTAATAAAACTTTTAATAAAACTTTACTCTTCGCTTGCTCCGTGTTCAGCTTCATCCGCCATTGTTGCTGGAACAGAACTCTTCTCGCAATGCCCTGACGTCATTCTCCTGCGCCGTGTGGGATTACCAATTCGATTTGAATTATGTTACACCTTTCGCGGGGGTAGGGATGAAAACAAAAAAGCAATACATTTTCTTTATCGTTTTAATTAGGTCACGGAACGAGCTACGCTGAATTGCAAAATGAAAAAGCAGTTTGGATAATTTATTTTTCATTTTATTTATGAGTCAAAAAGGGCATTTGTATTCTGAAAATGAAAATGCATTTCTGCAAATGCATTTTCATTTTCAACTTTGACATTTCAAATTGAATTTTGTAACTATTTTGCTGGGATGCAATTTGAAAATTAAATCTTAAAAGCCCTTTTCTATTTAATTTTAATTAAGTTACAGAATGAGCACTGTTGAATTGTAAAATAAAAAAGCAGTTAGGATGATTCGTTTTTAATTTTATTTATGAGTCAAAAATGGCATTTGTATTCAGAATATGAAAAAGAATTTCTGCCAATGCATTTTATTTTTCAACTTTGACATTTCAAATTGAATTTTGTAACTATTTTGCTGGGATGCAATTTGAAAATTAAGTCTTAAATGTCCTTTTCTATTTAATTTTAATTAAGTTACAGAATGAGCAATGTTGAATTGTAAAATGAAAAAGCAGTTTGGATAATTTCTTTTTAATTTAATTTATGAGTCAAAAATAGCAGCTAGATTTTGAAAATGAAAAAGCATTTGTGCTAATCCAGTTTAATTTGATTTATGTTACACATACGCTTCCATATCCAAGCACGTACATGGCACTGATGCTAATGACACCTCAGGCTGGAACTCCGTATTGGAAAATGACCTTTCCTAAAGTAAAAATCCAGATGTGGGCCTTCTTTCCTTCAAGTACAGCAGTGTTACTCCCAACTAATCGATAGGAACGGATTCACGATGTGCTGGAGCTACGGGCTTTGACATAATCAGATAAACTGTTATACAAATCATTAGCTAAAACCAGATGTTTACATACACTTAAGAGAAGAAGAGAGAAAGAGAAAAAGACAGATAACCTCTTTGTGTCACTGTCTGACAATAAACCAGACAAAACTTTTCCTGTTTTAGAATTAACAAAATTATAAGAAAAAACAGCCAAGATACAGCAAGAGAATCATGGGCATTTTTTTGTTACAGCTGTGAATACCTGATGGCACCACTTTCATCTGTTTAAACAGTTATTGTAACTATCCGGCTCGAACTATATGTGTAATTATTCTTTAGAATATGATTAGTGAATAGTTTGTTAAGCTGCTGTATGATCTCATTTTTACTCTCCCCTGCTTTTCTTTTTTGAAATCAGTGACATGATGCAAGGGGAAGCAGGAAACAGTTAGACGTTTTTTGTTTTGAGTCAATCTAAACATGAATGACTGTCAGCATCTTTTGGTCTGATTCATGTTTTCTGACAGCTTGTAAAATGAAGCATTTTCAGGACAAAAGCCAAATTGTTTTAAGCGGTACTACCTTGAAACCCATTGTGAGAAGCTTCTGGAAGGATACCCAAATTGTTGAACCAAGTCATGGAGTTAAGAAGGCAGAAAATTAGGTAGATCTCTTAATTTGAAGGAGATTAATAGACAAAATCTATAAAAATGTTTTTCTTTTCATCCTGACAGCAACTTAACTGACGTAAAATAGGAAAAGCTTGGTCGGATTTAATCTCAGGCTTAAAATCGACTTAATTTAATTGGTGCCGTGCAGCCAAGTATCAATCAAATAAATAATCTATGAAATATTGGGATTTTACAACATAATGAAGACCATTGTCATTTAATCTTTAACTGATATATTTAATAGATTATTGGCTCTGGCACTTCTGGTTGTCAACATCTACTCCTATTACCCTTTGTTCGCATTTATTGCATTTAAGTTTGCCTTCATTCAAACATTTTTTTGGGAAAAGCAAAATATTAATCAAGAGCAAAAACAAAAACAAAACAAAAACATTGACGTGCCATTGTGTCAGGGTGGAATCACATTGTTAGTAGGTTCATGTGGGTAAATCTGCACATTTTTAGACTTTTCAGATGCTTAAATCATTTTTAAAGCACAATTCTGTCCTGCCAAGAGGGGAGGAACACAGAAAAAAAGGACAGAAAGGAGCTGCAGAGAGCGTGCCTGGAAAGCAGCCCAGGGCGGTGAAGACGCAGAGACGAGGACCTCATCCTGCCCTCAACCACTTTTCCTTTCCACCTCTTTTTTATGGTCGGCGGAGAGCCTCCAGATACACTTAGGGCTGAACAGGGAAGCATAAAGTTTCCCCAAATGTTTTACAGCTAAACACAATTTTTTTTTGTTGGAGCAGCAACACAAGTGCAACTGCTTTTCTCTGAAACTGGGAGCAAAATATAAAAGCAGAAGGAGCTGGTCCCGTTTTTACTTTTAGAGAAGATGGGCTGGTCATTTTAAAACTACAAAATGCAAACTCTGACCTTTTTTGGTTCTCCTAGAACACGACCAGATTAGAAGTCGCCCAGTGATTTATCTTTAAAGCTTTTTTCCCCCTCCTCATTCTCAGTGCCTTGCTTTTAATTTTTTTTTTTATCATTCTAATCTGACTCTCTCTTTAGAAGTAAAAACCATTTGTTTTCACAGAGGCAGAGCCAATGCAAGCAATCATCTTTAAGCCATAAGCCTCAAGTCTATAAATCCACTCACTTGACTGCTTAAGCTCGTGGCTCAAATGAAGAAAAGACTGAGACAATAGAAAGAAAAAAAAACTCTTCCCCATGTGGAAGCGCATTTCACTAACTGGTACATCACCCCATCTTGGTTGCCTTTGAGTAGATTTCAGCCAGTTTGGTTAAACAATGGCACTTCAAAGATCCACTTTATCTCATTAAGCCTCATTGGGAATATAGATTGGTTTTATCGGTAGGTTTGACTGGTGCAAATTATAAAGAAAGAGGAGAGCAGACCAATTAAAGAAAGTGCAGGTTCAATTTTAGCTGCTCTTTTGACTCAAAGTCATTTGATACATCCAGAGGGAGGGTGAAAGTTCCTGAAACAAGCAGAGGCTGTGTCCAAACAAGACAGGCAGTGAGGTTTGGAGACACTGGGTCAAGTGTAAGCTTGGTGAGAGAACAGGCAAGCTGACAAATGTTGATGTGAAAGATGGGCCTAGTCCCTCCAGACGGTGAGGGGAAGTCAAACTTTGGCATCGCATCCCTTTACGGACAGAAAACTTCTCCTTTCAAGTCCGCCACCAATGAGGGTTCTTTAAAAAACCCATGTTGCCTCAGAGGAGACTTAAAGTGTAAAAAGAAGTCAAGTTACTAGATGTGTGAGCCTGAGTTCATAGCAGAGAGAGGCGTCCCTGTCTGTCCCTCTATCATTCTGCATCTGTCTCGCTTCCCCGGCCTCAAGGGAAAACCAAAGGGTGGACGAGAGCAGACGTTCTGACAAATAAAGAGGAGCCTGAGAGGGACGTGCCTTTGCTTTTCAAAGCCTCCCGCTCTGATCACATGACTGTCATTTCAATTACTTCCCAAAGACATACCAAAAACAAAGCGAAAAAAAAATGACAGGGTGATAAGTTTGCAGACTGTCGGGGGAGTTGAAGCTGCCTGTTTTGCAAGCGTGCTCTTTTGAAAGAGAGACGAACAGGAGGCATGAGGAAAGAGACGTTTCCCCTTTTCTGGACTTCAGCGGTTCATGACGAGTTCAAGCTGCCAAATCGCATGTGAAGTGAGAACTGCTCATGCACGCTGTTTGACATAGCCTGGACATGACAGTCTTGTCCCACAATGCATCGGAAGCATCTGCATTTAGAAATCCATGGCTCGAGGCTTCAAGGAAAGACTGAATGATCTGCAGTTTGCCCGAGACAGTGCCTTGGAAAAATACTCACAGCCTTGAACCTGTCACATCACAACCACAAACCTACGTGTTTAATTGGGATTTCATGACAGACCACGTAAAGTGGTGCATAATTGTGAAGTGGAAGAAAAACTTATTTTGACAGAATTAAAAGTGATTTCAAAGAGTGGTCTCCATTTGTATTTAGCCCGCTTCCACTCTGACACGCCAAAATAAAACTCACTCCAACTCCGACTTGTCAACAGGACAACTATTAGTAATGCATACCATAGATCTGGCCTTTATTAAGCAGTAGCAAGAAAAGCCAAACGAAGTCCTGTTTTACGCAAACCACGTACACAGCAGTTATGTGAAAGAATGTGTTCCCCTCAACTCAAAATACTTTGTGTTGTGAAAAAATTAAAACTGCACATCACCCACCATACAGCATACTCACTGAGAATCACAGCGGTGGCAGCATCGTGCTGTGGGGATGCTTTTTCTTGAACAGGGATAGCAAAGGTGGAAAGACTTTATGGAAAGAAGAATTGAGCTAAATACAGGACAATCCTGGAGGAACACCTGTTTGAGGCTCCAACCTGATTGAGCTTGAGCTGTTTTACAGACAGAATAAAAAAAGATCACCCTCTATAAGTACAAAGCTGGCAGAGACACATTCATGGGGGCTGAACGTCAATGTATAAAATGCTTCTTAGATATTAGTTTGCAAAGAAATTGGAAAACCATATATCCTGTACAATTAGGCACTACTTTTGTGTTTGTCTATTACACAAAATCTCCAATAAAATCATTATCATAAATCACCTGTATCATTACACAATTGGATGACATGCTTACACAAGTATGGCACAAACACATTAATCACAAACCTATCAGTGTGATGTTATCATCAGCAAAAACAACAAGCACAGATAAATACAAAAATAAAGCACCAGACTGTCTTTTCTGAAATCCAAGCACTTTTCGACCAATCCTGGTGGGGACTGAGCACTGCACATTTCATTCCTGTTTTCACTGGAGAGAAGTGCTTCCATAAAAAGTTATACGAGCCCCAGCCTGGGCTGACTTGGCTTTGTTTCTGCTCGCCAATCTTTTTAAATTTGCATCTGCCTCGGGGCATTGTGCTCTGATTCAAAAAGCAGGGCCCTGAAAATATGTCCGATGTGTTATTTTATGGAAAGTTAAAAGAGAGAAAAAGAGAGAAAGAAAGACAGAAAACTGACGCCTTTGTCTTTATAAGAATTGTTTCCTGGAAAAACATGTGACATCTGAAGTGAAGAAAAACTGTGGTTTTCAACAAAAAATGCAACTTTTATGTCATTGAAACACATTATATACCAACAGTTTACAATCACCTAAAATTATGTTCATGACCTACAATGGCAGCCTGGAAAGCAGGAATAGCCATTAAGGAGTTATCACAATATTTTGTTGCATTTATTTTGATAATGATAAAAATTATAAAACTAATTTAAAATCTATTGCTCTCCTTTTTTGACAATAGATTGTACAGCTGAGAGTCCATATCACTCCACTCAAAGCTCCACAAACACAAATATTGTTCTTAAAACAACACAAACCAAAATCAAATCAACAATGAACAACTCATCCTTTGTTGGTTCTGCTATTTCAGAAGCTAGGTTACAGAAAATGGTGCAATTTTGTTGCGAAACAGAACCTTTTTTTTTTTAATTTTACATTTCATTTTTGCTGCAAGGTGTCACAGCTGGTAGCAATGTTGCCTTGCAACAAGAAGGTCCTGAGATTAAATCTTGGCCTGGGGTCTTTTCTACATGGAGTTTGCATGTTCTTCCCATGCATGCAGGAATCCTTTCCGGGTTCTCCATCCAGAGTCTAGAAAGAAGACTGTGAGGTTAATTGGTCTCTCCAAGATGCCCTTGGACATGGGTGTGTGTGCGCATGGTTTTTGACTGTTTCTGTGATGGACTGGGGGCTTGTCCATGGTGTACTCCGCCTCTCTCCCAATGACCACTGGAGACCCCACGACCCTGCAAGGAGGGGCAAGATGGATATTAATTTCTGCTCTTGTGATACCAACAGTGGAAAAAATTGTAAAAGCAAGAATACTTTTGGTTTTTGGAGTATGTAAACATTAGAAATTCATGATGACGATAAACGTTACAATAACTGCCCATCCCTACTGGCACCTCTGTCCCTACCTAGCAATATTACCAAAATTTTTTGCGTTTGTTGTAAGTATAAATGCAAACAAATTATGATCATGGTAAAGTGACAAGTTCAACATTTACTAGGAAAAAGGGATGTTTTAAGTCCCTGCAAATAATGTATGTGATCCATGACCATAATGTTGTGGTTCAAAAGGTTGGTAGCAAGGTTGCTAAGTTAGATGGAGAGATATCCAACGTCAAAACATTTTAAGTTTACAAGTTAAAAGGTTTTAGATCCCATGTATTTTATTCACACTAAACCAGAAACTTTGTGCTGGACAGTGAAAACCCAACCAATAAAGAAAATGAATGTTTTACATCTATACAGGTGAAACTCGAAAAATTAGAATATTGTGCAAAAGTTCACTTATTTCAGTAATTCAACTTAAAAGGTGAAACTAATATATGATATAGACTCATTACATGCAAAGTGAGATATTCAAGCTTTATTTGTTATAATTTTGATAATTATGGCTTACAGCTAATGAAAATCCCAAATTTAAAATTAGAATATTAAAGGAAATAAAACAATAACAGAAGTATTTTAAATAGAGCAATGTTAGAAAAGTATAATCCTGCATATGTATCCAATACTTGGTTTGGGCCCCTTTTGCATCAATTACTGGCTCAATGCGGCGTGGCATGGATGCTATCAGCCTGTCACACTGCTGAGGTGTTGTGGAAGACAAGGATTCTTCAATAGCAGCCTTCAGCTCTTCTACATTGTTTGGTCTCATGTCTCATCTTTCTCTTGGCAATGCCCCATAGATTCTCTATGGGGTTCAGGTCAAGCGAGTTTGCTGGCCAATCAAGCACAGTATTCCCATGGACATTGAACCAGGTTTTGGTACTTTTGGCAGTGTGGGCAGGGGCCAAGTCCTGCTGGAAAACGAAGTCAGCATCTCCATATAGCTCGTCTGTGGAATGAAGCATGAAGTGCTGCGGAATGTCCTGATAGATGGCTGAATTGACTCTGGACTTAATAAAGCTCAGTGGACCAACACCACCAGATGACATGGCTCCCCGCATCAACACAGACTGTGGAAACTTCACTCTGGACCTCAAGCATCTTGGATTGTGTGACTCTCCATTCTTCCTCCAGACATTGGTTTCCAAATGAGATGCTAAATTTGCAGTTCTTTTTTTCTCTTAGCCCAGGTAAGATGCTTCTGACGTTGTTTGTTGTTCAGGAGCTTCTTGACAAGAGGAATACAACATCTGAAGCCCATGGCCAGGATCCGTCTGTGTGTGGCGGCTCTTGATGCTCTAACTCCAGCCTCAGTCCACTCCTGGTGAAGGTCTCCAACACTTTTAAATGGCCTTTTCCTGACAATCCTCTCCAGGCTGCGGTCATCCCTGCTGAGTATGCACCTTTTTTCCGCACTTTTCCCTTCCACATAACTTTCTATAAATGTGTTTTGATACAACACTTTGGGAACATCCAACCTATTTTGCAATTACCTTTTGAGGCTTTCTCTTCTTATGGAGGGTGTCGATGATGATTTCTGCACAACTGTCAGGTCAGCAGTCTTCCCTATGATTGTGTTACTGAACCAGACAGAGATCATTTTAAGGCTCTGGAGCCCTTTGTAGGTGTTTTGGATTAATTAGCTGATTAGAGTGTGACACTTTGAGCCAAAAATATTGAACCTTTACACAATATTCTAATTTTCTAACATTTTAAAATCTGGGGTTTCATAAGCTGTAAGCCATAATCATCAAAATTATGACAAATAAACGTTTGAAATGTTTTTGCATGTAATGAGTATCTCATATTAGTTAAACGTTTTAAGTTGAATTACTGAAAAAAATGAACTTTGCACGATATTCAATTTTTTCGAGTTTCACCTGTACTTTAAATTTACCTTGCTTTTATTTAGATCTTTTATCTCTGCAGCATCATGAGCTTTTTCCCCAGCAAAATTATAAATTGCAGAGGGAAATATTGTTGCCATCACTTTACTGAATTTGTCTGAAGCCTAGTAACTTTTAATCATGCATTCAGCCACCGTACTTCTGTAAAGCTATCTGTACTTACATGTTTGATGCTAAATGATATCTCCATGTTACTGTGAATGACATTCACATGTCCCACCTTAGAAAATCTGAGTCAGTGTGTATTTTTCAAGCTTTTTGCTTCTACATGAAGCCAACTCATGATTTGGAGGGATATGTTTGTAAAGAATCTTCTAACCATAGGTATAAGCATAGTTTTTTGTTAGACTGTGGCTGAAACAATTCAATTCAGTTTATTTATATAGCGCCAATTCACAACAGATGTCATCTCAAGACACTTAAGAAGTCAATTCAATACATTTATACAAACATTCCAATCAGTTAAAAAGTTTCCTATTTAAGGAATCCCAGCAGATTGCGTCAGTCATTGGCATGAGGTTGGGCAGACTTTCCAACCACAGCAATCCTTCAGCAATCCCTCATACTGAGCAAGCATGTACCGACGGTGGAGAGTAAAAACTCCCCTTCTAAACATCATCTTCTAAAATTGGAGCGTGGTGGTCGATCAGGCCTGGAGCCAGCACGCTGTGTAAAATGAAACACAGCCAATCATTTTCAAAATTCATATTCTTATGAGTCCAATCAGGCATGAGGTCAAAAACGGCATAACAAAGGTCCCTTCCAGCTAAAGTAAAGCTTTCCACCTTGTGTAAAGCCTGTTGCGATATTTACATTTGGTAAAATGATAGAAAGATTTATGGGTAGTTATTTGTGGGCAAAAATGGCTTTTGTCCACTTATCCCTAAACCACAAAAAGAATGCATATATGTTTCTCCAAGAAATTGCTTTTGGTAAAATGAAAGCAAAAACATCTCTCTAGTGATTATTAAACCAATATTCAGGTTTTGCTCTCAGTTTTCCTCCTTTTGCTACACTCATGAACTTGTAACACATGATATGATTGTATATTTAAGTATTTCTTTACAAACTTTTTTGCTATTGCATTTCCTTTAGGAGATAGTGTTCAAACAGACAGCCTCACTTTGGTAACCGCAGCATATTTGGCTGCTGGGGGTTTAGAGGGAAAAAGCCTCAGCCAAGTGAACCTCTCAAACCTTGACCTTTGCCTCTTTAACGCCCACACACACACTCTTTCAATCGTTCTCTCTCCGTCTGTCTCAGCAAGAAAACACACACGTGTCCTCACACAACACGAATAAATTTTGCAGTGCTTGCCCCATCAGAAAAAATAAAAATGTAAAACACTTTGACACAGAAAAGGAGAAAAGCTTATAGGGTTTTAGATACACACACAGACACCCACACATGGAGCTTGCAAACACTCACACAAAAACTCTCTGGCCAAGTGGCTGCACTGCTGAGGCCATGACCCCCCCGTGCCCCCATCCTCGCTCCTCCTCATGCGCTATCTGTCTGTGGGCCGATAGAGACCAGGGAGGCTGGGGTCCGTGAGGGGCAGGAAGAGGGACTGGTGATTAGGATTTGGGAGGTGGGGGGGACGACAGGAGGGCTGAGCATATCCCTGACCCTCTGTCCCGTTCCTGGCAGCCAGACCGCCGCTCCAGGAGGGAACAGAGAGAGGCCCTGCATGTGTTTGTGATGCTTCCACACCCACATAGCAGATAGTGGACATCCGCACTCACTCACACGCACAACCCAGATTGATGGGATATTTAACCCAGACTTTTGGCTGCATGGCCACTGCTAGTCTGTAATTAAAGCCGCGTAGGGTAGCTTTGCTCTAAATTAAGTTAAACAGCCACTGGACAGAATAACGTTTAATTTGCTTGTTACAAACATTTTCATGCCCCTTGAACTTTTTTGACATTTTGTCACATGACAGCCACAAACTTCAATGTATTTTATGACATTTCCTGTGATAGACCAACATAAAGTAGAAAACAATTTTAAAGTGACAGGGTTATTACACAGGGATTACCCCTAAATAAAATTCAGTGCAATAATTTGCCTTTAAGGGTCACTTTTCTAAACTAAATATAAGTCCAGCTGCTCTGTGAAGGTTTGTTAAAGAATATCAGTGGGAAAAAAACAGCAACATGAAGATCAAGGATCACATTAGACAGTTCAGGGAGAAAGTTGTGGAGAAGTTTAAAGCAATACTGCAAGCTTTGGACATCCAAACATGAAAAGATTAAGGCACAACTACAAATCTACTGAGACATGCCTGTCAACTTAAACTGACAGCCTGCGTAAGGAGAGCATGTTAACTTTCCGACTTGAGATCCAAAGCTCCAAACATCTGTTGACTTGACAACTATTAGTCGTTCTCTTTATTAATGTGGTCGTCATGGAAGAGTGACAAGAAGATAAGCATTGCTGAAAGAACAGTCCCCACGGTGAAACATGGTGATGACAGCATCATGCTGTGGGGATGGTTTTCTTCTGCAGAGACAGGGAAGTGTTGAGATAAAGGGGCTATGGATGGAGGTAAATACAGGGCAATGCTGATAAAAACTTGTTAGAGATTGCAAAAGTAGTGAGACATGGATGGTTTTTCATCTTTCCGAGCCATAACAATCCCAAACATGCAGTCAGAGCCACAATGTCTTGTTAGTGTTATCTGTCCATGGTAGAGTCAGCATCTGTTTACTACTATGCGTATCATTGGTACATAACTAGCTTTATAGGCATTTTATACCCCACTGTGTAAACAACGGTTTTTGAGAAGCCAATCCAATGTCATGACTGATCCCAGTAGTAAAAAGGTTAAAAAAAACACAATAATTATGGTATTCATACTTATTAGCCAAAAAAATGCATGCTATAATGATGGCTGGACAGACAGATGGACAGATGGATGAAAATAACACTAAATGAAAGGGTAAAACCCAAGTACGAGAGTTTCTTTGTTTGCATTTGAGCAGTCTCGAATCAATGTTACCACCTCAGGTCTGAACATGTATCTTCAGAAAGACCTAAGGGCAGAAACGCTGAATATTTTAATAAAATTAAACAAATCCATATAAAGCTGGAGCTTTTTTGATTTAGGAACATGTCCAAATTATGTATTACAACAAATATATTTTAATGGTTGTAATTCAGTAGTTAGGTAGTTTGTCGGCAACATGACTTGTAGCTGGCTCGAAGTATAGAATGAGCAAACTGAATTTCGGAAAACCTTGAGGATGGTAGTGTACATCGGTAACCTTGCACTCTCAGCCCTTCCTCATGTTAATGAGGAAGGCTGCTGTCACCCTCTCCTCCTGGTGATGCCATGTTCTATGATGTGGCCTGAGGGCAGGGGGCGTTGGGATCTGTATGTGTGTGGCTGTAGATGGGAGGCAGGAGGGGGATCCTATTTGTTTGTTTTGCCCTCTAGACGTGTCTGAGAGCAGATTAAAGGATTTAGCTATCGGCAGGAAGGTGGCTCAGGAATGACTTGAACTCTTTGGCCATCCACATAAATCCCTAATGAGGAAGTCAAAGAAAAGAAGAAGGTTTATTTTAAGCTGGAAAGAAGCAGTGTGAGGAGATACAGTCAATACTCAAACTAAACCAACTCTAGGATAAATTTCTTTCTTTGCTGTTGAACACGTTGAACACATTTGGATTGACCTTACAAGATAAAGAAGGGAAAAATACAGGCATCAGGTTTTATTTGCAGATATTCCCCGTTGTTTGAGCAGAAGCATAGGTACGCACAGACTTAAGATAATAACATTTACTTTGCATAACTTGAGCAAGTAAAACAAAGATAACGTGGTTATGTACAAGAAGCAGTTTTTAGATGATAATTTCACTCATTATGGGGAAAAAACGATCTAAACCACCCTGAGTTACATTGTAAAAAAGAAATTGCCCCTTAATAGCTGGTTGTTTCAGACATCACTGCAGAGGATTTTGGGTCACTCTTCTTTACTGAATTTTGTTAATTCAGCCATTTCAGAGGGTTTTTGAGCACAAACGGCCTATTAACAAGTTAAACCACAGTGTCTCAATCAACCACTCCACAACCTTTACTTAGATTTTTTTAAGGCATTAAGAAGCGGATTTGCTATTGTTCTGTGGACCATTGCCCTGCTGCACAACCCAAGTGCGGTTGATCTTAAGGTCATCAACTGAAGCATGCATATTTTTAAATTCATGGTTCCATCAATTACAACAGATTCAGTAGGTCCTGAAGAAACCAAGCAGTCCAAGACCATCACACTACAGTCCACAAAATATTTTCCCAAAACTCTTGGGGATCATTGAGAGGTTTTTGGTAAATATGAGATGCCTCTTAGAGTTCTTTTTTTGCCAGCAGTGGTGTTGGGTTGAAACCTTCCCATGGAAGCAGTTTTACCCTAGCTCTCTTTTTAAATCCTGTACACCGACCTTAATTGAGGCAAGTGAGGCCTGCAATGCTCTAGATGTTGTTCTGGGTTTGTTGTGACCTCCTGGATAGTTCAGTGAAGCGTTCACAATTATTTTTGCAGACTGGCCTCTCCCTTTCCATGTTTTCTTCATTTGACCCTCATTGAAAAAATACTAGAGAGTCTAACTTTAAATGAATGAAATGAAAATGGTGCTCATGCATTGATTTCACCCTGATATTTTGTGTAATGGTAATATATACTTTAAAAACACAATGTTTTGCCCTATATTAGTATCACAGCTTTGATGATTTACCCAAAGATTAACTAGGATTAATTTATATAGATTTAGTAACTGGCTATATGAAGAAAAGACACAAAAAACAGTTATTAGTCTCTTTAGGCAGTATCCTGATTTACCCATTTCTTTTTGACAATTTACGCTGAATAGAAAAAACTAAAACAAATTTATCGTAGGCTACTTTTTGTTTTCAGACTGTATGTCAGCCTTGCTCCTAAACTTTGTGCTGCAATAATGCCAGTTTTACAAAACTGAAAGCTCAGAACAGGGACTGAATAGTAAGACTATCTAATCATAAATTCACAAAGCAAACAGAAGAAAAATATGATTGCTCAAATTAAACCGTACCGTCAGTCACATGCTTCCTTTACAGTTAATTTTCTTTGATAGAATATTGTCAGATGAGATTTATTAAAATTCGGATTTTTGCTGGTCTTTTGTATTGTCAGACTGGGTGTGATGAATGAACCACGCCAAAGCACCGTCAGCAGCGGCAGCAGGCTGCCACGCGCACATGTAAGTGTGAATGTAATTTTAAGGGGGTTAAGAGAAAAAGAGGTGGAATTGGGTGAGGCACGAAGTGGTGGAGGAGTGGGTGGGTGGGTGGGTGGTTGTGTGCTTGCGTGGGGGCAGGGGGATATGCACAAACTGCAACTCAAAAAAAAAAAGAAAAAGGAACGCCAAGCATCAAATCTAACCGCAAGCTGATGAGACTGAGCCCGGGGACTACCGTGGTGTTGGCTCTTTTGTAATGTATATCAAGTTCACCGAGGGCCTTCTTCATCTGACGGGCCATTGTTTAGGAAAGCTCACCAGCGTTCCACTCCCCTCTTGACCCCACCCACCCGACACGGGAGCAGGTTTGCCTGCAATTGTTTTATGGAAATGCGCGCGGGCCTGGCCGGGTGTCTTTCAGGCGAGGATGGAAGGGCGGGAGTGAGGAGGGGAGAGGGGTTTCTGTGTGTGTGTGTAGGTGGGTGGGATGGTGTGGGGGTGGATGTGACGCCGACCCCAGCCAATGCCCCTGACCCTGAGCAGATGGCGAGGCAGGGTCTCTCCACTGAGCCAGAATTAATAGCGTGTGCCATGTCACATTGTCTGAGACAGGCCTGACTAAACCCCACCCCCCACCTCTTCACTCCTTTCCTGATTTTTTTCACCCCCCTTACTCCTTCATCTCTGTCTTTACTACCCAACATCTTTGCTTCATCATCTCCTCACTGTTTTTTAAGGTTCTCCTTCATAACATTGACCACTTGCCCCCCTCCCCCCCCCTTTCCATAATATCCCCTGCTATCTCCACTACCCAGCTTCCCCACAGAGCCCTTGCATTTCCAGGCACTCGTTTGCTCATTCATTCACTCATTCATTTATTCACGTGCATCTCATTCATACCCCCTTTTTACAGCAACTCATTCACAGGTTTCCCCACTCGCCGAGGCTTTATTGGGGGACAATTAAGGCACCTGCGTTTCTAAAGCTCCCCCGCTGAATGCCTGCCATCCCGTTTCCTCACCCGCCTGTTCATGTGGCCCTTTGCTTCACACCCGCTTGCTTGTCCGAGCATCCGGCCTCCTTGGTCTGCTCATGTACAGTTCTGCTGGCTTGGCCCAATCGCTTGCTATCATCCAGTCACACCACATGTGGACAATTTTGTTTGGCTTTTCCAAAGATGCTTCCTCCAAAGCGTGAATGGATGTCGCATGCTTTGGGGTCTTGCTGGTTTTATCAAAGGAGTTTTGAATTACTGCAAAAGACATAATAATAAAAGTGATTGCAAGAAAAATCAACTTGGGGGAGTGCAGACCCTGCAGATGCTGGCCCAAGTGCTTGACAAAAGGCCAAAAAAAGAATCAGCAGTCACCAACTGGACAAAAACCCATAAACATTTTGCTTAAGAAAGGCACAGTCAGCATTTTGTGCCTCGAAACATTTTGCAGGTGCTCCTCAGCTCCAGATTTTTACCATAATGTGCTGGACTCTTGGTGGCAGTACTCTGGATGCAACCTGCCGGTTAAAAGAAAACGCAAAGATTGAATTTATCTGCCAGCTCTGGGGCTGGAAGCTCCCTCTTGGTCCAGTACAGGCCCAACTCTTTCAATTAACAAAGAATTTTATCGCAGATGTTGCTCGGTTGATGCCTGTATACATATATATATATATATATATATATATATATATATATATATATATATATATATATATATATCCAGTCACACCACATGTGGACAATATATATATATATATATATATATATATATATATATATATACCACCAAATTATATATAATGGAGTGCCTGTTAGATGTTCCCTATAAAGGCTTTATTAAGCACTTCTTAATAAATGTGCATATATATACGCTGCTCTGTTTCTCAATGGTCACACACTAAAAAGGATGACAAGAAACTTGGGGTTCAGCATGTTTTTCACTTATTTTAGCACATTGAAAGGATGAGGCTTGACCATGACAACAATGCCCACATTACCACGGAGCCATGGCTGACACTAATTAATACAATAATTACTTAGAAAACTATGAAAGTAGGGTTTATTCATTTAGTTAGTTGTTTTTGGCCATTTAAACTAATAAAGGTTTAAATAGTCTTTAAATTCTAGCTCTTAAATGACAGAAAAATAGAGTCCCTTATTTGATTTTTCGAGATTATAAAGTAATTTCTTGTTTTTATATGATGTTTTTATATGTGTTCGCATGTGTTTACGTCCCCTTGGCTGAGTGTCAGGTGGCGCAGATGAGGTTTGGGACTGTTAAACTGAACGTGATTGTGAAGAGGAGGAGGAGGCGCTCCAGCAGAGGTCAGTGTTAAAAAGGTCAAAAGGTCGACGTCGGCCTGTGGCATGAGCGACAGCTGGTACGTCACCTGACGACCTTGAGAGGAAAATCAGAAGAGAGGCAAACCTCGCTCGTCTAGACACAAAACCAGAAAAATTGGAAACTGCTTTTTAAGGCCAGAAAAACTATTTTAATCTGGCCTCCTTCCGCCTATAAAACAACCTTATTACCTTGAAAAAAACTATTTCCCCCCCTTTCTTTCCGTTGATCTGAAGCCTCTCGCTTTGTGCTCTGCAGGCTATGCCTCCAACTCCTCTCCTGGGTGGGAGACACCGTCAAGCCAAAAGCGGTGATGTCACCAATGCTATTTTCAAGAAGGGGGTGAGCTCATTGGCTGGAACCACACAGAAGCTCCCATCCAAGTGTCAGAGTGGAGCGACCAAATGCTGGCCTTCAAATGCATCACGCCTGGGGAAAGGAGACCAGTTGTGTTACCTATACCTATACATATATCAAATGGAGGTAACATGCTGCCTTGGTAAAGAATTCATACCGCTTGAACTTTTCACATTTTGTTGTTGAAATTTTATGTTATGGTGAGAAGAAATAGCGCATAATGGTGAAGCAAAAGGAAAATGATCCATATTGCGGTTTTAGGTTTTCATCACAGATTTTACAAGCAGGCAGAAATCTTATATTTTGGACCTGATCTGACTAGAGGTCCTTTTTCCCCATGTTTGCAGTGTCCTCTATAGCAAGCAACACTTATTACTGTCTGTTAACAATGTCTTCTTTGTGTTACAATAAAAAAAAAAAAAACATCTTGTGCTGGGATTCAATAACACAAAAGATAAAGCTGTTTACTAATTAGATGACTTATTAAGGCGAATGGTTGAACTGGATTTTATTTTTTGGAATCAAAGCAAAGAGGGCTGAATTCAAGTGAATGCTACGCTTCAAATCTTTATTCGTAAAACACTGTAAACCATGTATCATTTCACTTCCACTTCACAGTTATGCACTTTGTGTTGGTCTGTCACATAAAATCCCAATAAAACACGTGGAAGTTTGTGTTTGTGCTGTAACAAAATGTGGAAAAGCTCAACTATACTTTGCAAAGCATTGCAAGAGAGACCAAAAGGTAGATACATGTGGAAAAAGCCACATTTCACTCTTCACATTTTAAAATTTGTCTCGAAGGACTTGGAAAGCAGAGATGTGGAGGCCAGCGGCCTCACGCTAGTCGCCCCTGACTTGAAAAGTATGACACGGCCGTGCAACATCTGGCAGAGGACTGATAAAAAACAATCTGCTCGAAGACCTCTCTCAATTCATCAGCTCCATGCTGAGGAGAGAATCTTAACACAGGCTCGTTTTAATACACTTGTCAGGGGCAGTGCACCTAATTTGCAGTTTGCTCAGAAATTTTACCTCAACGTTATGTTCAATACTATGTAAGAATTTGTTATGGAGAAGTGTGACACAGAAGGAGTCGGTGAAATGAAAGCAGTTTGGATTGAAACTATAATGTCCATGTTTAATGGTGCTGATTCAAAGTAAAATGATGTTGCTGAGAGACGATGAAAATAAAAATCTATAGATGAGCAAAACTTTAAATAAATACATCTATAATAAGTTCTGCTGAATCGTGCTGTAAGTTATTTATGGAGGCCAAATGGAGACAGTGTTGTTTTTTTATAAATATTGTATAAAGGAAAGTACATTTTGTTAAGCCATTTTGGTCCCCAGTTTGTTGATCATAAACATTAAAAGGTAGAAGAAGAAGAATATTAAACGTATCCACCTTATTCCTGGTATGTTTTTGTAAGACTGATTTCAGGAAGATAGCAGATGTTACATTTAAGCAACCTGTTTTGGATTACAAGCTGTAACTTGGAAGTAACTCGTATCCATCCGGCTAAACTTCTTTTTTGTCTGCTTCCATAATCACGCTAAGATGAATACTTAAGATGCACTTTAATAGGTTTTAACAGGTGCTTTTCGTATATACACCCAGAGATAAATGGGATTATTCCTGTGATCGGTAGATGGTTTTTCATTAGACAGACAAAGGGTTGGGATGAATGTGGCATCTAAATTTATAAGCAACTACTGAAAAGTCTGCATTTTTGCTTCTTACACTTTGTCAACAAAGACCCGCAGAGGAAAATTCTGAACCCACACTGTGGTTTGGCTGCAACCGACCACAAGAAAAGAAATAGGGACTTCTGAAAGGACTAACAGTACTGCTAAGAGACGATCAGGTAAGGTTTTAGGTTAAGAAATGACGAATAGAATGGAATAGAATAGAACAGAAATATCCTTTATTGTCCCACACTGGGGAAATTCAGGTGTAAGTTCGAGCATTTTAGAGTCGAATACGTATATATTATTCAAACTAAAGTAAAAAATAACAACACATATATTAAAAGGGAAAATAGAAATAACAAGCAATTTCGTTTGTAAATCCAAATTTCTAACATAAGAAAAAATACTGGACAGTTATAAAAAATTGCATACTTTGTTTAAAAGGAATATAAAACCAAATAGGATAATTTAAGAAATTTACACAATGCGCAAAACAACAACAGACTATATGCAAGAAATGAAAAAACAGCTGCAACTACAGGGATGTAAACATTAATTGAGTTTATTGGGAGCAGTGATGGTTATAAAGTCTTACAGCGGCTGGGAGGAAGGATCAGCAATAATGTTCCATTTGTGCACTTAGGATGCAGCAGTCTGTCACTGAAGGAACTCTCCAGTTCAGCAACAGCTTCATGCAACAGGTGAGAGACACTGTTCAACGTCATTTTAGCCAGAGTCCTTCTGTCTCACACTACCAGCACATGAGTAGACGGGGCTTTCTAGGACAAAGCTGGCCTTCTAGATGAGGTCTTTCTAACCCTGATTGAATTCTCAGTTAATTTCTTTAGGTCAGCCTTCCAATCTTTAAACTATGAAC
Source organism: Valencia hispanica (assembly GCA_963556495.2). Taxonomy (NCBI): domain Eukaryota; kingdom Metazoa; phylum Chordata; class Actinopteri; order Cyprinodontiformes; family Valenciidae; genus Valencia; species Valencia hispanica. The sequence goes on along the minus strand of OY747714.1, from coordinate 21,913,163 downwards.
ATGCAACTGTTTTTATTAGCCTGTTTAAAGTCTAAAAATTTATATTTCTGCATGCCTAATCTGTATTTGACTTGGATGTCACAAATGTAATTTTTGTAAGACCTCCTAGTTAATAACACATTAATGTAAAAATAAAATACCCATTTATCTGGCCAAACTCTGCTAATTTGACAGTATTTTCATAAATCAATACATACTTTAGTGAAATGATCAAGCCTTTGTAAAATCAACTGTTTCTAAAACTTGGAGAACTGAGAAAGTAAAGAGATTGGTGTATTCTACTGGAATGATTTTTCATTTTACTTATATGTATAAAATATGAAATAAATGTTTCAAAGGTCCTATTACAGGCATATACACTTCCAACATTTCAACAGTTTGTCAGCTGCTCTACAAGAGAAAACAGGACCTTGGATTTGTTTTATGCAAATGTAAAGGATTCATACATGTCCAAACCAAGACCTCCTCTGGGACAATCAGATCACAATCTTGTTTTTCTCTCCTCAGAATATAAACCCCTTGTCCAGAGGCAACCTGTGACAAAACGAACTGTGAGAAAATGGTCACAGGAAGCTGAAGAAGCCCTGCAGGGTTGTTTTGCAACCACAGACTGGATGACTCTTTGCCAAGCACATGGAGAGGACATCATTGCCATGACTGAGTGTGTGACTGACTATATAAAGTTCTGTGTGGACAACATCATCCCCACCAGAACAGTGAGATGCTTCCCTAATAATAAACCCTGGATCACCAGTGACCTGAAGGAACTGCTAAACAAGAAAAAAAGAGCCTTCAGGGAGGGAGACAGGGAATTACTAAGGAGTATACATAAGCAACTTATGGTCAAAATCAGAGACAACAAGAAGGCATACATGTAGAAGCTGGAAAACAAACTACAGAGGAACAATATCAGAGATGTCTGGTCAGGAATGAGAAACATCACAGGTTTTAAGGACAGGAAGTCTGGACAGAGCCAATGAACTGAACATATTCTTCAACAGGTTCAGTTCAGGAACTAGCTCAGCATCCCCCTCTCCTGTTCCCAGCCAAACAGACATCCCACTCTCCTCTGATCAAAAGCTTTCCTGTTACACCTTGGATGTTTTATCCTTCACCTCAGCCATGGACTCTTCTGATTCCACAAGTTTGACTTCAACCAAGTCAGGAAATGCTGCTACCCCCTTTGCCTCCCCCTCCCACTTGTCTGTCTCCAAAAGTCAGATGAAGAGGCAGCTGGAGAAATTGAACCGGAACAAGGCTGCAGGTCCAGATGGTGTCAGCCCCAGAGTCCTGAAGGCCTGTGCAGAGCAGCTCTGTGGGATTCTGCAGGACATCTTCAACCTTAGCCTAACTCAGGAGAAGGTTCCAGTGTTGTGGAAGAAATCCTGCCTTGTTCCAGTACCCAAAAGAACTCACCCATCAGTCATCAATGACTATAGACCCGTTGCCCTGACATCCCACATCATGAAGGTCCTGGAGAGACTCCTGTTGGCACCCCTGAGTAAGCAAACAAAACGTATCAAACCAGGTGGTCAGCAGCACAGGAGCACCACATGGCACCGTACTCTCACCATTCCTTTTCACTCTGTAGACTTCAGAGTTCCAGTACAAATCAGAGACCTGTCATCTGCAGAAATACTCAGATGACTCTGCAATTGTCGGGTGTATCAGAAATGGACAAGAAGCTGAATACAGAGAGCTGGTGGACCGCTTTGTGACATGGTGTGGAAACAATCATCTCACCTTGAATGTGAACAAAACAAAGGAGATGATTGTAGATTTCAGAAGAAACAGGGATAAGTCAAAAACTGTTTCCATCATGGGAGAAGAAGTGGAGGTGGTTGAGGAGTATAAATACCTCGGAGTTCACCTTGACAACAGACTGGACTGGAGGCGCAACAGTGAAACCGTCTACAAGAAGGGACAGAGCAGACTGTACTTCTTGAGGAAGCTTAGGTCCTTCAAGGTTTGCAGCAAGATGCTGCAGATCTTCTACAAGTCTGTTGTGGAGAGTGTAATCTCTTCAGCCATCATCTGTTGGGGTAGCAGCATCAGAGCCAGGGATTTAAAAAGGCTAAACAACCTGATAAAGAAGGCTGGTTCTGTTCTTGGGACTACTGTGGAAAATCTGGAGATGAAAATGCAAAGAAGGATTCTTCATGAAATCAAACAAATTATGGACAACCCTAAGCATCCTCTTCATGAGACTGTCATACAACAACAGAGCGTCTTCAGTCGGAGGCTTCTTCAGTTTTGCTGCAATACAGACCGCTTCAGGAAATCCTTCCTGCCCACAGCCATCATCATCTACAACAACTCCTTAAAGAATTAATTATATGAGCTATACCAACACTTAATTTCCCTCTGGGATCAGTGAAGTATTTTTGAATTGAATTTGAATTGAATATGTCCAAGATTTTACAAACAATTCAATTATGTTTTTGTCACGTGGTGTGTGGAGAATGGACCCAAACGCACTCGCTGAAGGAAGGTGCAGGATGTTTATTACAGTGATGATGAAGACACTGGACATCGGGCAGGGAAGGAAGACAGCAGGAAGAATGACACACCATGGGGATTGACAAATACTGACTACTACTAGGAGGATGATCCGGCCGGGAGTGAAAGGAAGTGAGGGGTCTTAAAGGCAGGAGGTGAGTAGGATCAGGTGTGGATGATGAGACAGACAGGTGAAGACAATAAGGCAGGAATAGGGCAGCGTGACAGTTTTTTACTATTCACAAGTTAATTCTGGTCAAGTCTGTAGGCTTTTTTAATCTTATAACGTGTCATATATTTATTCTATCAGCTCCTCTAAATGTCTTTTACCTAATCTAAACTGCTCGTTAATTTATTTTGTTGTCCTTATATTTATTTAGTGTTTCTGCATCCTTCATTCTATAATAAAAAATCTCCTCTGTAGTATATTTTACCATCCACTTTGGTATCCATGGCATTTCCTAATCTGTACTTTCTTAAAACTTGGATCAGTGGACAAAAATGATCATAAAGCATTATTGGTAATAATATGAAAGCTTCAGAAGCTGCAATAGGATGATCGTTAATAACGGGGGTTCTTGCATGAATGACACCCTGGGTGAGTCGCCTGTTCTGCCCTCCAATTGTCAATTAAAATGCACTAAATCATCAAAATTTTGGGGAGGGATAAAATGCTATGCAGCTCGGCATGAAGCACATAAAATAGTCTCCACACTGTCAGCAACAAGCCATGGCAGCTCCCCATTAAGTGCATATGCATTTTATCATTTTATCCAGTGTTTGCTTTGCCCCCACTTTCAAATGCAACCCTGGGCAACTGCTAGTATGGTTGTGCTGTTTTCATACCCCCCCCCCCCCCCCCAAAAAAAAACAAAAAACAGAGATCTGTGAGTTTTGGCCTATATCATTCAGTGTCAACTATATCTTTATTTATGATGGTACTTGTCAAGAATTGAAATCAAGTTTTCATACCTGGAGAACAGACTTCATAACAGCTTCAGGTCACTGAATTTATTCTGTTTCTAGAAATTTTGTAAATACATTTAGGGGTTTGCCTCAGCATGCCTTACTGGCCCTTCTTTCTGCAAATCTGTGAGTATGTCTAGAAGGGTCAGAGCGGGCAAAAAAGAAAATGAGAAAGAAGAGAGTTTCACCACAGGAGGTCAGTCAGGGCTCTGTGCCAATCAGCTTCACATGCACACACAGAAACACACAGCCTGCGGCACTGTGTCCTCCGCAGTTGATGCCTGCAGGCGATCTGACCACTCGCTGCTCCCACAGAAACTCTGAGGAGGAAACAGAGAAAGAAGGATGAGGTGGAAAACAGGGGGAAGGAAGGAATGTAGCAGGAAGAGAACCCGCAGATAAGGTGGGAACAGGCTGATAGGGATGGATGCACTGAAACAGAATGACGAAGGACGAAATTATGGCAGCAAACGTGGCAGCAAAAGAGCTGAGAACATTATGAACTTTTGTGTTGGGACAGAGAGCTGCAAAAACAGAGAGAAAGACGAGATGGAGGAAGTCATGGAAAAGTAGCGTAAAGAGGAAACAGTTTTTTCAGGGATTGTGGAAAAGGGATGAGATAAAGAAGTTCAGGCAGGGGAAGGGTTTGTGTCAAAGAGGCAAGGAGGACAAAAGACTGCGAGACAAAGAGCAACAGAAAGGGAGCTAATCGGATTTACATCCGGTAGTTTTAACATTTACAAAGTGTCTTTTAATCTTAACTGACCAACAGATCAAAGATCGAAAACACAAGAGTAGAGGCAGAGCAGTAAGTTAGTAACAAAAGGGTCATTGGTTTGCTTTTTCACATGTTGTGTGTTTGATGGGTGTATGACGCTGTGAAAAGCATACGCCTCCTTTGAGATTTCTTCTATATTTGCTTTGCTGTCTCACTTAAATGTTTCAGATGCTCAAACTAATTTTATAATAAAAAATGAAAAGATTTGCTATCCAAAGCAGCCTAGACCTATGTGATAAAATAATAACCCTGGTAAATCATTAATTTGCTGTAATAGACCAAATTTTTTAATCGATTTGGCTACCAGATCATCTCAAAAAGCAAGACGTCAGCTATAATCTAAAGACATTGAAGAACAGATCACAAAGTAATTTATAGTTATCTGTCTGAAAAGGGTTACAAAATAATTTCCAAGGCTTTGTGACTCAATTAAACCACAGTCAGAGACATTATCCACCAATGGAGAAGACAAGGAACAGTGGAGAGCTTCCCAGTAGTGGCCAACCCACCAAAATTATTAAGAGCATCCAGGAGGTCATGAAAGAACCCAGAACAACATCTAAAGCACAAAGGACCTCCCTTTCAGTTGGATTATTGCAGTGTACTATACATATGTTTTAGCAAAACCTCCCTAGAACGATTGCAAGGTTGTTCAAAGTCTGCCACCCATCTTCTCAGAAAATCCTCCAAGTTTTCAGTTTTGAGTCCAATCTTAATGCAAGATTCTGGTTTATTTTAGAGTGCAAATCAAGATTGTTTTATTGACTCTTAGAGCGCTTCACAGACCAATCGTCCGGACCACTCAGAACTTCTGATTCAAGTCTACTCTGCATCTCCAGAGTGAAGAGGCAAACATGAAGAGGCAGCATTTAGTTTTTATGCTCCTTTAATCTGGAACAAACTCCCAGAAAACTGCAGAGTTTGTTTAAATCAAGGCTAAAAACCCATCTGTTTAGAGCTGCCTCTGATCAATAATCACTGGAACATCATTAATTCTAGTCTGGGTTGCAGCTTTTTATGACTTCTTTTTACCATGCCACTGTAATGTATGGTTTCCTTTTTTGTTTGTTTATTGTTTATTGAGTCTGAAAGCAATCTTCCGTCCGGATACCCATTACCGGTAATTTTACGGATGAAGACCTAATAACAAGAGCGGACTTTTCGCGGTATGGCATTCGCATTCAGACTATCAGGTAATGTTCCGGGAAAGCTGGAGGGGTGCGGGGCGGTGGGGAAAAGGGGAGGGGGGCAGGGAGCGCTGTGAGCGCACACGCTGATGACGAATAAATGTCATCAGCGTCTATTTTCCTTTCAGCGTCTTCATCGATGTCTCTTAAGCGTTTCCATGTGCGCAAAATTGCACACAACGGCTTCAGACACACACTTACAGTACACTGATTTAGAATTTGCAAATGGTGCCAATAACGGTGGCACCAGTGTTTTTTCTGAGAAAATGAATGATTGAATGCATCCAAGGTTTTTGTTTTGCACTGCATTGTACTGCAATTAGTGCACCAATTTCTTTTTTAAGCTAGATGGATCTCTAGCAATCCCAGCAGCCTTTAATTTCAAATGACATTCACTTGCTAACTGTCAGAACCAGGTTAAATGTTTTCATCATGTCTCAGTGAGGTGCTGTGTAGAGCATTGACAGAGATGCAAAGCTTCTGTTGAGGTCACATTCATTATGTAGTGGTTTCATTCTTTCCTCCTAAACAGACAAACACCAGTGGTTGACAGCTTTAACCATCACTATAGCCCCAAAGGGCCTATAAATTAAAAATGAGACAAGTTGAGAGCTGTTGATAAATATTTAGATGAAAACTTGGATTGCCTGTAACTTTTGGCTTTGAATTAAATTAGTCAAGGAGATTATTATTGACTTATACAGCCATGATTATTTTACTTAATGAGGTCGCCCGTGGGATTACTCTGAAAATCTGCTTCTCATGCTTTAAAAGTTAGGTTAACGTATACACATATTCTTCTGCTGTGTCTGCATAAAATCCATTTAAGTACATTACAAATCAGCAAAGAAGAATGAAACATTGCTTTATATACATTTGAATATAATGGGATGACAAGCTTTTGTTTTGCTGTTGCTTTCACTTCCATTTCTGTGGTACAGAAAATGGCAGCAGGACAGGCAGGCAGACCCAAAGAAAGAAGGTCTGTGTTGGTGCCAGAGTGAGGTGTAAGGTTTCCTGAGTCTTGTTTTTCCTGACTTAGGGCTCCTGTTAGCCCCCTCATCCATTTCCCTACTTACACACCCACACACACACATACACCTCGACTCCCCTCAAATCTCTCGACATATCTCTCGAGATAGAGGCTTTTTTTTTTAAAACTGAGCGCAGTTCCCTTGGGCTATTCCCAAACTTGCTCTCTGGTTACACCACTGCGTTCCAGAGTGCAGTTCCTCAGCGGCGGACTGAGTTTACTTAGGCAGACCCTTCTCTCCTCAAAAATACTGCACAATCACCCCCAGAGAACCTAATCTGTATTATTGGAAACCTTCTCCTGTCGGTCCCCTTCCATCTAAATATTATTAGAAATAGATAGGATAATTAGCTGCAACAAATATGCGAAATAACACTAGGGAAGCACAGCGGGCTCTCTACTTTAGCAGTTTAAAATGTATGTTAATATGAGAAGTGTGCACATGTAGCTGCTGGCTCATAAAAGCATGAGGAAAAGCACAAAGTTCAGTGAAGGCGAAAGCTTAGCATGACTGACATTAATGATGGTTTCATGATGGTCATGAAAGGGACTATACCTGTTCTTTGCTGTGTCTTATCTAAAAACTCTTATTGATTTATTTACTTTATCATAAAGAAGATAGTATGAAGCTGCTGCAACACAATAAGTTGATCAATGGATCTAAACAATCCAACGACTTTATAAGACCATTATTATAGGAGTTCTGAGCTGTTGCTTTTTTTAATTTCCTGTTGTAGTTACTTAGGATATAAGGCTAACACTAGCTTGTATGTTAAAGGGAAGAAAAAATCGGCATTTGAAGCTTCTTAGCTCAGCAAAATTATACTTTATTGCCAATTCAGTAAATATATTGTAGATTAAAGGTACTACATATTACATAGACCACAAAGGGGCAGCAAACCCAGCAGGCCCCCACTTCCTTTGCTAATTAACACAGCTAACTGGTGAGGAAATGTGTTTGAAATGCACTTTTAGCTCTTTGATTTAAACTTGCATTTCTTTGGAACTCAGAGGGTACTTTTCCAGAGCTTTGAATATGGTTTCCTGAAACTTTCTAGTGATTTCTATGACACATTACCTTGAAGAAGGTAACCAGTAAGTTCCATGAATGTAACCCAAAGGTTCTGGGAAGGTTTAAGAAGAAGTACCCAAGGGGTCTCAGAGAGTACACGTAAGTTCTTGAAGTTAGTTGGTACGTTCAAGTAACTTCAGAGTGAAAATAAAGTAACAGTATGTTCTGGGAAAGTTCCAGGGAAAGTACCTGGTTCCAAAAAAGTTGCTAAAAGTACTTTGTAAGTTCTAGAAAGTACTTTGTGAGTCCAAAGAACATTGTACAAACTAACCTGTTCATTACACTAAAGCAACCTCTTGATTCTGAGAAAGTATGAACTGTATACCAGAAAGTCAAGTAGTCAATTTTTTTTTTTTTTAAATAGAAAAAAACTCTGCTTCATTTCATTTTCACAAATAAAAATGTTTAAGTTTAGATTAAAAATAAAAAATAAAAATAAAACATTATTGTCAAATTATGTGGTTTAATTTAGGGTGAAGAAGCAGATGATTAATGCCTTGTTTGCTGAATCGCCTTGAGGTGTCTGAGAGAAAACATTTGCTCTCTGACCCGAGCGAATCACCGTGCTACAGAACGTTACCAACAAGGTGCTGTTGTTCAAATTTTCCCACGCCCATAGACGTGATGGGAAGTGTACATGTCTTTGCAGTAGAGCTTTAGAACAAATTTGACTGGAGTTTGTCAAACCTGGAGTTCTATGCAAAAGATTTGAATCATCCATATTTATGTTATGATTGCTTCCAAGGACCCAGACTTTCCTGTAATATTTTAAAGTAGTTTTGATAAAATCAGTAGCTCTCCAGTCATTGCGAAGGTTGTTCAACATTTTTGTTTGGACCAGTTTTTTTTGTTTTTTTACACCCAGTTTCAGTCCAGAACCTAAACATGTTCAGAGGAATGTCGTTCTCTCCATTGAGCCACTCAACACTGAAATGGGAACCATTCTGGTCTTTTCCACACTAACGTTAAGATTTTCTGCAGCATTTGAACCTCCTGTTGACAATTAAATTTTAGAGGAGTCATAACCTATTACTACCGTGGCTACCCACGCTCTAATATAGTCTTTCAGGCCTTTAAAAAAAAAATTCGAGTAAAAAAAAAGAGCCACTTTTCTGACCCTTTTTTCTAAAAGCAATATTGTCTCTCGAGATTATGTGCAATATTTTGGCTGTACTGGATGGTCATTATAACAATGCAAATCAGGGGCGCGTTGATTGGTGACAGGAAAGAGGGGGGTTGACACTGTAGGCTCCGCTTCAGCATCTCACTCAAAAATAACAACATGGCTCAAGTTATGACTGAACCCGACCTGGCCACTACGTACGGAATTCAACCTTATATGTACGAGCCAGACTCCGAACCTGAGCTGGAAAGGGAATTTGGCAATCAACAACAGAGCAACTCACATGTGCACCTCGTTTCTTCATTTTCCATACGCCAAATCCGAATTCAGTAAAAGCTGGTTGGCTGGTTGAAGAAGCCACGGGTAAACAAACACTTCACTTTTAAATATCGGCTTCTTGGCCAGTGTAAAATCATTAGGAAACCATAATATACATGTTTTCACGTTGAAAAGTGAACATTTCAGGTGATGATTCCTTTAAGTGACACAAACTGAGACTCCTACAAACCATCTCTGAAGTGAAGATCTAAAGGGGGTTGGAGTTACATGAAGAGAAATTCGGCGTTCTAACCGGATTATCTGGGTGCTTTAGTCTAATTAAGTGAAATCCTGTTCGGTTCGACTCCAGCCAGACTACGGTGCATACATGCATTTCAAAAGTCCATCTTCAGGCGCACTAAGGCAGTAATTCGGCTTTCTCTTGCGTAATGTCCTACTGACTTTTTGTCTCCCCGTTTATTAATAACAAACAGTTAGAATTATCATGTAAGATGAGGTACAAAAAAGGCCAAAAAAAGGTACCCTTTGCAACAAAATACTTTGCTATATTTGACACGTTCCACACTGCATACTGTAGGTAGCAATGGGAGATGGACATCACAGTGCTGTAAAAGTCCAGAACCCACAAGTACAAGTTGGTTTCCTTCTCACTCGCCGTCTCCAAAGCCAAACCACTCTCTGATACTCGGTCTCTCTCCAAATGATTCATTCTACCATCCACCCACATAAGAAACATTGAAACAAAGAACGAACGCAACATACTTAGCTTATACTTCAGCAACCGCACAGCTGAGAACCCTCACACACACATATACACACATATGCTGTATTTATTCATCTGGATACCGATCATGTGCACACACTTATTGCATTAGAAAAAAAGTCTTGTTCATCGTTTTGTCTCCATCCACACAGACACATGCTCTGTCTTTTCCTAAAGCGAGGTCCAAACACAACACCGATCCACAGCACCACAGGTCTTGATCCACTTCAAGCCCCAGACCTGGGATGACATCATTCCAGTGTGCTCCCCCCACAACTTCTTCCTCTCTCTCGGCAGTCATCCTGCTCTAATACAGGGCCCAGTTCCAACACAAATCAGACATCCTTGTACCTAATGACAGGGTAGAGCTAAATGATGCCAGGGGGGCAGGAGAGCTGGGGGTACTTTGGTCTTGGATTCTGCCCGCAGAGGAATCCTCCCTGAAACATGTGGTTCTCTCTCTCCTTCTCTCTCTCTCTGAATGGAGCTTACACCGAGGGATGGATGGATGAGGAGGCCAGGGAGCGGGTAAAAGGGAGACCACAAAGTAAGCTCGCAGCCCGAAGGAAGAGATCATTTGCAGCTCAGGTGGGATATGATTGAGCTTTCATCTCAGGGTGGCTTTCTCCTGCGGATGGCATTAAACAGTAGAAGCATAACCTTTGGGTAAAATATGAGGATGAGGTTTAAATGTGCAACTCAATCGTTTTTGCAAATTTCCTACTGACATCAGGGCATATGGGTGATATTTAATCCTGTGGTTAGGTTTAGGGTTGTGCACATGACATGACCAAGTTTTATTTTTGACGCTAGGCTGCACATAAAGGCAATAAATGAAGGAAATAATGAAGTTTTTCAGCAATTGTGGAGGGAGCATCTTTTTTCCCGAGACTTTAAAGCAATTCAGATGGATAAAATAGTAAGATTTCTACTCGTCTAAAATTAAAATGAATCATGAAAATGTCTTCTGCAGCTCTTTTAAAGGTAGGTTGATTCATTAAATTATGTTTGTCCAAACCCAGACGCAGGTAAGTGTTCAGCAACAGTTTAAAGACAATTCTCAGTTGTGGTCTCAACTGTTTTGGAAGTAAGTTTCAAGTCATTAAAGGGACTCTGTTTTGAGAAGAGGTTGTGCAGCTTACTAGTTACCAGGGGTATACTTAAACATCCAGCTGACGCGACAAGAGGATACATGATACTCAGTTTAAAAAACAACATTTTGGAAATATTGTTTTCTGGAAAACTAAAAATTCCAATTATTTGCTTGCACAAATAGAGTTAAGATTTTACAAATCCCAAGCTGTGTTTAAAATAATCTGTGAACAGTGTAGAATAACTATATGATTAGTTTTTATGCTTGTCTTTTTGTAAAGTAATCTTCATGTCGAAAAAATGTTTTCACTAATAAAACAAAGGTTTCATAAACCTTAATTATGTTTTAGCTGATCTCTGATGATGAATGTACAAAGGTGCATCTTAATAAATAGAAATATCATGGGAAGGTTAATTTATTTAAGTAATTCAATTAAAAACATGAATGTAGATTTATTAATTAAAAGTGTCTCCATGTACTAAATAGTATTTACACTCAATGCTTGGGCAGGGCTCCTTTTGCATGAATTACTACCTCAGTGCAGCGTGGCATGGAGGTGTCCTCCTTGTGGAGCAGATGAAGTCTTCAAGAAGCCCAGATTGTTTTTCTGGTGCACTCTATAGCTTGTTTGCATTGTTGGGTCTAGTGTTTCATCTTCCTCTCAACAGTACTTCATAAATTCTCTGTGAAACTCAACACTGGACCTAAAGGAACACTCTTCAGATCAAGAGACCTTCATTTTCAAAGGCAAGGTAAGGTAAGGCAAGGCAAGGCAATTTTATTTGTATTGCACACTTTCAACAACAAGGTCATTCAAGGTGCTTTACATGATTAAGGGGTAAAATAAAATAGGGAAGTGTAAAAGTCAAAAGCCTTCTCCAAGTGCACAAAACACATGTAGAAAGGTTGGGCATACTCCCATGCACCCTCAAGGACCCTGCTTAAGGGTGTAGTGCTGGTCCAGTGTTCCACGGCCAAACACACTCTGTGGTCCCCCTTTGTAAATAGGGGGACCACCACCCCAGCCAATCGAGGGGAACGGCCCCCGATGTCCACGCAATATTGCAGAGCCACGTTCACCAACATAGCCCCACAACATCCAGAGCCTTGAGGAACTCCTGGCGAATCTCATCCACCCCCCGGAGCCCTGCCATCGAGGAGCTTTTTAACCACCTCGGTCACCTCAACACCAGAGACTGGAGAGCCCGTCCCAAAGTCCCCACACTCTGCCTCCAGATTGGAAGGTGTCCTGGTGGGATTGAGGAGGTCTTTGAAGTATTCCGTCCACCAACTCAGGACGTCCCGAGTCAAGGTCAGCAGCACACCATCCCATTCTTCAGCTTGAAAGCATCCATCACTGCTGGTGTACACCAGCGGCTTCAAGGGTTGCCTCCATGACAGGCACCTTGCTGCTACAGCTCCAGTCAGCTGCCGCCACAATGGAGGCACGGAACATGGCCCACTCGAACTCAATGTCCCCGTCAATTGCTTTTGATTAATAACTCTTAACCAACCAACATTAGACAATGTGAGAAAAATTTGCCTGCAGGCACCGTTTTGAGGTTCCACCTTTGAAGGCTTTCTTCCAGTAAATATCAGTGGCAAAATGTTTAGTTATGTTCTAAGACTAGACCCAACCGTAACCCCAACTCTTTAACCTAACCTTAAAAGCAAACTACAAGATTAAACAAAAGAACAAAATATATATGTTGTGGCTGCTGCTCTCTTTATTAATTGCACCCTTACACACGTCGTTGCAGATTTTAGCTGTGTCTCTTTACTCAGAGTCCATGTCTAACTAATTGCATGTGCGTCAAGCTAATACCATCGGTACGCTACTTCTCATTACTCTTCAAAATAAAATCATGTCACAGTAATTATTGGGGCATGAAGCAAATAAAGGAGACCTAAAAATCCAGCTGATTAATCATTTTGTATTTTCTTGAGCAAAAGTCTCATAGGGTGCCCTTGTTCATCAGCAATGTTAAAACAATGACCCTAGGTAGGGTAAGAGGACTAAAGATGTTAGGTCCACAACCTTAACTTACAGTTAAACTCTTACTTTCTATCACAAAGCATTTTATCAAAGTTCTGGCAGCCTTTTGAGTTTTAGTTGTTTACATGGTGAGAATTTACTCATTAACCTCTGAGTTACTCTTATAAAATGTCTTACAGATTCTTCAAACAGAATTTGCTTTGACTGCTGCATGCTCCAGGTGAAACACTGACAACTAATAATGACTCTACATAACCGAACTGAAAAAATATTACTATTATATATACTATTTAGGGATAATTCTAATATGAGAACAGGTAAAGTTTTAGTAATATGTTTTGTGTCCTGAAAGGCAGGTTCGGGTTGGGCCTTGAGTCATCTGAGATAAGACAAAAGGAAGTCTCATGTTTTGTAAAGCCAGTCTTAGTTACAGCCTCTTTAAGAAAGGCAGAAACCAGAGTAATCTGAGACAAGCTGGGTATCAAGTCAATCAGATCCAACAGCTCACTAAATAAATCTCAAGTTCTTGAGAAGAACTCGATGCTACGTCAGCAGGAGTAATTACAGTTTAGTCTTGCAACACAATCCTAAAACTGGCTCAGGTTCACACCAATAGTAGCTCGTCACTTTAAATAAGACAAGATGATATTTCAAATATAGGAATATAGGAAGAAAAATACCAATGGTTTGACAATGATGAGAAAACTGGTGGTCAAAGCCATGAAAGTGGTTAAAATATCAGGGGAACAACTGTACTACTGACCCCAGAATGGTAGATGTAAAAAAAAAAAAGTGTTTTTCTGTCTTGGCCTTGATGAACAGTAGGACAGTTGACCTAAATTCATTTAAAACTCAGAAGAAAACAAAATCTGCCAATCAGAAAGTTGAAGGTCCACTTGAACAAATGTCTGTAAACTTGACAAACTGCTGTGGTGCTTTTGTTCTCTTTTGGACACTACAATAAACCTCTAAATGCTAGTATACTAGTTACTGGTTGATAAGCTGATAACATTGTGTCCGATGTCCTGTGGTGGGCAACGGTTACTGACAATCTAGTTTAATCTGATGATAGGTCCCATGAAAATGTAAATAAAAAACTGGTGGTGGCAGCCTTATGCTGTGGTGATGATTTTTGTTAGCATTTCAGACTAGACCAGAGGTTGACTGAACAGAGATCCTAAACATACACCCAGAGGAGGGGTCACATGAACCGAATGTTTTCCATCTTTTACCTTTTTTTTAGAATGGTGACAGAAATGTCTGAAGGCCGTCCGTCACTTTGACATGTTGCAGTTCACATCCCTGACCACTTAGTTCAGCGGCGCAGACATTTTTAACTTTACTCACAGATGTAAACTAAGTAAAGCAATCAAAAAAAATTATCAATGAATATTAATTAAATATTAATTAAAATGAATGCAAATTAAATTCTACTGAGTATGTCATTATTACAATTTCAAAACTTTATGGATAGAAAGAGATTATGACGGTAATTTTTTGACTCCATCATTCAAAATGATGGACAACAAAAAAGTCTAACGCAACCTCTGACCCAGAGCTACAATGGATTGGCTTATTTATGAAAGCATGTTCCTGTGTTAGAATGGCCCAGTCAAAGTAAACTGCTGTACTCTGTCAAATCAGCTTATTTACTCAAGACAAAACTACCGTGGGTCTTGGCTTGACCTAATGAGGTCGGTGAGAAGCAACCGTTCTCTCGACATTCCAACTTTATTCCCGAGGAAATATTTAGATAGTTTCCCCTCAACATTTTGCCTTTTTTTCCTCATTCTGCGCTAGTCTAAACAAGTTTCTCTACCATTGTAACGACTGGATCAAAGAAACGAAAGTTTATAGAAATACGTCCAAAGGCTAGTGAAGTTTCATTATTTTAGAAGAAAAGAAAATATTAAAACCTAAAGCAAGAGTTAGCAAAATGCTTTTTTTCTTGTATTTAACCAAAGCATGGTTGTAGTATACGATGTAGATCTATCGCTCAAAAATATTAAGAGCAAGGGAGGCTTGTGAGCTTTGCTTGTATAACAGCATAAAGCTGATCTTTACTGTTGATTTCTGGATATTTTGTTTTTTTATTTGTCTGACAGATATGTTAGAAAAAAAAACCTTTCTGTTTCCTTCTTTCCAGTGAGGAGAAGATTTATATAGTTGTTCCCCTACGGCTGAAACAGATGTCAGCCACTGGTTACCAATCCAAAATCTAGAGTCATTTTCTCCTCTCATTTGTAGGCATTCCTCCATAGTCTGTTCCTGCCAGCACAACCACTGACTTTAACAACCTGGCAAAGAAAACTTTAAACTGAAACAAATACAGCGATCAGAGGCAGACAAGAAAAAGCAATCAAAACTTTGTTTCTGCAATGGTCGGAGTCTGACATGTTTTGGGGATCAGTGTTTGTGTAGAGATAGTTTTGTATTCCTATGTATGCATTTGTTGAGAATTTGTTATTATAGTCATGTTTAATCAAATGATCCTTTTTCCCTGGTTTCTCAGTCTGACATCTGCTTCATGTATCTAGTCAGCTCACCTGTCTCCAGTCTCCAATCACAAATACCTCTCAGTGCTCTGTAGTGTACATGAACTCCAGATCTGACCATTCACATGCAAAAACTGTTTTCTGTTCAGTTCATTTGAAAATACAATTGTTTCACTTTCAGATTTAGCCAAAACAACCTCTTATTGTTAAAATCAGCACCTCCAAATCCCACACCACGGTCTTGAGCAGGGAAGGGGTAGATTGCCTTCTCCGGGTCAGGGTGAGGTCCTTCCCCAAGTGGAGGAGTTTAAGTATTTGGGCCATGTTTAAGTACTTGTTAAAAAATGAAGGAAAAGGCGGATTTGTGTTGCGTCTGCAGTGATGCGGGCTCTGTACCCATCTGTCATGGTGTGAAGGGAGCTGAGTCAAAAGGTGAGGTGTTCCAGGCACGTCACACCGGGAGGAGACCCAGAGGAAGACCTGGGACACGCTGGAGCGACTATTTAGGTAAAGGTAAAATAAATCTCCAAAAGTCCCTGTCAGAGAACTCCAGCAAAAACTGGAAACACCCATCAGACACTATATGTCAACTGGTTGTTTGGGAGTTACACATCTACTGTCTTACTATCAACTGTGATAGACTGATGACCTGTCCAGCTACTCTGCGTCTCACCCAAAGGCTGCTGGAGAAAGACATAAGCCCCCTCCGCGACCCTGCAAGGATGAGGGGATGTAGAAAATGGATGGATGGATGGATGGATCTTTTACCATCTACTGATGGTGTTAAAGATATACATGTTTTTTAGGACTCTGAAGTTGTTGAATGAGTCTAAATGTCTGTGAACACACATCAGTTTCTTTTATATGAATGATCTTATTTTCAGAAAGAAATTCAAAAATAATCCATAAATAGTTAACTTTGGATGATTGTTAAAATATTGAAACCTGAAATGTAAACCTGTAACATCTTTTTTATTGATGATAACAAATATATTTGGAATCATTTAACATGAAACAGCTGCAGGCAGGAGATTTTTCTACAAGAATAGTTAGTTGATGTTCTTGGTCTCTCTGAGTCTAAAGTAAGTGGTAGAAAAAGTAATAGAATCAATTTTTCTTATTGTATGTCTATCTCAAGGTAGCTGCATGTTTCCTGAAGAACACCTCTAATGGGCTGATCAGACGCTCTTGACGACGCCTTCATCTTTCCTGAGGACTATGAAACTCACACATAGGGAGAACCAATCAGAGACAGTAGGAAGTTTTGATGGATGGGAAGTTTGATTATGAGGCAGATTATCCTGATTATCAGTCTAGTTTAAGTGTATCTTATGAATGCTACAGCAACATCAGCTGTGATAATTTCTCTTTTACTTTTGTAAGATTAGCTGCTCTTGTGTTTGTTTGTTTTTTCTCTCAGTTTAGGATTAGTTTTTTTTAACCTTTTTGTTTCGTGGTCCTTTCAACCCCAGTCTGTGGCGATTTGAACTTCCATCAGCATTCTTATTCATATGCCTGATGGTATTTAAATGTATTTGATGGACATTAAACTTCAATGAACAACTGAAATGAATGACGCTTGGATCACTGCTTCATTATCGTATTGAAATCTCATCTGTGACTCTGATGAAGAAAGCCCTTCAGGGAGCCAAATCATAAAGCAACCAGTCATCTTCACTTTTGCTTAGCTTCAGGCTGCTTTCCAAACTATCCAAGCATCTGCTAGCACAAATGTGAATCATTTTTTAAAACATTATCTGAAGAAATTGTCTTACAGTTGTGAAAAAAAAGTGCATATCTCTCTGTGACAGAATCACTAACAATGATGTTTCTTTCCTTGCTGGCATCCAGGACTAACAGCTGCTCACTGAACAGCACACTGTATGTCTGGATAATTTTCAGTCCTTCTGCTCTGTCTTACAGCTGTCAAAAATGCACAACATAGTTGTTCCAACATACAAGAAAATAAATGATTCCTTACAGATGATTAAATCAAGATCTTTTGTGATGTTTTGACTA
Organism: Valencia hispanica; assembly: GCA_963556495.2. Lineage (NCBI taxonomy): Eukaryota > Metazoa > Chordata > Actinopteri > Cyprinodontiformes > Valenciidae > Valencia > Valencia hispanica. Next base: position 21,895,860 of record OY747714.1, on the reverse strand, counting down.
ATTGAAGTGGGCAAATCCATTAAAAAGATGATGTTGAATTCAATCTGATCTACTAAAACAAATGCTGGTGTGTATGATATTGGCCACATGTATGGGTTGCATTCTTGGCTCTGCACTGCAAAACCTGTCATTGTTCTGGTTCAGCTCCCTCAGGATGCCTTTAAATCCCACTACATGGACACACTGCAGCACTGGGCTTCTTCTCCTCCTCTTTCTCATTTTGCTTGGTGGAGAAACAGCCAGGAGCAGACAGCCTGTGTTCCGTCAAGGCGTCCAAAATTCCTCGACTTTCCCATGATTCCCGCTCAGAGCCAAGTCATCTATTCGGTTGTCATCCTCGAGGCCCTGATGAAAACTTACGTGGAACATGCAGGCACTTTTTGTCCTCTCAACCACTCGCCATTTACTCGTGAATAAAACATGAAATTGAAATACGACTCAGCACGCACTGTTATTAAACTGCCCTCTTTCAAGGATATACAGCGACTGAGAAAGTCATTCATGCCCCCTGAACTTTTCCACATTTTGTAGCGTTACACCCACAAATTTCGATGTATAGGATGGATTGGGATTTTAGAAAATAGACCAACGATAATGTATTGCATATTTGCAAACAGGAAATGACACATGGTTTTTGAAATTGTATTGAAACTGTGGCAGTCAATACTCTGCAAAAGCACCATTCATCTTTAGGTTATCTACCAGCGTTGAAGAGGTGGAAACTGAAATTTTTGCCCACTCAGTTTCTTTCAGATTGTAAGCAAAGTGTTCCAAGTATTCTAACAGATTCTCAGATTTAGGTTTGGATTTTGACTGAAACCATTTTAGCACATGAAAATGTTCTGATCTAAACCATTCCAACATAACTCTGGCTGTTTAGGGCCCTTTTCATTCCGCAGCTTCTAACAGGTATTTTTTTCTCAGGATTGTCCTATAGTTACATAGCTCCACCAGCTTCCCATCAGTTATGATTAGCTGCCCTGTCCCTACTAAAAAAAAAAACAAAAAAAAAAAAATTCACAACCCCTGAAATGACATGCATGTAGACCAGAAATTCCTCTTTTCCACTAGGGTCGGCTCGGCCTGGACCGGGTGGACTGAGCCCATATTTAGGACTATCTTTGTCTGGGCAGAGACCCCTTTTTTTGGACTACCTCTGGCTCAGCCCGAACAGGCCCGAGGACACCCAATACGCCCACCTATGGACTGATTGGTCTGGTAAATTGATGTCACTCTCACTCCTACCTACATAGTGGCAGCCACTGATTGGCCTGGTGGTGTGCTTGTGAAGTGATGTCACAAAGAAAGGCGACACATGGCTTCCAGCGAGTTCAAAAGATCGCTAGGTTCAACTTAAAAAAATTAAAGTGCGAGTATCGGGCCATGAAGGACCACAACGAGCAACGGGAGAGAGAGTGGGTGAAATACCGGCTCCAGCATCGGCATCTGTAATGTCGGAAAACGGTGAGAGATGACAGATTTTTACTGGAACTTTGCTACGCTTAGCCCGCCCATGTCCTCGCCCACTGCCGCGTTCCTGAGATGGCAATGGAAACACAACTAGGTCGTTCTAAGCCGGGCTGACCCAACATGGCCCAGGCTGAGCTGACCCTGGTGGAAAAGGGGCAAAAGTTCAGCTTTGATTTCATCTGACCAGAGCACCTTCTTCCATGTTCCACCATGTTTGTTGTGTCCCCTACATGGCTTGTGGATAACCAAAAGCATGACTTCCTCGTGGCTTTTTTCCAACAATGGCCTTCTTCTTGCCTCTTCTCCGTAAAGCTTAGGTTTGTGGAGTGCACAACTAATAGTTGTCATGTTGACAGATTCTCCTTCCTAAGCTGTAGCTCTGCAGCTCCTCCAGAGCTATCATAAGCCTCTTGGCTGCTTCTCTAATTAATGCTCTCCTTGCCCAACCTGTCAGTTCAATTGGATGATCACGTCTTGTTAGGTTAGAGGTTGATCCATTCTCTTTTCCATTTTCAATTACTGAACTGAAAAGTCCTCTTAGTGTTGGACTATGTTTAATAGTTAGGTGACATCTTAAGGGCACTTGTTGCACTGGATTTTATTCCTGGATATTGGAGTAAAGGGGGTTGAATCAGATGCAGGCCACAAAAACATAAGAGCATACATCATTTCTCATCCACGGCAGAATTATCCACCACGTTATGTTGGTCAGTCACATGAAACTCCAATAAAATCCACTCAAATCTGTTGCAGTAATGTGACATGTGAAAAGGTTTAAGAGGTATGAATCCTACAAGGCCCAATGTTTTAACTTATTGAATTAATCACCTTTATATGAAAACCAATCATAACAACAGTCCATGAAGCCAAATGAAAACACTGACTCATTCAGTCCTTTTGCATGCTGAGCCAACCTAAAACACAACTTTGTACGTCACATTAGATCATCTTAATGCACATTTGATCATTTTTATTGCATAATTGCATACTGAATGCATTATGTAGGGCTTTGAATATAATTCTTGAACCTGTCTGGAGGTTTAACATTTTATTTTGAAGGAGTCGCACAGATTGAATGGAAGGAAAATGTCCCGCCAGGAAATATGAATGAATACTGGTCCACTAAGAATAAAAAAAGGGTAGTTTAAGAGCTTTCCACGTTTTCTTTTAAGTGAGTGATGGCTTTGATAGGCTGCAGAGTCATTTAAACGAATGTACGCGTCAGGCATTAAGGTGGCAGATGAATCATGTCCACTTTTCCCTCCACTCTCCTCTCTTCTTGGCTTTTCCGAGAGCTTTTGGAAAAGTATAGCGTGATCGCTTACAGCTCTGGCCCTCGTTGTCGACAACCCTGCCTAAATCAACAGCTGTCCTGCTGTTCTGGTGCAAAAGACGTTTTTAAGATTATAATGGGTCTGTAAAACGGAAACCTGCCATACACCACTGATTGACGGCCAGTTCTGCACACACACGCGGAGGGCTGTGATGTTGTAGAGGTGTGTGTTTGGGATGGGTGATGATAGTGTTTCAGTCAGTGTGTGTGCGTGGGTGTGTGTGTGTCTGAGTGAGAGAGAGAAAGAAAGAGATGGCTCTAAGTGATATGTAATTGTGGTTTGCAGCATTTTGCTTCCAAAGAATCAATCAAACACGAGACAAGTACGTTAAAACAGAAATACATTGGCCTATAAGCTACATTTTCCTCTCCATTAAAGACGGGGGAAAAATCATATAAAAATACAGGAAATATTAAGGCTTTTTTAAAACTTTGAACTCCAACTGATTGCTCAATTGTTTCCTCTTGAGGTCCATGTGTGGAGAGCAGCCAGAAGACAGGCTTTTGGCACTCTTTAAACCATACTTAAAAATTTCCTACTTACCTCACACAGAAGTGTTGCTTAATCACACTCAGCGCCTGAGGAATTGTGAAAAAATGAGGCTTCATTAACTTGAGCCATGAGTACATCTGAGCCCTCTTTGTTCCGACATGTTTTTGTCTTTCTGTAGGAGATTTATCAGGTATAATGCTCTAAGAAAACGTTGTATTAAAAACAGAACATAAATATTCAGAGTATTAGGGAGATACAGTGTCTTGCAAAAGCTTAGATACCCCTTGAGCCTTTCCACATCTTTTCACATTACAACCGCTTTTTGTATCATTGGGCAGCAATTACAGCTCCAAGGCTTTTGCACATCTAGAGGTTGAAAGTTTTCCCAATTCTTAGTTGCAACATAGCTCAAGTTCAATAAGATCGAACGGAGAGCAGCTGTGAACATTAATTTTCAAGTCTGACCTTAGATTCTCAATTGTATTTAGATCAGGACTTTGGCTAGGCCATTCTAACTCATGCAGCTTTGAGTGCCCTGCATTTAGCTTTTTCCATCAAACTTGATGAAAACAAAATACTTTATTATGCAGTGATTTATATATGAAAAGAGTTCTGTTTTATGGCTTTTATTCAAATACTGATAAAAAAAAGCCAACCTTTGGCGTGGCTTAAATATTTAAATAAAAGAAATATAGATTTCAGCTATGTAAGGCTGTTATCAGAGCTAGAATGTTTTTCAGCATTTGTATTCTGAGATACAGATTTAAGAGATCACAACCATCCAGGACTGTTGATTATTCACAGATTTTAAATTTTAATGGGCAAGACAAGCTGCTTCATGCGTGTTTGTGGGTTAAAAAGATACATCTTGAGGCTTTAGTTGTTAAAGATCTATGGATTGCAACAGACTTCCCTTGAGTGATTAAAATTTTTCACATTGAAAAACTGAATGCGATGAAACTGTCATCAATTATGTCTTTAGGTAGCCAATTATAATTGTCCATTTAAAATCCATTCAATACATTTTTGAGGGCCAGTCTGTAGCTGTTGGGAGTATAACCACGATGAAAAAAATCAGAAAATAACACTGCATTAGTCTAATTTAAACATTCTGGAGATCTGTGTCCCCAGATCAATTAGCACTCCTGCAGGAGGAAAACCTGCTTGGCGTCATGGGACGCAATCTACATAAACAGCCCGACTCTCAAGAGTTGTAGTCAAAAAACACACAAAACTACCAGGTCGATAAGAAGGTTCCAGGGGGCTTCGGAGAAACCCATAATGGAAACACGCCCTCCGACTTCATAAGTCAATATTTTAGCTAAACCTGGATTGAAACTAAAATGACAACAAATTACTAAATTAGAACTAAGCTTACATTCTAGTCTATATTAAAGACTGTGATTGTAAAATGATAAAATAGGTTCAGGGGTTATCGCTCCAGGCAAAATGTGAACAAAGAGAGGCAGATGCAATATCTGGAGTTTAGTCAAGCCCCACAAGCCCATTTTCCTCACCTTGTCATGTTAGATCCCACTCAAAAGAGCCTCTTTGGCCCATTAAGGCAGCGTGTTAACTGCAGGCCTAGCTAACTCTGATGACGTTGGTGCATAGGATTGACCTCTCTGGCCTGCTGGGAGGCTGGCCGGTGTCCTTTTCCTTTTTCGAAGTTGCTCCAGAAGGCGAACCGTCTGTTTCCACAGCCACGCGCCTGCTGAGATCCAAGAGTGCGGACAGCACTCCAGTAAATTGTTTTACAAGGCCGTATGTTTGAAATGTCAAATCTGGACCCTGGTTGGTTAGTAAGAGGAAACCCAACAGTGTTGCATTTTTTGTCAAAGTACAGTCTGGGAAGGGCCCTGTTATTTTTATGTAAGAAGCATGTTGATGAAATCTGGTAAGGTGGGGAGGAAAGGCAGATGGGGGCGCTGGAGGCAAATTCTCAATGTGTGTCACAAAAAGTAGAATATTAAAAACGATTGCCAAAGCAAGTTGTTTTTCAGAGGCTTGAAGCTTCAACAGAATATGCTGGCCATTCGAAGCTAATATTGAAGCAACATCCAAGAAAATACTGAATACACTTTAAATATTCGTAAACTGTCTGAACTGGTGATTAACAATGGTGAAGGAAAGGGAGAATATATTAGTTAGCAAGCAAAAGTTGTTTTGAGTGAGAGAACAGAGATTGAGTGACAGCCTTACAACATTTGGGAGTGAGGATAAGAAATCTGGTTCCTTAAACAGACCCATACTTTGAGAGCTGACTCTCCATGAACTCTTAAATTTTTTATAACCACTTAATCCATCCAGGATCCTCGGGGGGTTGGTGCCCTTCTCTAGCAGTCCCTGGGTAAGAGGCGGGCACACCGTGGTTATGGGGCCCGTCCATCATCACAGGGCAACACATGCATACAGAATATGAATACCCATGTAGCACACACTCACAAGGCAAGTTAGAGACCAGTTTATCTAACATGCATGTTTTTGAACTGTGTGAGAAGGGAGTATCTGGAAAGAGGGGGAACATGTAAGCTCCATGTCCCAGTCCCAGGCCGGGATTCAAAACCAGAAGCTTCTTGCTACAAGGCAGCAATGCTAACAACTGCAACACACTGCAGCCCCAAAACAAACTATTTAAAGTATATTTCTATGATTGTATTGAAAGGGAGTGTGATTACATGTCTCCAGTAAATAAAATCTATCATCTGGAAGTCACTCAGAATTATCTTGGTTTCATCAAGGGTTATATTTGTCACATTTCATTTAGTCTACCAGGCTAAATTGGGGATCAGATCCACAAGCAAGAAAACTTTGTTGTGTAATGCAAGGTTGTAAGAAAATAATATTCAGTTAAAGCAAATTATGTGCAATAGTTCAGCATTTCCTGACATTATTTATCTCCAAACTTTTCAAAAGCTACAAAACGTAAATGCTACTTAGCGACTGGTACAAGTGAGGTATATAATTAGCCTTTAAAATGTTAAAGTTGTGTTTAAAAAAAAATAGCAGTCCAACTTCACCAGAACATTCATTGTATTTTTAGAGAAATTATAGTCCTACATAGCAAATTTACTAGTAGCTGTACTAAAGGAATAGAAAAACTATGACATACTAGTTATGTGTAAGTGAGTCATTATGCAAAAAGGGTGAGTTAATTCATCCATTGTTTGTACCCGCCTGTCTGTGTAGGGTCGTGAGGGGGCTGGTGCCTGATCGGGCGAGAGGCAGGGGAAGCCTTGAACAGGGCACGAGTCTATCACAGAGACACACAGGACAAACAATCCGGAGTACCCAGAGAAAACCCAAGCACACAGGGGAACATGCTAACTCCATGCAGAAAGACCCCAGGTAGGGATTCAAACCCAAGATCTTCTTGCTGCAAGGCAACAGTGCTACCAACTGCACCACTAATGTTGTACATGCTGGTTATAGTGTATACCTCTGTGGAAATCTGAGTTAATGGAAACCAAAACCAGAAAGACAAAGAAAAAAAGCTATTATTCCAATTGATCAAAAACTCAACAAAATGGACCAAATATTCGTTCTAAGGTGACCAAAGATTGTCCACAGTTAGCTATGAGTACAAGAAGATGCCTAGGAGAAGCCAAGCTTTCTGCATTAAAGTCAATTGCTCAGGAGGTTACAATTCACCAAAGAACATGTTAAGTGGTCTAAAGAAAAAAAGAGCAACACGACAAGGACTGATGAAAGCAAATGGTTAAACCCCCAAATACTTCTTTCAAGACACTGTGCACTGTGAAGCATGGTGGCTAATTTATCATGGTATGGGGATGTTTCTCATACTATGGTGTCTGGACTAATTTGGAAACATCTAAATTTCTGAAAAAGTCAAGTTGCCTTATTTTAATATCATGCTGCTGTAAAAATGTAAGGTCGTTTTTGGAGAAATGATTTACAAATGACACATTTAGCAGCAAAATCGGTTATTACCATAAACACATTTTGTTAATTGTATGGTAATTAGTTTTTTATTTTCACCCCTCTTTATTTTACCTAAATGTAACAGTTGTATGGCAACCCAATGACTTTTTGACAAATGAAGTATTGTATATCAATATAGCATTTTCAACAATGTATAATAGAGAAGAAATGCCCTTGAAATGTGTGTTTCCTTAAGACAATAACCCTCAAACACACCAGTAAGTGAGCAGCATCTTGGTTTAAGAACAATAGGATTAACGCTATGGGGCAGCCAGCCTGATCCTCGGACCTTAAATCAATAGAAGACATCAAACAAGCTGCTTCTAAGCCAAAATCAAGAAAAGTAGAGGAAGTATGGAATGTAGTCCAATCATCCGGGTCTGAATAGCTGCTTACCGATGCCAGGTTTTTTTTTTTTGACTCTATGTGAAGCAGTTCTATTAGTTTGGTGATTAACAGAACTTCTCAGCTTATACAGATTTATTCTTACTTTCTGTACGGTGATAACAAATTTATCAATTTTACTTCATGTCTTGATGAAAAAGCCTCCCTCCTTTTTCCTTCAGTCCTCTGGACTCTCTGCTGACCCTTGTTCCCATGGCAATTAGGAAGAAACCTCAGCTAATTAGTGTTTTTTTCTTTTACGAGATGCAGAGCTGCAAGGACGTGTCACCACTTTCCAAACCTTCCTCAATAGCAGGGAGAGATTTGTGTGATGGGTTAATGGCTGGGGAGTAAAAGAGCTGCAGTGGTGATATTGTGGTATTCGTGTCGGTTTGAAGTGCGCCGTGACCCTTCACAGTGTTTTATAGACATGGGTGTCCCTCTACATGTCCCACTGAATGGGACAACGAAGCACATAAACAGGACTAGACAGCACACACAACTATGAAAAGACTGCCATCAGCTCGAATGTGCCCCTGCTTTTAGAGGAGGAGAGATTTAAGGAGTGAGTTTGTGTGTCCGTGACTCTGGCAGTCACTTGTGAAGGAGTGGGGGGCCTCAAAGTCGAGGGCCCTCGCCACACAGCCTGCCCGGCTCAGCAGCAGAGATCGAGTATCTTTCTATTCTGTGTGGAGGTGACGCGTCCCCAGAAGAATGTGCTTCTCTTCCTCCCGTCGCTTGCTTCAATTTCCCCTCTGGTTGCTTACTTCACTCACACGGCCACGGAGCTGTTGCTTGAGGAATCTGGAAAACACCAGCAGGGAATGAGAGGAATTTCTTTTTCTCCTTAACCGCCCCCCCCACTCCTCACCCCTCGCTCTCTTTGCTTTAGACGCCTCCAAGGAGCCGCGCTCTTGAGTTTTCTCTTGTATCTGAACACCGTCCAACAATAACAACCTCTCATAAACAAAGGGGCTTGTTGATTGGTGGGGGAGTGGGTTCGGAGGGAGAGTGGCGATCACTGGCAGTCAGGCTCTGCTGACAAGAACAGTCCAGAAATCCCAAAAGTGGAGGCCACATGGAGGACTGTGAAGGATTTAAGGGGGACTTAAAGAATGCAGCATCTCTGAAGAACCATAAACACATGCTTTGGTTCTTTCTTGATCCATCTCTCCTCCAAAAGCACTTTGATGGACAAAACTCCTAAAGTGGAAGCTGGTCGGTGTCAGGAAACCACAAAAGTGCAGAAGGGAAAGAAAAAGAAAAGTAGTTTAGAAATTATCTGCTTTTACACCACCAGTGGTCTCGTAAAGGGAGTCTGGACCCCATCGAGCGGGTTCTGAAAGGTCCATAACGGATCTGGCCTGTCAGTTCAGCCTATAGGCAAAAACACTACAGCAGGATCATGCCAATTAAACCGAAAATCTCTTGACGGGGAAATGATAATGCAAACCGATCTCTCTTAGAATAACTCCGGCTCTAGAGTTTCCATTTTAGGGAAAAAGATCTTGCACACTACACTCCTTCTTCTGCTGAAGCAATTTTATGAGTCCCACATCAGCTCAATCCAAATAAAACGTCAAAAGGAGATATGTAAACAAACTTTTACATTTTATTATAATTACTTACGGGTTGCATACCAGAGAGAGAATTTTAGAAATACAAAGTTACCCCCAACCCCTAAAATAAAGCCTTCCACGGTTCAGTGCCTTTCAGGACTGGCAGGAGTAGTGCGCCCTCTTTTGGTCAAAAGAAAAAAAAATTACTTACTACATTATTAATGGTCAACTTGATTGAAGAAGGAATACAACCAAAACGATAACTATTTTAACTCAGGCACACACCAAGCACTCTCCAAAGATATTCATGATTTAATAGCATCCGTGTGTAAGGACTTCTACAGCATCAGCCGTCTTCGGTCATCATTTTTCTGCAGGCTTGAACGGATCAGACCAAATCTTCAGACCTCCAGACAAAAATAAACAAACAAAAAACACACATCAATAAATGTAGGAATTCAGAAAATACTGAAGCAACCTAAGTAAGATTATTTTGACATTAATGATTGGTATCTGAGACTTCCTCAGTCGGTGTGGTATTGTGACTACTTAATAGTAACATTAGGGGGCTCTAAATGACCTCCTCGCTAAGTACAATGTTGTTATTATTAGCGACAGAGGGATCTTTGACCATTCCTTTTTTAATCTCTCTAGATCAGCGATGTCTAGCTCTAGTCCTAGGGGCAAGTGCACTGCAGGTTTAAGTTGTCTCTTTGCTCCAAACAGCTGATTTAAAGGGCTGAATCACCTCCTCAGCATGTTACCTACAGCTCATTAGCAGAACCAAAGCTTTGATTCATGTGTGTCAACTCAGGGCAAAATCTGAAACAGGCATAGCAACAGCCCTTGATGAGAGACTTTGGACATCGTTGTTGTTGCTAAGGAGACAATTCAACAGTTTGATTCAGGTGTTTTGGATCAAGGACGGAACTAAAAGTTGCAGGACATCGTGCAGCCGAGGACCGCAGTTGGAAACCCCTTCTCTAGATCGTCCAGAGCCCTCTCATGGTCTCTCCTTATCATCACACAGGGGTTCTATAGATCTAGTAGCTGAGAATGATGATGGGAGGATTTTGTATCTGTGTTGATTGGACTGTATGTTTTAAATCCTTATCCTGTTGAAAGACCCATTTTAGGTTCTCCAGCAGATTTTTTATTTATTATCTCCTGGTATTTCAAAGAGTCTGTGATGCCATGTGTGTAAATTTTGGGAGAACCACTGTACATGATACTGAGGTTGGATCAGATAATTGTAAATTAGCTCTAATCAGTATTAAACGCGTACAGTCACCATAGTGGCTGTATAACCCTAGATGTCTGCAGTTGTATGTATGCAACATTTACTTTATTTGCAGTTCAGTCATACTGTTGCTGTGTTTGACAAGAACATTTTCAAAAAAGTAAAGTGTGGGGAGGGGGGGGGAGAGAGAAACAGCTTTGGAGAAGGAGCATTCCTGATTTGGAGTGAGATTTAAGTTGAGAGTGTGAGAAATAGTGGAAAACCTTGGTTCTCACTGAAGAAAAGTGAGAGTTAGTAAACAAAAACAGCCAGCTCTTTAAATCTGAACCGCTTTCTTACCTGCTGGCTGCACTTCTGCCTGATTGATTCCTTCGCGGTTCACCTTCTGGACTTCTCCTAGTAGAGGACCACAGCATACAGGTTAACAATTCAATCGGTATCATACGGGTTTTTTTTAAACATACTTCTGGGCAAGACTAGAACTTTGGTGATACTATTGGTGATACTCTTTCTTCTATTTCCTTGCTAAAGGTGCATCAGAGTAAAAGCTATTTGGGCAGTGATTCTATCTGGTTGTGGATGCTGTGGAGCTGGAAGGATTTTTGCTCGTACTTTTTTTTACTTTCAGACAGTATTTATGATGCGTAACCTTGGTAACAAGGTAATGTTTTGACAACTGGGAGCTCCCGATTAGCATCTCAAAAGCTCAAATAACACCTGAACTACAACCCCAAATCCCAGAGGAGTTGAAAAGGAGGCTTCATGGATGCAGAACAGGATCAAAGAGGAGAGAGAGAAGGAGGAAGTTCACACCATTTCTTCCATTGATCATAATTAGATCCACAATTAGACATTGTGAAAACAGATTAATGGATATTTTATATGAATGTGTGTCAACAGAAATAAAATAAAATATCTTCCATCGATCATAATGGACAAGGACTATGTCTCTGACTCCAACGTCTCTCTGACTGACTTTCTAACCATACAGGCAGACAGAGATTTAAAGAGTAGCGGCAAAAACAAATGAGGTGGGTTAGCAGTGCTTGCCAACAACTGACAGCATCGTCCAAGACATGTTGTTGTGCAATATCGTCTCAGTTGGCTGGATATTGACTTGTTGGCATGTTATGATGGTCATTAGACTGCCATGCAACAGTCTTCAGTCAGAGGCCTCTTCAGATCAGCAAGACTGACCGCTATCGGAGATTCTTCCTGCCCACAGAATCAACAACAACTCTTTGAAGATACTTGGATGGTCTGAGTTTTTGAATTGAATATGTCATCAAAAAAGCCAAACATAGAAATCGATTTAAATCATCATCACCAACACTTGTTATTAACGCTCATTGTTTTAGTGAGTAATTAAACAATATCCTGATATCCGTCATAAGCAATTAGGTAGACACCATAATAATTGAAAGTAATTTTACTACAGACTGTCCAGGTTTTGTTGTGTGTTTTGTGGTAAATTGTGGCAAACAAACCCGTAGAAGTCGAACAGGGAACAATTACAATAATTTTGAATAGCCAAAGTCGATTCTTATTGGTTAATTTTATTTCAATACAACATCGCTTTTAGCGCTATAACTTCAATAAGCTGTCAAATAAAATGAGTTTACAACGTATCATTTTTGGTTACTTACTGTACTCGTCCCTATGTGTCAGAGGATAGAAAAATATGGGATAAAACGCAGCGGCCACCGCCGTTATAAAGCCTCCAAACACGAGCGCAATTTTGGTGTTTTTAGACATCTTTTTGTTACATGTGAAGCTACGCTCGCACCTCTAAAAGCTCACAGGGTTTACTTTACAGGATTGTTTCGGGTGGGAAAGGTTAGAAGCGCCGTACCGGATGAGTCGTCAAAGATGGTCGCGCTCCATTTTCCAGCCGGCGAGCCACACGGTGCATAAAAGAGGCTGGGTTTGCCCCTGGTTAGACTGTGCCAGCGACAAAAACAAACAATGATAAAAAATAAAATAAATAAACAAAAATAAATAACAAACAATGATAGCACTAATAAATATTAATAATACAACGATAATAAAAGTAAAAAAAGTAACAACTGACAAAAAGTTGTAGAAATTGAGACAATAAAATTAAATATCTAAATAAATAATTAACTATTTATGTATCCATGTATTGCTCCCAATATTTCTTTTCGGATTTGCTTTATTCAACCAATGACAAAACGAAAAAAAAGAGAACAGGAAAAACAAACAAACAAAAACAACACAGAATACATGAATACAGAACAAACCAGGGTCACATAATTGTAAAACTCTACACAAAAATTGAGTTAAAAAAATTAGGCAACAGAGGGATTGTGTACTTAAAAAGAATAAGAACATTTAGGGAAATGTAAAAAATAACCAGACAAATACAATTTAAAAATTGCAAAAATAAATATATTGAAATAACATAGAGGTAATAAAATTGTTGTTGAGATAAAAACAGGAATGAGCACATAAAAAGCACATAACAGAACCATACTGACAAACCATAGTTGTATTTTCAAGTTAAAAAATAGATAACCACAATAGAGTTATAGATTGAGGTTCCTCACATTTTACTCCCTTTTGTCTTATTGAATATACTTCATTGAACCAATCACAATGAAGCTCTTTGGGGTGTACTAGTTGCCGACCTTTTATATTTGCTGCCCCTCTCTGCATAATTCACCTTAGTCTTGTTTTTAATGAGCCAAAAATTTTTATGCACATTTTCAAAACTAAATATAAAAAAAACTTAGTCCATAATTGTTTGGATTAAGCCATGTTAATTCAATATTTCTTTATTGCTCATTTATGCTGTCAGTGGATAATAATCTAGTAAACTAATGAGTTTGCCCTGACAGCAGCAGTAGTCTCTGACCTCCTCCCGATTCTAAACTCCTCCCACGCCGCTTCGTCGATGCCAACGGCCGGACCATCCGCCAGCCGACTGTAAAGGAGGAGCGCCCAGTCACATGCTTCTGCAAAACAATAATAAGAAAAACGAGGAAGTCTTTGTGAAGTCTCGGGAGTTTGTCGCCAAAGCTCCTGTCGCCTTTATGAGCTGACAAAATGGGTTGCTTAACCCTGATCGTGTTCGTCTGCTGGTTTTGTTCGGGTAAAACTGCAGGAGAGGATCAGCCCATTCAAACATTTGTGATTCCTCACAGCCACATGGATGTGGGCTGGGTGTACACCGTCCAGGTTGGTGTGTTCATATTGCAACCATACTGTAGAGTGTGTGCTGTTTTATTTAACTTTAACGCGCGTGTGTGTGTGTGTGTGTGTGTGTGTGTGTGTGTCTCCTGCAGGAGAGTATGCACGCCTATGCGGCCAACGTGTACAGCAGTGTGACAGAGGAGCTGTCAAAGATGAAAGAGCGCAGGTTTATATCTGTGGAGCAGGAGTTTTTCAGACTATGGTGGGACTCGGTGGCCTCGGATATTCAGAGGAAACAAGTATGAACACACGCCTACAATCACATGGTTGACAATCTGAACTGACCTCTGTTTAAGGCCGGCATGCAGTAACTATTTTCCTTTGCTTCCTGTTCGGTTCTTGTAACCTTACTTCCTTACAGGAATGCCGCTTCTTTTTGCTTGTTGTTAGGATCCTGAATAATGAAGTACAAAAAAAACCCCACCGTGACTACACCTGGAACCTTTTGAAGCAACATGTCGAGAGTGAAGCAGGACTCCAGAGTTTTGTTTTGCTCACAAATGGTTAACAAAGCATGTCCTTTCTGTAACTGAGTGCAGTGCAGCGGTTCTCAGATGCCCCTAATTGTGCTCACCCCCCCAACTCCAGCTTCCCACACCACCAAAACGTCATCAATTCCCCGATTAAGCCTGTTATCCAAAAACAATATATATATATATATATATATATATGTATGTCCAATTTCCCAGTTAGGGTTAATTAAATTGAATGCGGTATCAAACGTCTGAAAGCTCTTTAGGTCATTACAAAAACCTGACAATGTTGGTAAAAATGGTAAAATGTTGGCGAAAAATGGCAGGTTTACATGGCATTAACTTCTGAAACCAAAACCAATTGGACTAATAGATTTATGGACCCAAATTGCGCTGAAGGAATTTTCAATCCTCATCCATCCATTGTGTATTCCCTGTTATCCTTACGGGGATGCAGGTGCCTATCTCCAGAGGTCATCAGGCGAGAGGCGGGGTTCACCCTGGACAGGTCGCTAGTCCATCACGGGGCAACACGGAGAACCACAGCACAAACAACCGTCCACACTCTCATACCTGAGGGCAAATTAGAGAGACCGATCAACCGAACAGTCATGTTTTTGAACTGTGGGTAGAATCTGGAGTGCAAACTCCATGCAGAAAGACCACAGGCTGGGATTTGAACCCAGGACATTTTTGCTGCAAAACAGTGCTCCCACCTTGCAGCTTTACCGGCTTTTCCTCTCTAGCCCTGTTATTTCATAAAACACTATTATGCCGAGTCAAGCATGTACAGCATGCTTCCTTTGTATCAGTGTTTAAAAAAGCTCATAAAACCTTGGATTTCAGGTATTATTCCTACATTGTTTTTTTTTCCCAATGAGTCATTTAATGTGTCCCCACTGTAGGATTTAATTCAAATTCAAATTCAATTCAAAAATACTTTATTGATCCCAGAGGGAAATTAAGTGTTGGTATAGCTCATATAATTAATTCTTTAAGGAGTTGTTGTAGATGATAATGGCTGTGGGCAGGAAGGATTTCCTGTAGCGGTCTGTATTGCAGCGAAACTGAAGAAGCCTCCGACTGAAGACGCTCTGTTGTTGTATGACTGTCTCATGAAGAGGATGCTCAGGGTTGTCCATAATTTTTTTGATTTTATGAAGAATCCTTCTTTGCATTATCATCTCTAGATTTTCCACAGTTGTCCCAAGAACAGAACCAGCCTTCTTTATCAGGTTGTTTAGCCTTTTTAAATCCCTGGCTCTGATGCTGCTACCCCAACAGATGACGGCTGAAGAGATTACACTCTCCACAACAGACTTGTAGAAGATTTGCAGCATCTTGCTGCAAACCTTGAAGGACCTAAGCTTCCTCAAGAAGTACAGTCTGCTCTGTCCCTTCTTGTAGACGGCTTCACTGTTGCGCCTCCAGTCCAGTCTGTTGTCAAGGTGAACTCCGAGGTATTTATACTCCTCAACCACCTCCACTTCTTCTCCCATGATGGAAACAGTGTTTGACTTATCCCTGTTTCTTCTGAAATCTACAATCATCTCCTTTGTTTTGTTCACATTCAAGGTGAGACGATTGTTTCCACACCATGTCACAAAGCGGCCCACCAGCTCTCTGTATTCAGCTTCTTGTCCATCTCTGATACACCCGACAATTGCAGAGTCATCTGAGTATTTCTGCAGATGACACGTCTCTGATTTGTACTGGAAGTCTGAGGTGTACAGAGTGAAAAGGAATGGTGAGAGTACGGTCCCTTGTGGTGCTCCTGTGCTACTGACCACCTGGTTTGACACACAATTCTTCAGTCTCACAAACTGTGGTCTGTTTGTCAGGTAGTCATTGATCCAGGCGATTGTTGAGGGCTCCACCTGTGTCTTCAGGAGTTTCTGACAAAGCAAATCAGGCTGAATTGTGTTAAATGCACTAGAGAAATCAAAGAACATGATCCTCACAGTGCTGCCTGCTTTGTCCAGATGACAGTGGGTTGGTTGAAGTAGGTGGATGATGGCATCTTCAACTCCAACTCCACAACGATAAGCAAACTGCAGTGGGTCCTGATATGTTCTTGTTTGCTTACTCAGGGGGGCCAACAGGAGTCTCTCCAGGACCTTCATGATGTGGGATGTCAGGGCAACGGGTCTATAGTCATTGATGACTGAGGGGTGAGTTATTTTGGGTACTGGAACAAGGCAGGATTTCTTCCACAACACTGGAACCTTCTCCTGAGTTAAGCTAAGGTTGAAGATGTGCTGCAGAATCCCACAGAGCTGCTCTGCACAGGCCTTCAGGACTCTGGGGCTGACACCATCTGGACCTGCAGCCTTGTTCCGGTTCAGTTTCTCCAGCTGCCTCTTCACCTGACTTTTGGAGACAGACAAGTGGGAGGGGGAGGCAAAGGGGGTAGCAGCACCTCCTGACTTTGTTGAAGTCAAACTTGTGGAATCAGAAGAGTCCATGCCTGAGGTGAAGGATAAAACATCCGAGGTGTAACAGGGAAACTGTTGATCAGAGGAGAGTGGGATGTCTGTTTGGCTGGGAACAGGAGAGGTGGATGCTGAGCTAGTTCCTGAACTGAACCTGTTGAAGAATATGTTCAGTTCATTGGCTCTGTCCAGACTTCCATCTATCCAATCCTTCCTGTCCTTAAAACCTGTGATCTTTCTCATTCCTGACCAGACATCTCGGATATTGTTTCTCTCTAGTTTGTTCTCCAGCTTCTTCCTGTATGCCTCCTTGCTGTCTCTGATCTTGACCTTAAGTTGCTTCTGTATACTCCTCAATAATTCCCTGTCTCCCTCCCTGAAGGCTCTTTTTTTCTTGTTTAGCAGTTCCTTCAGGTCACTGGTGATCCAGGGTTTGTTATTCGGGAAGCATCTCACTGTTCTGGTGGGGATGATGTTGTCCACACAGAAGTTCATATAGTCAGTCACACACTCAGTCATGGCATTGATGTCCTCTCCATGTGCTTGGCAAAGAGTCATCCAGTCTGTGGTTGCAAAACAACCCTGCAGGGCTTCTTCAGCTTCCTGTGACCATTTTCTCACAGTTCGTTTTGTCACAGGTTGCCTCTGAACAAGGGGTTTATATTCTGAACATAGAAAAACAAGATTGTGATCTGATTGTCCCAGTGGAGGTCTTGGTTTGGACGTGTATGAATCCTTTACATTTGCATAAAAGAAATCCAAGGTCCTGTTTTCTCTTGTAGAGCAGCTGACAAACTGTTGAAATGTTGGAAGTGTAGTAGAGAGCAAGGCATGATTAAAATCACCAGATATTGCCACAAATGCATTGGGGTGCTGTGTCTGTAGCTTAGCAACAATGGAACTGATGACATCACATGCATTGTCGGCAACGGCTGAAGGTGGAATGTAAACAACTGCCAAAGTTACACTGGTGAACTCTCTTGGTAAATAATATGGACGAAAACTCACTGCTAAGAGTTCGACATCTGGGCAGCAGAGACGGCACTTCACAGTAACATGTCCTGGATGACACCATCTGTTGTTTACAAGCACTGCTACTCCACCACCTTTTCTTTTCCTGCTCGTCTTCAGATCTCTGTCTGCTCGTACAGTCAGGAAGCCTGGCAGACAGACGTTGGAGTCGGGGATATGATCCAGTAGCCACGTCTCCGTAAAACACATAACACTGCATTCACGGTACTCTGGCTGAGTCCTTGTAAGGGCTTGGAGTTCATCCATCTTGTTAGCCAGTGATCTTACGTTGCCCATTATGATCGATGGAAGAGATGGCTTGAACTTCCTCTTTCTCTTTCTCCTTTTCGCTCCTGCTCTGCATCCACGTCTCCTCCTTATCAACTCATCAGGGATTTGTGGCTTCAGTTGAGGTATTATTTCAGCTTTTGCGATGTTAATCAGCTGCTCCCGGCTGTAAACCACATTGTTGCCATGGTTACGCATCATAACAAATTGTTAAAAAGGGAAAAATTTACAGCAAAAATCTTTCCAGCTTCACAGCACCAAAAACTAGAAAGTATACAGGTAAAAAAATGCAATCTTCTTTAAGAAAAAAGAGGAACCAATGTACAAAAAAAACATAACTTAATATGTAACCAACAGAGCCACTCCAACATGCAGCCACCCAGAGCAGCGCAATTCTAGAATTCTAAGCTGATCTTATGGATTCCCCCCATCTAGGTCCGACAGCTTGTGAAAGAAGGTCGGCTGGAGTTTATCATCGGAGGCCAAGTGATGCACGATGAGGCGGTAACGGACCTGGAAGACGACATCTTGCAGCTGACTGGTAACCGGACTCTCGCTCCTCCTAGTCCCAACAGGTTTGCCGCTGAGACTCACCCTGCCTCCTGACTCTGCTGGCGTTTCAGAGGGCCACGGCTTCCTGTACGAAACCTTCGGCGTGCGTCCACAGTTCTCCTGGCACGTGGACCCGTTCGGAGCCTCGGCCACCACGCCGGTGCTGTTCTCCCTGGCCGGGTTCAACGCGCACCTCATCTCGCGCATCGACTACGACCTCAAAGACGGCATGCAGAAAAACAAGGTGCTCTAGGACCGCAGCCATGCACTCTGACTACAAGAGGAAGCTGATTATTATTTACTGGCTATTTTCTGACTGCAGAGACTGCAGTTTGTGTGGAGAGGGTCTCCCTCTTTGAAAGCCCAGCAGGAGATCTTCACTCACACCATGGACCAGTACAGCTACTGCACTCCGTCTAACCTACCATTCTCCAACAGGTATTTTGCATTAATAATTCATCTTTCTATGTGCAACTACAGTGCTTTGCAGAACTTTTTACTTTGCAACCACAACCTTAA
The DNA here is from genome assembly GCA_963556495.2 of Valencia hispanica. NCBI lineage: Eukaryota > Metazoa > Chordata > Actinopteri > Cyprinodontiformes > Valenciidae > Valencia > Valencia hispanica. The sequence continues at coordinate 21,876,951 of OY747714.1, read as the reverse complement.
ATGTATTTTATTGGGACTTTATGTGACAGACCAACTCAAAGTAGAGCATAATAGGGAAGTGGTGGGAGACCAATGCGTGGTTTTCAAAGGGTTTTTACAAATAAAACACTGAAAAGAGTGGCATGCATTTGTATTCAGTCCCACTGAGTCAGTATGTAGCAGAACCACCATTCACTACAATTGCAGCTGCAGGTCCTTTGTAGTACCCTTATACCAGATTTGCACATCTACAGACTGAGATTGTTGTCCACTTTCAGCCAAATAGCCCAAACTCAGATGGGAACGGAGAGCATCCGGGAACAGAAATGTTTAAATCTTGCCAAAGATCAATAGTTTGATTTAGATCTGGACTTTGACTAAGTTTTATCTAAACCACTCTACTGTAGTTCAGGCTTTATGATTGGGGTAGCTGTCCTGCTGGAAGGTAACACCAACCCCCCCAAGAAAAATGCACCAAATTAATTAATAACAGAGGAACCGTCCTGTTTGTTTTTGTTCCACCTCAGATCTGGTTTCTACTGGAACGGCGTCGCTTTGTTCCCGGACCCCCCTAAAGATGGCGTCTACCCCAACATGAGCCTCCCCGTCACCAAGGAGACGGTGCGCGCGTACGCTGAGACCATGGTGGAGAACATCAAGCAGAGGGCTGCGTGGTTCAGAACCAACCATGTGCTCTGGCCTTGGGTAGGTAATGTAAACTCTCCTTTTCAGGACTTTTATCTTGGAAAGCTTTCTTTTTTCTGAATGCAGTTTTTGGATCATTGTGTGTTTTTTTGTTTTTGTTTTTTTTTAGGGCTGCGACAAACAGTTTTACAACTCATCAGTGCAGTTCCGAAATATGGACCCACTGCTGACGTACATCAACCAGAATAGCAAGGAGTTCGGAGTAACGGTCCAATATGCAACTCTGAGAGAGTACTTCCAGTCAATCCACCAATCAAATCTTACCTGGAACGTTCGTGGGAGTGAGGATTTTCTGCCATATTCAACAGGTGTGAAATGTTGAGGAGTATGTTTTCTAGCAGAATATACAGTTGGAATTTTGGAGTTCCATAGCAGTCTGGAAAATTAAGTAATATTTTTTTTCTCCAGATTTTCATTCCCTAATCTTCCCTCTGTGGTTCCATCACTCCTTCCTTCTGATTTTTGTCATAAATTCATCGTGAAATAAAGTATTTTTTTTATTTTGAAATTACCATGTAGGACTCTAGGAAGTTTACTGTGGAAAAGTCTGGAATTTTCACCCTGGACCCTGGAGGTTGTGTATAACATGCACACATACGGGAACTCTTTTTGCTACATTTCACAGAGCTCTACCAGGCGTGGACGGGGTTTTACGCCTCCAGAAATGCCCTGAAGGGAGTGGCGAGACGGGCCAGTTCCCAGCTGCACGCAGCAGAGACTCTCTTCACCCGATACCGGATCAGCTTCCCAGACGGACCGGTCGCTAAAGACTGGGCTCTGGATAAACTCAGGGCTCTGCGCTGGGCTGTCTCCGAGGTAATCCGTCCTGGGAGTCAGCTTTTGCATCTGAAACAGTCATTCAAAAAATGAATCATTTAACATAAAAATATTGTAATTCGCTCCAGGTCCAGCACCATGACGCCATTACCGGTACCGAGTCTCCCAAAGTGGCGGAGATGTACGTGCAGCACCTCATGCAGGCCATGATGGGAGCTGAAGAGCTTCTAGCTGCGCTCTTCCTGCTGCCGCATAACCTGGCCGTCTCCGGCGTTCCCAACAGAACTTTCCAGGGAAAAGGTGAGTGCTGAAATGTTTACCCCTTTTTTAATTTTACATTCCTAATTATCCTAATAATGGATTTTCTCTTATCCACATAGGGTCAGAACTATACATATACGTTGTTCACCCTAATCTTGTAACAAATGGTAGTGGAGGTTCTAGAAGTCGGTAGTTTTTCTTTGCAGCATTAAAAGGGTCACCGATCCTCAGAACAATGGCAAAATCCAAGGATCTCAGTGAAGATGTAAGCAGGAAAACTGTAGATTTCCACAAGTTCTCTAATTGTACGTTACAAGTTATTCAGACGTTTCACTCAGTTTCCGAGGTATGGAATAAGATCCAAACTGTCACCCTGAGATGAAAGGAGATTGGTTAGGATGCTCAGGAACAGGCCAAGAACAAGCAAGGATCAAACCTGTGTATAAACCAGAAGGGCCACTGTCGGGAATAAAATAGGTTTTACGTCAATTTTTCACCAAGAAGAAACTCCTCCTCCAAAATCGACACCTTTATGCTCTCCTCGAACTGCTCAGGTTAGAAAAGGTTGAAGGTATTTGGTCACAATGACAACTTTGTTTGAAGGAGTCATAGTGAGGTGTTTTAACATGGCAGCATCATGCTGTGGGGATGGAATAATGAAAAAGATGCGCCAGCTCCGAATTCTCCGACGTTAAAATCAAATCAACAGATTTATTGTTGAAGCTCTGAGGCAGTTGGGTGCTCCAACAGGACTGACTTTTGTTGTTGTTGCTGTCTGTGCTGTGCCACTTATGCCTCCTGTTCCTGATAACACCTCTTTGGGTCCACAAATGATTTTTATATATGTCTCTATTCTAGTTGCTGATCAGGCTCTGGAGCAACATGTGATCATTTACAACCCGCTGGCGTGGAACATCACATCCATCGTTAACGTCACTGTGACGTTCCCGAGCGCAGCCGTCTGTGACGACGATGGAAAACCTGTCCCTGCACAGGTCCATAAATGTCTCCTCCTGTTTAAGTTGAAGTAGTTCATCCATCATGTGCTGAAATCAATCCCGTCCTCTTTCTCTCCTTCCGTTTTGCAGATCCAGAGGTCGGCACAGTCCAACGCCTCCTACGACCTTTTCTTTGTGGTGCAGCTCGGCGGACTTCAGCACAGGAAATACTCCGTTCACGTCTCTGAGAAGCCGTGCTCTGGGAAGTTCACGTGTGAGCACACTTACGAAGCACGAGGGGTTGTGTTCCAGCGGCGGCGTGTGAAGGACTGGGAGAAAACGGGAAGGCGGCTGCTGCCCGTTCTGAATGGCTGTTACAAACTCCTGTTTGACCAGGACACCAACCTCCTACACAGCGCCACCAACCTGTGAGTTTGAAACCTTTTTATCCGAAACAAGATGTTTCTCTCCTACAGGTGGAACCCGAAAAAATTCAAATACCGTGTAAAAGTTAATTTATTTCAGCAACTTAACTTAAAAGGTGAAACTAATATATGATATAGACTCATTACATGCAAAGAGAGATTTTCAAGCCTTTATTTGTTATAATTTTGATGATTACGGCTTACATCTTATGAAAACCCCAAATTCAAAATTAGAATATTACATGAAATAAAACAATAACAGAAGTATTTTAAATAGAGAAATGTTAGACCTCTGAAAAGTCTAATCCTGCATATGTATCCAATACTTGGTTTTGGGCCCCTCTTGCATCAATTACTGCCTCTGTGGCGTAGCATGGATGCTATCAGCCTGTCGCACTGCTGAGGTGTTATGGAAGATCAGGATTCTTCAATAGCAGCCTTCAGCTCTTCTGCATTGTTCAGTTTCATGTTTCTCATCTTTCTTTTGGCAATGCCCAATAAATTCTCTATGGGGTTCAAGTCTGGCAAGTTTGCTGGCCAATCAGTCACAGTAATCCCACGGTCATTGAACCAGTTTTTGGTACTTTTGGCAGTCTGGGCAGGTGCCAAGTCCTGCTTTAAAATGAAGTCAGCATCTCCATAAAGCTCATCTGCAGAAGGAAGCATGAAGTGCTCCAAAATGTCCTAGTAGATGGCTGAATTGACTCTGGATTTAATAAAGCTCAGTGGACCAACACCAGTGGATGACATGTCTCCCCAAATCAACACAGACTGTGGAAACTTCACACTGGACTTCAAGCATCTTGGATTGTGTGACTCTCCATTCTTCCTCCAGACTCTGGGACCTTGGTTTCCAAATGAGATGCTAGATTTGCAGTTCTTGTTTTCTTTAGCCCACGCTTCTGATGTTTGTTGTTGTTCAGGAGCGCCTTGACAAGAGGAATATGACATTTGAAGCCCATGTCCAGGATCCGTCTGTGTGTGGTGGCTCTTGATGCTCTAACTCCAGCCTCAGTCCACTCCTGGTGAAGGTCCCCAACACTTTAAAATGGCCTTTTCCTGACAATCCTCTCCAGCCTGCGGTCATCCCTGCTGCTTTTTTCTTCCACACTTTTCCCTTCCACATAACTTTCTATTAATGTGCTTTGATACAACACTTTGGGAACATCCAACTTCTTTCGCAATTACCTTTTGAGGCTTTCTCTGTTTATGGAAGGTGTCAATGATGTTTTTCTGCACAACTGTCAGGTCAGCAGTTTTTCCCATGACTGTGCTTCCTACTGAACCAGACTGAGGGACCATTTAAAGTCTATGGAACCCTTTGTAGGTGTTTTGGGTTAATTAGCTGATTAGAGTATGACACTTTGAGCCTAAAATATTGAACCTCTTAACAATATTCTAATTTTATGAGATTTTGAATTTGGGGTTTTCATAAACTCTAGGCCATAATCATAAAAGTATAATAAATATATGCTTGAAATATCTCGATTTGCATGTAATGAGTACATATATATCAGTTTCACCTTTTATGTTGAATTACTGAAATAAATAAACTTTTGCATGATTTTCTAATTTTTCCAGTTTCACCTATCTTAGTTCATTCCAGCAGCACACCTGCTGGTAATACTTGGTAACACCCCTCTGTTGCCAACAGGGCCGTCTTCAATAATAACATCTCTAAGGTGTTTTACAGGGTTTAGTTCCAGCACAGAGATTTTGTCTGTTGATTTGATCATACATTTTTCATTATTCTGCTATGAGGCTCAGTGACAACCCTTTATTTTTCTTTTTGCCAGATTTCTACGTAAAACCTTCTGGCATTTCAAACTGTCCATGATGCCGTACACTAATACGAATCACAGGGCCTTTAAAAAAAAGAATCAGACCCTCAGCATGACAGATCCTACACCTTACTAAACACTGAGCATAAGTTTTATATTAACATCTTCATCTGTGACATTCGTTTTATTTGATTTTGAAACTCTTCACTCTTAAACTCTGGTCCTCATCCGACTTTGTCACGTTTTCCGTTTCTTAAACTTTTTAATCCTTGCTCCGACTGACATGGGCAAATTCAGATGAGGAAACTGTTTTGTTTTGGCCATTTGGTGACTTTTGAAAATTAGCAAATATCTGCCTCCCTTAAATGGCATGTTCTCCTGTCTTTCCCATTTTGATTATGAGAAAATGTATAAATTATTTGAGCATAAATTGTACTTTTGCATGCCACTTTTTAGTCACGTTTATGTTGCAAATGTTTCCTAATACAGTATTTTTTTTCTCTCACTTAAATATTGAATACGATTGTATATATTTTACAGCTTTTATAAATCTTTATTACGCCAATAAATATGAATTGACAATATATATGTACAGCATAAACTAATAACTCTCTGATATATGCCCTGTGTTTCCTTACTGTCAGAAAGGAACAAAGGCAAGTCAGGATGACACAGGATTTCTGGGAATACGATGCTAATGGAGATGTGAAAGCAGGACCCATCTCTGATAACTACATATTCAGTGCTAATGGGTCGGCTGCTCGGGCCTACAAGGCTGTGGAAATGGAGATCATCCCAGGAAAGGTGCTCACGGAGATCAGGCAGCGGTTCTACAGGTTGGTAACTGGATTTTGGATCTAATGAAGAAGATTTGAGCTTCTTTTTTGATTAATGACCAACACTGATTTACTCTTCCAGAGAGGATGGTGATGAGGACTACGCCTACTCTATCACAACTTGCGTCCCAGAATATCCAGAGGCCGGACTCCCGTGCCACAGACTGGAACAGACTTACTCTCTGGGCCCCCTGCGCCTCAACACAGAGGTGGTCCTCAGAACCAGCTCCTCCCTCCAGAACAACAAGACTCTGTACTCGGATGACAATGGCTACCAAATGATGAAGAGAACCTACAAGAGATTCACTAATAACACTTTAGCAAGGGTGGGATATTTTACAAACTGTGTGTTCCTCAGGTTTGGTATTTACTTGTAAAGATGCTCCATTTTCCTGTCTGCAGAACTACTTCCCCATGGTTAGAACAGCCTACATCGAGGACGACCTCAGCCGCCTGGTGCTCCTCAGCGACAGAGCTCACGGTGTGTCGAGTCAAGCCGACGGACAACTAGAGGTAACAAAGTAACACAAAATACTTGATATATGATTTTAGGCACAGATGCACTTGAGAAATTATTTTTTTCTCTCAGGTGATGCTCCATCGCCGTCTTTGGAACAACTTGCAGTGGAACCTCGGCTACAACCTCACTCTAAACGACAGCTCGGTTGTGAGGCCCACCTTTTGGATGATGCTCGGCTCTTTGAGTGCAACCTCCAGGCTGTACCAGAGGGGGGCGGTAGAGCTGCAGCACAGACCAGTCGTCACGGCAATAGATCAGCCTAGTAAGTACCCTCATACAAAGGAGTTCCCAAAGGATATGCTGCTGACCTGCCGATACTGATAATGACTCCTACTCAGTCTTAAAAACTGTAAAAAAGTAGGAGATGTGATTTGTATAATTTTCCAAGTCTGGAAACAATAAAATTCTAAATGAAAAATGTTTGAAATCCCAAACGGTTTTAATTATTCAATAGTCTTAAAGGTCAAAATTTATTTTATGAAAAACATGAAGGGCTTTAATATTGATCAATGATTGCAAAGTGTTTTTATACCGTTTAAATTTGGTTAAACCTTTTTAAGAACTATATTCATATAACAATATTTATATAAATATATTTATATTGCAACAATATATAAAATATTATCTTTAAACTCATTGCTTTTAGTAGGTGTAATATTTTCATATCAGAAGCGATTTGATGTGAGCGATTAGTCGCTGTAAATCAGGATTTTTACTTATTTCAAAAGATACAAAATGATTACCAAGGTGAGTTTTTGCACTGCCGTTAGCGTCTAATATTAGCGCAGTTAGCACAGCATCATTAAAATGGCGTCCTCTTTGTGCGTTCCCTAGAAAATGTAGATTCTTGTTCAATTTCCAAAAAACTACCAACATTTCCAAAAACCTTTTTTTTTTTCTTTATAAAATATACATATAAAGATAAAACAGAGCAACTTTGCTGTGCTCTGTTTCAGCCTTCCTGTTGTCTGCTAAAAGTCTTGCTCTTTCTTGTCTGAATGAACCTCAGAAAAACTTAGACTTGCCATAGACTGTTTCATTTTTAAAAAGCCTCTTACACATTTGATGCTTCCTCTGACTTGATATTAAACACTTGATAATGAAACTAGGTAATTGTGAGTATATGTCTCTCAGTAACAACACAGATGAGTGTTCTTGTCAAACTTATCTGGTAGAGCTTAGAATGGAGCATTTACTGATTGGGGAAAAACGTCTGATTATTACATTTCTGACTGGCTAGTCACTGGTCAAAGCAAACGAAACAAAAGAATTGTCAAATTGCGGTGACCAGATCATTTCTGTGTAATTTTACATAAACAAATCATGTCCTCTTTTGCTTAAGTTTAAAAAGCTTTCTTATATTTTTCTATAGGTAAGTCCTGGAAGGAAAAAGAGTCCAGGTTTAGCTCTCCAGTGCCTCCCGTTGTTTTGCCTCCCAACCTCCAACTGCTCAGCCTCAGCATCCCAGGATGGAACTACAGCTCCAACCATGATCTTCACTTCAGCCACGTACATTCAGGTGCTCTACGTCTGAATAATGCATCTGCAGATTTCCTTAATATTCTGAATTTTCTCATTTTTTGTTCTGTGTGACACTCAAACAGGTAAGGAGGCGCACTCTGAGCCAGACTATGATCGTGTTCTGTTGAGAGTCATGCATCTGTTTGAGGAGGGAGAGGACCCCGAGTTTTCCAAGCCAGTCACAGTAAACTTAAAGGTACTGATGCAAAAAGACAGACTGCTCTCCCAGTGCTTTTCTAGTTTTTTATGTTACAACTACAAACGTATATGCTTTATTTATTTCTATTTTAGGAGAATTTTCTTTGACAGACTCTTCTTTTGTGATCAGGATGTTTTGAAGGGGTTAGGGGAAGTGAGAGACGTGGAGGAGCGTTCTCTCACAGGAACCTGGAATATCACAAGTCTGCAAAGGTGGAAGTGGAAAACTGCAGATTCTTCTGTGAAAAGTAAGGAATGGTCTAAACAAGAAAGGGAAGAAATGTTGTGTTTAGTGACTGAGACATGTATAGTGTTTTTTTTTTACAAAACCTTTTCTTGTCTCTTATTTTAGAAAATGAACAGAATGGGAGCAGTCAGGGTTTTACCGTCACCATCTCACCCAAAGAGATCAGGACCTTCTTCATTCACTTCAGTTCCAGGAACCATTAGACTAGACCTCCTTCTAACGTCTGCGAAGTTCATGGCTCTTTTGACCAATGATGTTACTTTGGAAGATTCAATACTTTGCTGCTTAATGATTTAATGCAGTTTTTGCACAGTGTGTTGATTGTTGTTTCTTTTTTTTAAATGAATATGTGCTGGAGTTTTTGTCTCCGATGAATTAAAGGGATTTATTTTCCACTTGTTTAAATGTCTCTTTCATATTTTCATACCAGCAAACATAAATCTTGTCTGATTGATCTGGATCACCGGAGAGGAAGTCAAAAAAGTTGGTCTTTTTATTCAGCTAGAAGTAAAACTAACTAAAACCATATATCCACTGGTCAAATGCTTACATACACTCAGCATAGGCATGAATTAAATTAATTAAATTAGGGCTTTTATTAATGTCCTCGAGTCGTTTTTTCTTCTTCAGGTAAAATGATAATAAAACATTCAATATCAGTCAATTAAATCAAAGCAAGAAGCACAATTGGAATTATTCAGGCTTTTCATACAATGCTTAATACCAAAGACAGTATGAGTAAATACAAAAGCAGTTTTGACAGGATGATATCAAGTAAACCCCCTCTCCTCTTCATTAAATAAAACATTTCACAAGCCACATTGCAGGCCTGATCACTGCCACATCTGTAGAATTAAGAAACCACTTAAATAGGACCTGTCTGACAACATTAAGTAGGCTAAAATATCTTGAAAAGCAACACCTCATACCCAAATATAAAGAAAGTCATTGACAGATTGACAGTCTGGAAATGGTTAGAAAGTCAAGGCTACGGTAGTGAAAAGCAGTTGGAACTATTTTTTATACCTGAAAACCTTCACATTTGTTTAAATTCAAACAATTCTGCAAAAAGAGTTGGTCCAAATTCCTTCAGGACCATGTAAAACACACATGGCTAGCTTATCCAAACTCTTGATGGAAGTTGTTACCCAAGCTAGCACAACCAGTTGTTAGGTTGGTTTGGATATTTTTTTCCACCTAATAGTCATATGAAATTGTATTTACTCAGGTTATTTTTGTCTGATATTTAGTTTTGTATGATATTTTTCCATGACACCGAATATAAACCCCCACTAACATTTAGACTATTGTCCTCGTCTAAGAGTTGGAAAATCTCTAGCTGGATATTTGACAATTTTTCTTGGCAAAATGGGTTAAATTCTTTAAGACGGATTAGTTTCCTGGCATTGTATAAAATTTTGAACACAGCCAGCACATTTTCAGTGGTCCTGAGGTCAGGGCAATTGCAGAAGGCAAATTATTTTTGACGCATGTTTTGGATCATTATGTTGTTGGAACATCTTCTTTGTCCAAGTTTCAGCCACATATATTGGATGTGAAGCAGAAGAATCTGGAGCTAGTCCTTTTAAATAACTCCATCACCCTTTGTGCCATGCACCAGTAAGGATTGCAGCAGTCTGAGCCCTCAGCACAATGTTACCACCACCGTGCTGGACAGTTGGTCCAGTGTTATTAGGTTTTAAACCCTTACATTGACTTCTCCAAACATCATTCTTACCAGTGTGGGTAAATTGAGTTTTTATTTCTCCTCTGACAAAAAACCCACTTCCAGAAGGTATCTAGCTGGTCCATGTGGGCAGCTACAAATGTTTGCCTGATAGATTTTCAGTAAAGGTTGATGAGGGGGACAGTTGCAATAGAGGTATCGTTTTAGATGAGAAGGGGATTAAATGCAGATGTTGCTTATTTCTCCCTTATCACATAGATAAATATACATTTCCCAAAACTAGATCGTAAACAAAATGACGGCTTAGTCATTCAGTCTAGTCTCAAGTCTACAGAGCAAAGCAGTTTGAAGAGGCGCTGCAGTTTACGATGGTGGCCACTAGGAGTCAGCACATCTTCATTATCACGCTGCTGCCGAGAGCCAATGAAGTGATAGACGACACCCAGTGAGAGCTCCATGTAGCCTTTTATATCAAAGCTAGCTGTAAACACACATGCTATAGTTAAATGGTGGTGAAACATGTTCCTAAAATTGACAAGCGGCGATTTATAAGATGAGCGCCTGCTAGAAGACGGGTGAATCCTGTGATTTAGTGTAAGATGAGCAGCGCCAGTGTAAGTAGGCACCTGTCTTCTAGCAGCTGGTGGCTGCATGTAGCGTAATGTTTTCAGTTTCTTCACAGTCTTTCTGTAATTGATTATTATTAGTTTTATTATTATTTGCTTTGTTTAATAAAATCTATTGTTTTCTATAAGAGACCCTGGAAGATGTAATGATGTGTTGCTAAGATACAAACCAGGGAGGGTTCTTATTGGCTGCATCGCTCGGAAGTGATGGGGATCCTATTGTCGTTTTATTTGTGCCTCCGTGCAATGTTTTTTTTTTTATATGTTAATTTGTGTCTGAATAGAAAAAAGAGAGGGAGCAGAAGAGGAAGCTGCAGCACTTTTTGAATGATTTGGCTTTACTCGGATCGTTACAGGTTTGAGCAGCACACAGTTTATTCAGAGGAGATATGAAACAGCTCATGCGCTTCAAACACACACGTCATGTTGTTTATTCCGCAGGGATTTAAATACTTCCAGCCCTGGCTAAGAGGAAAAGAGGAGCTGCTGCTGACTGTCGTCAATGAGGATCTGGTTAGTTTAATTTCCTCCGGGACTGCAGACTCACACAGTGCTAACTGTTTGGACACTATATAGCAAGGTTTTTGCTTTATTTTTATCTAATAAGTACAGTGAGGAACATAAGTAGCCTATTTGAACACCCTGCGATTTTGCAAGTTCTCCCACTTAGAACATTATGTGGGGTCTGAAATTCACATTGTAGGTGCATTTCCACTGTGAAACACGGCATTTTAAAAAAATCAGGAAATCACTGATTTTTAAAGAATTTATTTGTATTTTATTGCTGCACACAAGTATTTGAACACCTGGCAATCAGTAAGAATTCTGGCTCTCAAAGACCTGTTACTCTGCCTTTAAAAAGTCCACCTCTACTCCACTTATAATTAAATGTATAGCACCTGTCTGAGCTCATTAAAGAGACAACTACTACCATGGGCAAGACCAAAGAGCTGTCAAAAGACACCAGACACAAAATTATAGACCTCCACAAGGCTGGAAAGGGCTACTAGGCAATTGCTAAGCAGCTTGGTGAAAATAGATCAACTGTTGGAGCAATTGTTAGAAAATGGAAGAGGCTAAACATGACTGTCAGTCTAGCTCAGAATGGGGCTCCATGCAAGATCTCACCTCGTGGGGTATCACTGATGATAAGAAAGGTGAGGAATCAGCCCAGAACTACACGGGAGTAGCTGGTCACTGACATGAAGAGAGCTGGGGCCGCAGTTTCAAAGGTTACTGTCGGTAGAACACTACGTCGTTATGGTTTAAAATCATGCATTGCACGGAAGGTTCCCCTGCTCAAGTCGTCACATGTCCAGGCCCGTGTGAAGTTTGCCACTGACCATCTGGATGATCCAGAGGAGGCATGGGAGAAAGTCATGTGGTCAGATAAAACCAAAATGGAACTTTTTGGTCTAAACTTCACTCTCTGTGTTTGGAGAAAAAAGATGGATGAGTTGCATCCCAAGAACACTATCCCTACTGTGAAGCATGAGGGTGGAAACATCATGATTTGGGGGTGCTTTTCTGCGAAGGGGACAGAACGACTGCACTGTATTAAGGAAAGGATGAATGGGACCATCCTGTGAGATTTTGAGCAACAACCTCCTTCCCTCAGTCAGAGCATTAAAGATGGGTCGTGACTGGGTCTTCCAACATGACAATGACCCAAAGCACACAGCCAGGATAACCAAAGAGTGGCTCCGTAAGAAGGATATCAAGGTTCTAGAGTGGCCTAGCCAGTCTCCAGACCTAAATCCAATAGAAAATCTTTGGAGGGAGCTGAAACTCTGTGTTGCTCAGCGACAGCGCCGAAACCTGACAGATCTAGAGAAGATCTGTGTGGAGGAGTGGGCCAAAATCTCTGTTGCAGCGTGTGAAAACCTGGTCAAAAACTACAGGAAATGCTTGACTTTTGTGATTGCAAACAAAGGCTTCTGTACCAAATATTAACAGATTTTTCTGTTCAAATACTTATGTGGAGCAATAAAATACAAATAAATTCTTTAAAAATCAGATGATGTGATTTCCTGAATTTCTTTTTAAAATGGTGTCTCTCACAGTGGAAATGCATGTACAATGTGAATTTCAGACCTCTCCATAATTTCTAAGGGGGAGACCTTGCAAAATTGCAGGGTGTTCAAACACTGATGTTCCTTACTGTATTACTGTGAGGAACATCAGTATTTATTGGTATTTTTCCTCATCTGGTTACAATGCACAAACTTCAATCTATTTAGTTTTTTTTATGTAGTAGCCTAACACGAAGTACCCTATTTTCTTTCTTTTTTTAATGAATTTGCAATCAGCCCCCTTTACTCAGATACCCAAAATAAATCCTAATGAAACTAGCTTTGGGCAAGCTTTGGGTTGTTCAGCCTGCCTCCAGCAGGCTTTCTTCCGGAATATCTCTGTTATTAGCTACATCTTCCCAATTATCTTGTCCCTGCTGAGGAAAGGCCTCCCCACAGCATGATGCTGCCACCACCATGTTTCACCACTAGGGTTATGTGTTAGGTATAACACATTAGGTATAAATCCAGTATTAGTTTTCCCCTTACACATATTATTTTGCACATAGGCAAACGAATTACATTTGTTACATACCAGAGCACCTTCTGCCTCATGCTGGATGCTGCCCCTACATGGCTTATGGCAAACTGCAAGTTGGACGTCTTTTGGTTTTCTTTTAACATTGATTTTCTGCTTGCCATTTTTCAATACAGTTCTTAACTAATATTCATCCTGTAGGCAGATTCTCCACCTGAGTTTCTAGTATCTGCAGCTCCTCCATACTTACCCTGAGCCCCTTAGCAGTGGCAGTTTTTCCTGCTAGGTTTGTGCAACATTTTTAAGTAAGATCAAACTAAACACAGGTGGACTCTGTTTACAAATCCCATGACTTCTGAATTCAGATGGTTGAACTAGATTTTATGTATGGGTATTAGAGTAAAGGGCGGTAAATACGAATACACAGCAGCCCTGTTGATTTGTTAAAAATTCTGAAAACCATGTATATAGTTATGTGCTACATTGTATTGGTGTATCACATAAAATCCTAAATAAAAAACCGCATTCAGTTGTTATGGTTTTGGTTGTAACGTAGCAATCATGTGAATAAATGCTTTTCCAAGCACTGAAGTTTTGTCTCTCTCTGGTTTAACTTTGCAGGGTTGGCGTTCCCCAGGCTTTTTGGTTTCCAGAGCGTCCTCTTACTCCTCCACCAGTAGCTGCATCAACAGCAGCAGCAATGTGTCTCCCAGCAGCAGCTCTCCCAGCCTAGACAGCAGGAGCAGCTCACCCCTGCCTGGGGAGCCTCAGGGCCCGCAAGACGTCCAGACGACTAACTCTCATTCCAGGACGCTGACGCAGACAGACAGGTGACTGATGTGACTTTGCGTGTGTCTGCTTATTCTAACGAGTAGGTGTTTAGTTTTAGAAGAGGGTGTGTTTTTCCTGTTTGAGTTGATAAATGTCAGATGTAATGCTGATTGGCTTTTGAAGTAGTTCCTCCAAGCTGCTAAGTAGCTGTTTTTTCTTATTTACAGGGAGCCCAGCAGTGAGGAGCATCTTCTCCCAGCATCTCCCAGTGAGGGAGAGATAGCAGTACCAGTAAGTGCATGCTGAAGGAGGACAAGCAGCAGTTCCCATTTTAGACACACTTTAACACGTTTCGCTCTGTTTCTCCCCTTAGATTAACTCTTGAACTCAGTCATGTGCTTTCCTTCAACAGGAGGTGAACTGCACTCTGTTTCTCCTCGCTGGTTACATCAAGTACGGACGCCCGTACGCCTGGATACGCTCCAATCACGAGCGGCTGGTCAACAACGGGGGGATGGACTCGATGGTCAAGGACACGCCCATGAAGCTGAAGTCCATCACAGACTGGCAGACGCGAGGTATGGAAACAATGTGTGGAATCCTACCCTGCAGCAGGTTACTGTTTCAGTGTGCAACTTCAGGAACAATTACCCCATTTTCCATAAGCTGGCCCAGATGCCGATGGTTTCACTTGAGGTGAAGCTCTGTAGAGATTGTCTAGCTGAGGTTGGATATGAGTTTGTTTTGTTAAAAAGCTGCATATGCTTTAAAAACAAATGTTTTGAATGATGTGTAGCAGATAAAAGTTTCTCTTCGCAGGTATTCGCGTCTGGGACATTGTAAGTGAGCTGGTGTATCTGTGCACCATTCCCTCTCCCTCCAACCCCTTCGCCCTGGACATGCGCTACATCAAAACCCTTCCCCTGCAGGACCGCTTCCTAGTCACAGGAGCTCTCCTCAGCTTCTTGGAAAAGTATCTGATTTATGGGAATCAGGACGAGCTGCACTATGACAAAGGTGTCTTCTCATGATAAAATAATGCAATTACAATTAGAGTCTGCAGGTGGTGCTGTTTAGCTACCCTGTCAGGATAATCCATATTTGTCTTCGACCATTTAAGGGCATATATCATCATTTCCTTTTAATTTTTGTTTAGGCTTGTAGTTCACAATAGTTGTATTAATTTCTATGTCCTAAAAAGCAGCCAAGGATGTCATCAGAGACAGTAATAATTACAGCCAAGTTTCTAAAAAGTGAATATTTATGTGAAGATTTATTTAGTAGGGAGGATGAAGTCAGCTAAACGTCTTAGAAAAGCATTAGATTGGAGACCTAAGAGATTGGCCTCCTCCTCCATTGGATTTAAATCTTTCTCTTGTAGGCCATCATGCCTGAAATTTACCTTGAATGGGGTTTAGGTGCTTGTGACGAAAACTAAAGTTCAGACAGCAAAAAGGTTCAGCATAATCCCTGCTCCTGTTCTGACTAGCATTGTTACTGTGACGCACAGGGGTTTCAACAGCTACCACAGTGCTTTATATTAAGGATCTATCCAGGGACTGATCAAATCTCAGTTTTCTTCACCTAATCAGTCCATATTTTACTCAGAGTGTTAGCGCACTACAACAATGTAGCTGTCAAAGGTTTATTCCAGGGACACCATCTGTTACACCACTCATACTTTATAGATCGGTTTACTGTTGGTTTTATCACATCGACATACTTATCCCCTTAAACGTCTCTTTAACCTAATAGTGGCTACACACCAGGATGGGATCCTAAATTACTCGTCATTGACAAGCGGCATCTCCAGCCAAATGTTCTTTCCTTCATTTGACTCAGACACAGAGAAATAAATCTATGCTGTTACAGTTAATTATTGATAAACTACATCATTTTTCAACCTAATAAACTTTATGCTTGCGAACAACTGCAGTTACCTGGTTGGTCCATTCATCCTTCATGCTTCCTTCCATGGAGATCACCTGTCTTTTCTGCATAGATTATCTTCGTAACTAAAGAGAAAACAATCAGTTCTGTGATTAATGTGAGAGATTTCCAAATGGTGCTGTTACAGACACTATGTCGTCACCCATATATGGTCATTTCTTTCTTTTTAGCGGGTGTGGCTTACTGGGCTATTTTTGTGTCAGAAAAGTGCAAATTTAAAAATCACTTTAAACCTTTGAAAAGCAACAGGTCAGCTGGGGTGTATGTTTTATACTTACGTTTTGCTTTTCTGACCCAAATATGACATATTCCCAAAAGTATTTTAATCGGTGTGTCATTGTTTTTTAATTACTCATTTCTCTTTTCAGTGGTAGAGGAAGTGAAACCCCTGAGGCGTCTGCACTTCCAGGCCCTGCTGGAGTTACGGCGACTCAGAGAGAGCTCTGGAAAACCCAGTTGCTCCTAAGGCATGACTCTTCAAGATGAAATCCCATCTGTGCACCAAATAGTTTTTGAGTAATATTTCACCTCTTTTTTATTGGATTTCATTTTTCTCCCCTTGCTTTTTAGTTTGTGGTAGAATCTGGCAGGTTACTCCCATTTTCTCCGACTCCATCAACCATAGGGTTACACACTGCCTGAAGAACTACATATTTCTTTTGCTTAGATGAAAGACAAATCTGGATGTTGGGAAAAATGTCCAGTCATAAAAACTATAAACATCTATGGTGTATCACGCTTTTTAAGATAAAGCCTTTTTTAAACTACAGTTGGTTAGCTAGAAGCAGGCTGTCTGCAGGCTAGCTACCTGAGCAGATAGCCTGACTAATCAGCTCATAGTTTATATTTGTGTCACTGTGGAGTAGAAAACAAGTATGTTTATTCTGTTGTATTACTTAGTTTTTAAATAAATGTTTAAGTAGTAATTGTGTTCTGTTTTAAATGTGTCCAAAAAACATTCTAAAGATTTTAATCAAGGCTAAACAGAATTGTATCCCAGCTCATTCTAAATTCTTTGTTCAAAGTCTCAATTTGGGTTTATGCAACACGGTGCATTCATCTAGATCTTTTTGTGTAGGCATTCCCAGTCAAGCCTTTGGGTTTCATCCAGAGCAGTGTTATAGCTGCAGCGAGAGGGAGCTCACGTGAAAGACACTGGTTGAAATATTGAGAAACAATGTTTGGAAATGACTCGCACGACAGTTTACAAATCCCAGGACCTTTCTAATAGACCTGCCCTGTTACCCCTAAAACTCTTCCATCTTCCTCCTCCCTCATAAAACACACAGCTGAGGACAAGGCTTGTTTGTTTTAGGCTAAATTTATCTATCCTCTTTAAAAACTTATGTTTGGAAGCAGACATTAATCAGGGTGCAGTCTGGTTTGATACGTTTTACTGAAACTTAAAGTATGCGTGCACAAATTCAATATAAAAACTTTTAATATTCCATAAAATACACATTTAGATAAATATGTACAGCGACAGTACAATAATAAAATACATCTTAAAGCAGACAGATATACCTCTTCAGATTGAACTACCTTTTGTAAGACTAAATATAAAATCCTGAAATTCGCTTTAAAAAAAAAAGGCACATCAGTTAAAAATAATATTCCCTTAAAAAGTCAGTTTCTAGCTTTGAAATCATTTTAAAAAAAAATTGGTAGGCTAAAGGTGCACCATTTATCCTCAAGTCTTGTTTGTAAACCTAACGCATAAATAATCATGAGGAGTCGGTTATACGCAGCAGCACAACAACAAACAAGATTCATTTTAAAGCATGCAGCTGGACATGCACGGTCATGGTTGGACATGAAGAAGAATGTGAGACTTTTGAGGAGATTCCAGATCTCAGATTTTCCCCCCAGCTTGGAATACAGGTGCAGGGCTGCGCATTCCTCGCCGAGGCTCCACACTGGAACACAATGTCCCCCCATTGTTTGGACGCCAAGCTACCCCCACGGGAGCTTCACCACGCACATGCAAATCGTTACAAGCGGACCGTTTACGGACGTTTGTTTTTATGTGCCGTCTGTAGCTGATGAAGTGCATGATTTGCAGTGACGGCACAGTCACCAGACCTGCCACACAGTTTATAGAAACTAAAGTCCTCATAATGAGCTGATAACACCGGGGATTTCTTGAGCAGGTTCACTCACAGGAGAATAGAAAGTGAATAGAACCACCTTCGTGAAACGTTAACAGTTTTACTTCACTTGATGTGCCAGCATTCTCCCCTTTGCAGCCTAAATATCTATTTGATAGAGCAGCAAACGTGTAAATGCCACCATGGATACAAATTCATGACCTTTTAAAAACGTTGAGACATCCCATCTGTCTTTTCCCCCCCGTAGGTTTGCTAGTGGATCATTCAGCCAACAACTACCTCGCTTTTAAACATCACACATTCTGGCTGCTCAAGATCTGGACCCAGTGTGGTCCTTCAGCAGCTTGTTGCATTTTCATCTCATGTCGAGAACATTTAACTCCAAACACTCGTCAGTTACGGTGACACCCTTACAAGCAGTCATCATGTCACCAAATACGGATCAAGTTGGCAGCTTGATCCCCTTCGCCTTTTAAGTCAGTCCCTCCCAAACTTCCTCCCTTCCTGCAGTGCTTCCACCCTTAAAGTTGTCAACAGGTTAACGTAGAACCCTTGTCCAATCAGAGCTTCAGCTCCAGCTGTCGGAGGCCGATCCTCTTCTGGTGATGCCTTTGAGGGGGCTTCGGGATGAAGAGCCCCTTCTCTTCCAGCGAACTGAGGAGAAAAAAAAAACATTGGTATTAATGGTTTGAAACTAAATATTTAACGTAAACCGTAAACACTGGAGGAGTATTTCAAAGAAGTTGGCTATTTTGAGTATCTGTGTTATAGTATAGTGTTTTAAAACTCTCTGTATTTTACACATGATATCTGGGGTTTATTCAGAACACGAGACCTACAGAGGGCAGCAATGTGGCTCCGTTTCATCTGCACTTTTAAACTTTGTCTGGAAATCCCAGATCCCACAAATGTCTAAATCAGTGACTCTTTATGAACAGGGTAGCTGAAAGTATGCGTTTTAATGCCAACTAGTTAGGACAACAAAGTAGTAAAGAAGTGAAGCTGTTAATTGCTACAGTTTTTCCCGCCTCCTCACCTTTTCCCAGACCAGCTGGCAGCGTTGAGCTCTTGCCCTTTGATGGAGAGCTGGACGACTCCTCTAGACGTTTGCCCTTCGTTTCCTCCGACGGCAGAGAAGTCATGCCATCCTGCCAGTCGTTGAGCGCCCGCTGGAAGGAGCGCGCCAGGCAGGCTGTCATGTCCCGCGCCCGCTCTGCCCGGCTGCACCAGAACACCCGACACTGCAGCTGCTGCCCCTGGTGCTTGCAGATGTACAGGAAGACGTTGGGTCGGCTGACGTCCGCGGCGCAGTATGCAATGTCCTGCAGGTAGGTCTTGGTCAGCTGGCGCCCCGTGCTCAGCTCCTTGACCTCTACATATCTCGGCCGCACGACCAGAGCGTGATCTTTGCTCAGCTTCTTCCCGCTCGCGATGCCTTCCATCAGGTGCGAGATGGCCTCCTGGGCCTGCTCTCGGTCAAGAGAGAAGATCTTGGCCGTGCCCAGGTAGCGGACTTTGAACAGAGGGTCACCATGGGAGAGCGACTCCGTTCGGTCCCGGCGGAAGCGGCGTCGGAAGGCAGCGGGGGAGTTCTTGAGGGTCTGCATGAGGTTCAGGCTACCAAGGGCCATGACGCCCTTCAGGTTGGGTTTGGTAGACGCTTTAGGCGAGGTGCAACTGCTCGAGTTGAGCTCGTCCTCCTCGGAGTGTTTTCCAATCATCCACTCGTCTTTGATAGACGAAGCAAAGTCAGAGCCGGTGTTTTTTTCTGGAATAAAACAGACGGAGAAATTGGGGTTAGTGGATTTGGTTTCAACGGCTGACAATAAAACTAGGGAATCAAAGTTACATGACACGGTTTCTGCAGAGTCACATTCATTTCCTTCAAGGAAAAAGAACCTGCAAGTCACTACAGCTGGCACTCTTAAGCCCACCAAACAGGATTGGTTACAAATGTGACGCGCTCAGAGTCAAATATTCATTCTCACAAAACAGATCTCATTAAATATATGGAAAGTTACTTCAGAACAGAAAAGCTCATCCCTTTGTCTGATTTGTACCAGAGAATTTCTGAGACCGTTCAAACTGCAGCATTATGTAACTACATCAAACCCCCCTTTGTCTTCCACACTTCAATCTCACCGGACTGCCCCCCCCTCATTCTTTTTTTCCTTTTTTTTGGGGGGGGGGGGGGTGCATTCTTTTAGCATCCGAGCTCCGTCCTCAGGAGGGAACCTCAGAGAGAACCACCAGCGGATTCTGAGGAGGTGACCATTGTTAGTGAAAACCGCCTGTGCAGGAAACAGCTTTGCAACCCGCCCCCCCCCCCACCCCACCCCACCTCCCCTAAAACATTTCTCCTGCAGACAATAGAAATACTTTTTGAACTGCGTCAAGTCACAAAAGGAGACGCAAGTTGACCCACAGCTGTATATGGATCAAAAACATGCACATATACCTTTGCGGATAGCCTGCAAACATGGAAAAGTACTTGCACAACAGGTTTTGCATCAAAACAAAGCCGACGGGACAGCTTCTCTTATCGCTGTGCACAGACGTGCAAGTCAACAAGGTAGCAAATTTAATTCAAATGTGAGAACAGTTAAGACGTCACCAGTTTGCTCTGAATGAAGACAAAAATGCAGGAAAGAAAATTTTTCTTTTTAAAATCCCTTGATCGGCCTCGACCTTGGCTGGTAAAAATCAGATTCACCGATACTTAAATGAGGAGGATTTTGTAATTCATTCAGATATCAGTGTAGGTCAGTATCAATGCATCTTTAAATATAAGACATCCTACTTTTTAAACACATACAAGCAGCGTTATAAAAAGGTGAGAATATTCAGCTGATGCACTTAAGTAAATCTCTATCTTTAAAAACATGCATATTATATGAAAAAAAGAGAACATGGCAAAGAGTAACACAAACATGAAATTGTACAGATTTAGACCAGGATCACACCTCCAATGTGTGAGAAATTGAAACAGGCTCTGGAAACCCTGTTGCATACGTTCTTGACATCTAATCTGCACCACGTCTGGCAGCCTATTTCCCCCATTCTGAAACAAAAGTGGATAGAACTGGCATTTGCAGCACCATTTGGCTACTATTGGTGGATACTATGGGTGGATCTGGGGAAGGGGGGGTTGAGCAGACAGGTAGTGTGTTCTCTTACCAAATTGTTCTGTTCTATGGTTTGTTAGTACAAAAAAAACGAATAAAAAAATATTTATAAAATTAAATGAAATTGCAGCAGTCCAGAATTATTTTGAGCTGTGGTGAAATTATTTTAAAATTAATAATTTAAATTTAATTAATATAGGAGCAGAAGTTTCTTTCCCAAAGCCGAATAGACCGCTGGCACGTAAGGATATCTAAATAAACATCCAAAAGACTCAGAATACCAAATAAATTCAAGAAATTGCAAAATTAGTGTAAAACGGCAAATTTTCTTTAAAGAATTGGCACGAATCAGAGAGTTGTGTCCCAAAAACGGATTAAACCCAGATTTTCTAAAACACGAGACATCGTTCCGAAGATGTCCTAAAATGTACACCGTACTGGCGAGTAAACTATTGTTTATCACTTCTGCTTTACTCAAAAAGGGTACATTTAATAACACAGTGTCAGTGTTACTCACACCAATCTTACCTGTGTACAGTTTCATGCAAACGACGTCCTCCTAAGCTTCAGGTGAACCGCTGTGTCCTGTGATATTTAAAAACACCAAATGGCAGCTGGGAACCGTCAGGAAACTCTCCTGGCCCCGAGGGAAGAGACTAGATGGGTAAAAACGCACCGAGTCTCTTCCATAAATGTGCGTGGATCTCCTCGGACGCAAACACGACACGCAGAGTGACGGTAAAAGATAAACTACTGAACGAACTGGTTCACGCTCCGACGCTGCCCGCGTGCTGCTTCGCCACTGACTGAATCGCGGTCGGAGCTCGCGGGAGGACCTGCTTTAAAAGATGCAGGCGCGCGCTAGGCACACGTGAACGAGCATACGCAAAAGGAGCCAGCCTTGTGAGGAGGACAGCAGGAGCAGAGAGGTGGTGATTTACAGAAGGAGAGGGATTTTTACAGTCACCTGCTGCACACAGCAGTATGGACAATCATTGACTGGAGTTTGTTTCACTTACTGGCAGTCACGATTTACCAGGAACTTCCGACACAAGTAAAAATGTACTTCTAAAGAAGCGTCTCCATAAATTAGACTGTCCTCAAAAAGTTCAGTTCCTACAGTAATTCAACTTAAAAAAAGAAGGTATAGATCATAGAGAATCAATGCATACAGACTGATGTATTTGGTCATTTTAGTGTTTAGGACTCAGGACTTATGAAAACAATCAGAGAATAATATAATATTACATTAGACCAACAAAAATTATTTTAATACAAACATTTTATGTCATAGCCTGCACAATATGGGGAAGAGTTCTGATTTGACACTTGTTCAACCAACAGTCATTGACACGGCATCTAAGCATATTAATGTAAAATTTAGTGGAAGGAAAAAGTGTTAGAAATAGGTGCACAAGCAACATTGATGAATTTAGACTCAAGAGGATTGCAAAGCAAAGCCCATTCAGTAGTCTGGGAAGTTCAAAGGATGTTGACTGCAGCTGGAATCAGAACTTCAAAGCAACCACGCACAGACCTATCCAGGACATGAGCTACAGTTGGCGTACTTGTTTTACGCCATTTCTAAAACGGAGACAAGGTCAGAAGCTTCTTGGATTATGCAAGAAAAAAAAAGAACTGGAACGTTGCTCAGTGGTGGAAAGTTATTTTTTCACATTGGAGTAAACTTAACCTTTTGTTTGGAAATTAGGGTTTGACGGTCTGGAAGAAAAATGGAGAAATGAAGTTTTCTGCAGTCAACGACAATTTGGGGAGCCAATGCCCTCTCCTAGTGTTAGTCCTTTATAGAGATGCTGATTTCATTTTTTCAGCAGGACCTGGCACCCAGCCATACTGCCAAAAGTACCAAGAAAATGCTTTGATGGCCAGTGCATATCGCTGCGTTTGATTGACCAACAAACTGACCTTACTTAAACCACTTAGAGAATCTATGGAGTATCATCAAGAAAGACCCAACAATTACAGACAAACGGAACATCAACTATTAAAGAAACCTAGCCTTCCTGAACACCTCACCAGAACCACAGGCTGATCTCCTCCATGCCACACTACCTTTATGCGGTAATGCATGCAAACGGAGCCCTGACCAATTAAGTTCACATACTGTACTGTACATGGACATACTTTTCAGTAGCCTGAAAAGTATGTCCATGTAGCCTTAAAAAAATCCCTTTTTTGTTGATCTTATGTAATATTGTAATTTTCTGAAAAACTGAATATTTTGCTTCTGTTAGTTGAAAGATATAATCATCAAAATGTATCATAATTGCATCAAATAAATCCCTCTGCGTATGGTAAATCTATATATGTGTTTTGATTTCTTAACAGAATTGTTTAAATAAATAAATTTAGTCACCTTTAATGATGTGTAAAATCAGAAAAACATCTGAATTTCAAACAACACAAACATCCACTGTGGGCCGCATTCCCTCCTTGTCATGTTTCCTTTCAAATCCATTTTCAAAAAGCATCATATCTCCTTTTCTTCATTCTTCTGACTGTCTTCAGATTTATCTGTTTACATCGGCTAACAGCCGTGCATGCTTGTATTTAGACTTTGCTGATTTATCTTAGAGACGCAAAAACCGGAATGGATGTGAACTTTTTTAACCTGTACAAAAAATAAACAGAAAATATCAAACACTGTAAGCGAACAGTTCTGACAGCATTATCAGCGCAAATATTTGTAAGATTTTTTAAGTGATATAATGTTTAAGGCTCTTAAGAAGGTAATATTTTACTTGCAGTTGATAACTTGTGAATAAATCCTGATTAACTCTCACTTGAGATTAAAGCTAACTGAGAGGAGTCAAAACCAAAGTAGAAAATAAACACGTCCACTCTTAAAAACTTTTATGGAAATGTGGTTTTACTTTTCAGAAAAGCTCCTATAACAGGTTTGACCGGAACCATTCAAGGGTTGCCCCACTGTCGCCATAGCTTGAATCAAGTAGGTAAAGAGGAATCTTGTTATCTACGGTGACGACAATGTATTTACATTTCTTATAGATCACTGTTTGTGAGAAGTCCAAGATTAACTATCTGATTTACTCAGTTAACATTTTAAAACAGATTTTTATGGTCTGGCTTTCCTCATTCATCTGTTTAATTGACAGCAGAAATAATATTCCAGTTTTGCTGTTTGTGACTATTTGATAATTGATATGCACTAATTCTTTAAGGAGCTGCTTGAAAATGTGGTTAGCAGTATTCGAAAAAAATGTGAGCTATTTCTCAAACCCAGCGACAGGGTTCACGTTTCTTTGTGTCAGCAGCTGCAGAACCCCATTCTGGGGGAACATCTGAAACCCACCACCACTCATCATCAGGACATTGCGACACAGCTCATCTGTAATGGTGATTGCTGGCCTTCTTGGCTCATTCAAATGTTTATCCTGGGGGCATTTGAACAGTGGCAGAGGAAAACCTAAATCGGTTCCATGTGTGTATGCGTCTTTACGCGTCTGGCTCTGTGTGGCTGGGGTGTGTCTGGTTTGGTCAAAACAGTAGGGCCCCTGTTTCTCCTGGGTTTGGCCCAACAACGGTTAGGTTCTGGACGTCACACTTGCCTCATTGCTAAGCATGGTACACTGCAACTATTATTGGGCAGCTGCTGACATAATGGACCATCTCAGATGGGATCCGCCCTATGTAACGGCCACCGAAAGCAGAGTCAGCATCCAAGTCATGACATAGCCAGGGCTGCAGCTGCAGATACAGAACATTCTGTAGAGTAGCATGCTGCAGTGTAGGAACAGTCTATTTGTTGCTGTGATAAAGGGACTCGTTAATTTAGCTATATAATAGAAGATCTTCATTTGGACCCTTGATTAGGAGAGATCCTAATGACCAACGCTATCTTCAAATTAGATTAAATGGGGAGATTGTTGTAATTTGCACGTATCATACTAAAATCTAAGCATTTTTATCGGAAGCATAAATACTGTTTTGTTTTCCAGCAGAAGTTATTTGGCACAGCTCTGTTTTTATCGTTTAATAGTCATGCTATTTATATAATTGCATTATCCCGGTTGTTAAATGTGCACACCCTAAAGCCTCTTTTGCTTATTAGCACTCAGTCTTAATGACTTTACACCTGTCGTTATTTATAGTGAAAGTAACTAATCATAAATATAGTTCAACTGTCCTAATAGTATTTTATTGGCTTTTATATAACTTAGATTGGGCCACATTTTACTGAGAGGTTTCAATGGATCAAAATGGGCTCATTGAGCCAAGTTATCAGTCAGAAGAAGAGTACAAGCAATTTACACAGCATTATTTATTCATCATTGCACAGTGAACACAGTCACCCATAATTGCAGAAAGTGTGAGACAATGGGGATATTACAAAAACTGGACATTTCTCCCAAATGGATAAAAAGGAAAATGA
The DNA here is from genome assembly GCA_963556495.2 of Valencia hispanica. NCBI lineage: Eukaryota > Metazoa > Chordata > Actinopteri > Cyprinodontiformes > Valenciidae > Valencia > Valencia hispanica. The sequence continues at coordinate 21,851,532 of OY747714.1, read as the reverse complement.
AAACCCGTCAGGCAGGCTGCCAACAGGCCAATAGTAACACTGAAGGAAATGCAGGAACACAGCATGTGGCAACATGTTCTAAATACAACAATGTCTTGCATTCTCCATATGTTGGGACTAAAGAGTAGACCTGAAAAACAGAAAACATCCAGACCTGGCTCTAATCTTCCAAAACCTTATAAGAGAATGTGCAATGGGCTGATGAAACCAAACTTGAACCTCTTGTCCCAGAAGTCAGATGTTATGTTTTTGCACTAAAACAGCAAAATAATTCTATGCTAACAAGGATCCATCCAAATCAATAGAATGTTGACTTCTTAGAGGAAATCTAAAGTTTTGGATTGGTCTAACCAAACCTCAGAAGTTTGAGAGCAAATCTGTCTGTTCATCTGAAAACAGATGTTCTCACCATCTGATAGATCTAGAAAGTATTTGCAATTTAGAGCACGCAGTTATTATGAAATCAATATGTGGCATGCTAATAAACTCCTAACAAAGAAGACTGAATAGTGAAACTAAATCAAGATGGGCATTAAGTATTTGTTCACTGGACATGTGTGCAACCAGGTTAATGCAGCTTTTATATGGTTTATTTGTTTTTCGTTGAAAGATACTAGTTTGTTTTTTCAGTTTAATTTAATCCAAAATAAACGATTCAATATATGCAGAAAAAAGCTTTGATTTAATTGGCTGTTTAAACAGTAATATGTACATGTTTAAAAGTCACTGACACGTCTTAGTGCAATTGTTTTGTTACCAAGACCTTTCCACCACTCTTTAGATGCCACTTTGCTTACTGACCAGCTAATGTCTGATCACATTAACTAGTTGGCTTGTATTCAACCAAACATGGTGCATGCTATTTGTCAACAATAAATGAAGAACATTTCCTGAGGTTGGAGTTCTAACGGAGAAACTTGAAGCTCTCTGAGTATCTCTGAGTTCAGTTTCCAGTATGGGTGGCACATAAAATGGAGTGAACATTGTAGACTACTTATCAGCTCTCTTGATAATTTTGGATGGCCTGAAATTGAAGGAGGAATACATTTAATTTGCATTGCTATTATCTGTTAGCTTCACCATAATTAGCAAATCCCTCTGGTTTTCAACTTGAACATGCTCAACCCGGCCATGTTGTCGTCAAAAGTTGCTAGTTTTTTGAACATAACAAAGGACTCTGTTTATCATTAATACCCCTTAGGTTTCTACAATAGCCTGTACTGTATTAGCAGGAATACAGAACCACCAAACACATTCCAGCTCATGCACTTCATATTGGATCTTATGGTACCGCTTTTAATCAGGGGAACAGGTGGACCATGGGTTCACAGGAATAACAGTATTATCTATGGGACTGCTGACACACCCAGTTGTTCTGATGCTAATTGCAGCTATTAATGTGAAATGTCCAGAGTACTGCTCGAGACTGAAACCCACAAATGAACAACCCTCTCTGGAGGTAATTACAACTCTTTGTGGGCAAACAAAGCCAATCTCCAACTTCAACGAGCGTTGTGACAAAAAGACAGCAGTTTGAAAAGTAACCTTACTCTGGTGTTATAAAACCTCTGTCCTGTTTTTTACACTGTATATCTTGAGAACAAGGATGTAACCATTCTATTATTGGAAGCATAGCAAACATAACATTTAGGGAAGTAAACCCCCCACTACATTTCAGCCTACACCCATTCATTGTATAGGAGTTTTACAGCCAGTTCTCTTTTTCATAAGCATCCTAAATCAAGTGAAGTGTATCTACTCACGAATATTTACCTTTGGGAGCAATATTCCACTTTACTGTATCTGAGTCTCATTTAAGGAAGATAATATTTAGACAAACTAAAGCTGTGAACCGTTAGCTTCATGTGAAAACCGCTGGTCACCACATTGGTTTACCAGCTGGTCCAGGTAGAGACATCTTAAGCTTTTTATGATAAACTGAAGCAAAATGGGACCGTTTTGAACTACCTGAAAGTTCTGTCAATCGAATTTTATTTTAAAAAATGTCTATACTTATTGAATAAAGTGTTAAAAAAATGTAGGTGTTTTTTTTAGCAGTAAATAATTCTATCAGCTGTTTCAATATGTTAAACTATTTTTAGAATAATTATTAGATGAAGTTTTAAATGTGCGCTTCTACAAATTCGTTTTTAATGGAATTTCAATCTAATTGTTATTAGAAAATGTAAGTAAATATGAAAAATGACCACAAAACACAAAGTAACTGACCATACACAATATTAAGTAAAAAAACAAAAAAACATCTTGTTAAATTGTGACATTTTGCATTTTTTGGGTTGATTCTTTTCTTCAAAGAAACACATGTTTGAACTATGGCCTAGTAGGAAGTTGGATGTGGTTTGGTAATGTGAAAACAGGAATGATAACTTCACTCACTGTTCTGTTACATCACTTTTACAACACTAGAAAATATGATGGGAGTAGTTTATTTGTTTTTTCTGCCCATGCATGGTATGACAAGCTGTTTCACAGATCAGGTGTTACCTCAAGTCAAGGTTTACATGTTCTACAGCTTTGTCACTTAGCCTCGAGGCATTATGAGGTTTTGCTTTGTACTGATGACTGTAATTGTGCCAAGTTAAAAGAATGCCAAGGGTCTTATGAAACATAAATGAATGTAAAAGGACTTCTGCTCCAGATCAGTTTGTATCCATTAATTGTTATAAATAATCAATAAAATGCTTAAATCTCACCTATAAATTATTACAATTGTATAATATTTCATGAGGATTTTTATTACTCCATATTTCCATTGACTGTAGCTCAACTGGACCAGCTCTAATGAAATATGGCAGACTATGATCAAACAAAAAACAAACAAAAACAAAAAAACTGCCAATGTTTAGGTGCTAGATATTATTTATTGTCACATAATCACAGCTATATACAGCAAAATAGAACTAAGACACATAGATTCTAGACACACAGCTTTAGTTAATAAAGCTAGAAACTACTGATCAGACCTGACATCTAGGTGTAGTAATGGACTCAGACTTGAACCTCCAGGGTCATATAAAGGTAATAAGTAGGTCAGCCTTCAATCACCTGAAGAGCATTTCTAGGATTAAAGGACTGATGTCGCAACGGGACCTAAAAAAATTCATCCATGCATTTATCCTTAACTGGATTGATCACTGCTATAGTGTCCTCACAGGTCTGCCTAAAAACAGACAGACAGACAGCTACAGCTGATCCAGGAAAGTAGAGCACATCACCCAAGTTCTGAAGTCCTTACATTGGTTCCCTGTAGCTCAGAGAATAGAATTTGAATCAAACTAAACTTATAGTGTTTTTTTTCTTTTTCATTTACATCAAAACCTGAAGACTCACAACAGTAAGGAGCCCACTCAAAATAATTTTACTAGTTTACAAATCACTGAATGGCTTAGTACCAATACGTTGAAGATCTCTTGTCACTATACCAACTCCCCAGACCACTCAGATCTTCCAACTCTAGCTTACTAATCATCCCTAGAATCAGAACCAAACATGGAGAAGCGGCTTTTTATGCTCCGCTTATCTGGAACAAACTTTCAGACTACTGCAAAGCTGCTGAAACACCGAGTTCCTTTAACTCAAAGTTAAAAACCTATCTGTTTAGAGCTGCCTTTGATTAATTGATGAATAATATCTGGAATGTCATATCTGTAGCATGTTTTAATGTTCTTTATGTTTCTGATGTTGTGTTTTATGTTTTTATTGTTGTTTTATTGTTGCTTTTATTTCATCCCTCATTCATGTAAAGCACTTTGAATTGCTTTGTTGCTGAAAGTGTTCTATACAAATTGTCAAGGTAAGTATGAAATGACATACAGTAGGTATGAAACATCCCCAAGTCAGGTGTGAAATTACATATTTGGTCACCACAAAATGTTTGTCGATATGATTTGACACGTGGTCGGTACGAAGATCCCCAAGGCAGGTATGACATGATGTATGATCTACTGTAAAGGGATTGTCCCACGGGGCAAGAATAAAGAATAAAGCGATCTAAAAGTTGGTACAAATTTCTCCAAGATGGGTATGAATTACCATGTAGTTGTTTTAAAATTTCCCCAAGGAGTGTCATATTTGGTACTATGAAATGTCTAATGGAAGAGGACTTTGTTTCCAAAAAAAAAAAGCTGGGCCGAAAAAGACTAAAGCAGCAAAAGTATAAAATAGAGAAGGTAAAATGATTAGAACCCTAAAAGATCTGTTTAGTAAAAACGTAATAAAAAAAACAAAAAAACAAAACCAAACAGAGGTTACATTAAATAAAGATTAGGATTGAAACAGAAACAAAATGTCGCCAAGGTGTGTACAAACAAATTCATGTTTGGTATGAAACCACAGCTCCTTTTGTTTTTGTTTTCCAGATAAAGTTAAATAGAGGTCTGAACTGCTTAAGTTGGAAATGGCACATGAGCAAAATAACTATCACCTGGGCCGGGTGATTCCCTAATGTTTATCTACACGCTTTTTTCTCACCCTTATTAGGCAGTAGCTGTTCCAGTGATTGAAACAGTTTGACGCATAAATCCAGGGTTTTCATACACTTCCTGATCACATCTTTCTAAGTAAGTCCAGCAGTCATTTGGTTTCCCTGAAGAAAACTGCTTTCTCATAAGTCCTGTGAGGCATCTCATTGTATCTGTTGGAATAACAGTTGACTTTTCCTGTTATTTAAGGGAAATGTAAAGGAATCAGACACAGGGGGGATAAATTAAAAAGATAAAAGTGTCAAATTAGATTATTTTCAGGATTTTATAACCTGGGAATTGAAAAACTACTTCACAAATATTGACTTCATTATCTGAGGGGTGCAGGAACTTTACTGGCCTCATATAGTCATTTAAACACTTCCCAGTTTTTGGATTTGTCCCAGGCTTTGATGCCTCCTTATAGTAACGCCTCAAAGGAGAGGCAATTTCCTCAGGATGTTTCTATAACAGCTTATGTGTTAATTTATGTTTGGAGCTTAAAAACACTACGTGCATAACTCTAACTGCAGATTCTGCTGGAAATATCCCCAATCTGTGGGGAAAAGATGTGGTGTCCCTTTGGAAGTTTGCTGTTAAGCAGGCTGAGCAGACTGTTAGTCTGGTAAATACCACAGAGACAATAGCAGATCAAAGAGGTCAAATTATTGTGTCAAAGTGTTAAGGCATTGGAAGTTTTTAGGACATAAGTGAGAAATTATATAATAAAGAAAATTACAAAACTAAGACTTTCTAAAAGTTATATTGGTAATTAGGCCTAACAATTTCAATGTTGTTTTTCATGTACAGTGAAAATTTTTTTTAGAGACTAAGTAGGATTATTTGTTTCCTCTCTGTGGAAAGTCAGACTCAGCAAATATACCTAGAAAGGTTTACATATAACACCAACTTTAATTTAGAAATAAGTTATGGGTTCTGAAAATGCAAAATTTATAACTTCTATGTGACCACTGACCTAGATGTGTCACCTTTATCAGTCAAGTTCTTTTCTTTCCACTTCAAGACATTTCAGGATAACAACATTTGTAAAAATACATTTTAATTATGAAAATGTCTGATGATTTAAAAGCAAACATTTTGATGGTATTTCAAAACAAATGATTATATAGGTGATTGTAATCATGATTTGGAACCAAAACATCCATCGTAGAAAGGTGCCTCAAAAACCACCAATGGGAAGCGTTAAGAAGGTATCCTGATCATAGGCCTGTGCTTCCTTGATTGAGACCTTGCAATGTGGAAATCTAGCAGGTCTACTTCAAGTACCCTCTGAATTAAAGAGCTCCTCACCTTGTCTCTAAGGAGGAGTCTTGCCACCCTATGGAGGAAGCACAATTTCTAATCTTCCATTCATCTATACAATTATTGAAAAAGCTGTTTCAGCAGTTAAACAGCTTCCTAACAATGACCAACCAATTTGATGTTTTTCAGTCTGGTTTCCGTGCTCACCACAGCACTGAGACTGCCCTCGTCAAAGTTTTTAATGACATTCGCATAAATACAGACTGTGGAAGAACCACAGTGCTGGTTCTGTTGGACCTCAGTGCAGCATTTGACACTGTTGATCATGATATATTATTGGAATGACTGAAGAGCTGGGTCAGACTCTCTGGTGAAGTCCTTGGCTGGTTCAAGTCTTACCTAAAGAACCGAGACTTCTTTGTTTCAATAGGAAACTTTTCATCAGAAAGAACAGAAATCACATGTGGGGTGCCCCAGGGCTCCATCCTGGGGCCCCTCTTGTTTAATATCTACATGCTCCCACTAGGCAAGATTATAACAACCAATAAGATTAGCTACCATAACTATGCAGACAATACTCAGCTCTACATTATGATGTCACCAGGTGACTTTGAACACATCAAACCCTAAGTAAATGCATCAAGCAAATCAATGGATGGATGTGCCATAACTTTCTCCAGCTGAACAGAAGCAAAACTGAAACATGAAGAGGAACGATCAACAGTCAGCCCACAGCTTCAGTTGATACATCTAGAAACTACTGATCAGGCCCGAAATCTAGGTGTAGTAATGGACTCAGACCTTAACCTTCAGGGTCACTTGAAGGCAAATAACAAGGTCAGCCTTCTATCACCTGAAGAACATTTGTAGGATTAAAGGACTGATGTCGCAACGGGACCTAGAGAAACTCATCCATGTGTTTATCTTTAGTCGGATTAATTACTGCAACAGCGTTCTCACAGGTCTGCCTAAAAAGTCAATCAGACAGCTGCAGCTGATCCAGAACGCTGCTGCTCGTGTTCCTCACTAGAACTAGGAAAGTAGAGCACATCACCCCAGTTCTAAAGTCCTTACACTGGCTCCCTGTAGCTCAGAGAATAGACTTCAAAATACTTTTACTAGTTTATAAATCATTGAATGGCTTAGCACCAAAGTATATTAAAGATCTACTGTTACTATACCAACCCACCAGACCACTCAGATCCTCTAATTCCAGTCTACTCAACATCCCTAAAGTTAGAACCAAACATGGAGAAGCAGCTTTCAGGTTCTATGCTCCTCTAATCTAGAACAAACTTCTAGAAAACTGCAAAGCTGCTGAAACACTGAGTACTTTTAAATCACAACTAAAAACTGATCTGCCTAGAGCTGCCTTTGAGTAATGTTCACATGTATCATATTTTTGTGTATGCTTCTTGCCTTTTTTACATTATATGCTTTGTCTGTGTTTTACTGCTATTTTATTTTATCCCCTTAATCATGTAAAGCACCTTGAATTACCTTGTTGTTGATAGTGTGCTATACAAATAAGATTGCCTTGCCTTCTATTTGGGATGCAAAAGCTTTAAAAAAAAGATGATTTTCTTCAAAGAATAAAGACACAAAACGTTGCCAGAAGAAACAGTTTCCAATCAAAACAGGACAGAGAAAAACTGGCGCATGCTTTTGATTTTGGAAGGTAACATTTCTTCAACAGTGTGTTTATGTCAATCAACGAGGCAGCTGCAGCTCATTCTTCCTGTTTTTAAAAAGTTTAGATTTTGCTACTGGTCCATAAATCACTAAAGGGCAGAGATACATCTCTGAGTTACTTGTCAAATACAAACCATGTAGACCCCTCAGGTCTCCAGACTTACTTGGTCCCAGGACTAGAAGGTAGCCTCTAGTTGCTTTGTTCTTCCGCTCTGGAACAAACTCTCCAAAACCCTGAGATGTAAACTGATGGTTCATTTAAATCAAGACCGAAAATATTTTTGCTCACAGGAGCGTTTGATCAAAGCTTCTGATTAATGAACTGTTTGAAACACTTGTCTCTTTTATGCAGTGCTTTTATGTTTATGCTTTATTGTTTTCTTGTCTTCCTTTGGATGTTCTATAAAACAGTTTGAATTGCATTATGTATGAATGGTGCTGTATAAATAAACTTAACTTGCATTCTCAGTAGGCCCAGAGGGGTTTAGTGCAAACATTACAATCTTTAATACTTTGGTTTGTTTCTGTTTGCAATAAAATATTCAAATAATGTCAAAGCAGCTGTAAGAATCAACTCTTTTTTTGTTTTAATAATTATTTCAACTTTCTCCCATTTGTGTTGATTTGAACTTGGTTTATGCAGTAAAGAAAAAAAAACCCAATAGCAGCTAAACTCTTGTGGTGGGGTGCAGATAGGAAGTGAAATTTCCAAATGACTCCCAAAATAAGAACAAGGAAATAACTATGTCACAATAAAATGTAACACTTATTGACTGCATGTATGATGAAGAGTTATTTTGATGCAAACATCTATTGGTCATTAGTTGTGCTGGAGTTCAGGGCATTGGACTCACTCATAAGGAACATTATTTACATTTTCAGTTTAGATATTGGAAAATTCAACTTAAACAACGAGAGAAAAAGACACTGAGTCCTGTGTTTACTGGTACAAAATAGTAGACTGGGCAACAAACAGCCATCATTTCAGCGTGAACTAGACAAAGGACAAGTTGACCTGAAACCCTCAGGGTACTCCTGTCAAATCTAATCATCCCAACATTTATTTTGTTAAATAATTATTAGAAAGAAGCAGACCTTCCCATGATAGCATGTTTCTACCCCACAGTTTCCTATCTTGCCAGGGACATAAAGATTTTAAAAAGGTGTCTTGCACTGGTCTTAAATGAATGAAGCTGATTTTTTGAAGCATTAACACCTGCGATCTCTTTCAAGTGTGGGTGTCTCAAATTTTAAGCACACCTGTTTGTATAATGTGTAGGAAATTGGAATAAACAGTGTCCCTTACATTTGCTGTGACATCATCATCTTGTTTTATTTATTTTTTCAGCATTCAGACATCAACTGATCATAGATGCAACAGTGGTTTGTACACTGAAATTCAGAACCTTCAGTGTCAGATCAGTAATAAACAAACAAAATATATTTATGAAAGTGGCTCAGCTGTAAAGGAAAAGTCTGACTTCTTGGAAGGACAGTTTCAAGAACCGATTTATGACTCAAGACTTTTTCACAGCACTATTTGGTCGAAAGTTTTTACCAGTTTGCAGATATGGAAGTCAGCTTCGCATATGGGATGACGCTTGAGGCTAGTGGGAATATTTTTACCCTGTTAAACAACTCCAGCGCAATGTATGTTTACTGTTGAAACAGACTTGGACGTCACTTGTTGTTTGTCAGTAAATGATCCGTGCTGACCGACAGCAGTTTTGACCCTTCTTTGATGCCTCAAAATGTACCTTTCTGCAGGCAACAGATCTGGAACCAGAAAGGGAAGCTGGTTGGTTTATAGATCTGTTATCACCAGAGTAGAAATATGACACTTATAAATGAGCCCTTTTTGTGTGTTTGAGGAGTTTATTAAAGCTGTAATTTAGCCCGGACTGATAACACAGATTTGGTGTTTGCTAAAGGATTACAAAACCCATCCTGAAACCTTACACAACAGGGTTAAAAGTGGACACTGCCGTGGAGCCGCGCCAGGTCGCAGAACTCGGTTGTCTATTTATCTTTTCCAGAAAATGTACCTGCAGAGCTATTGTTTGATTTTCTACTGAGCTTCCTTCTCGGCATGAGTCTCATGGTGAGCCGTCGACATAATGACCCGACCTTCAGGGGAGTCACATGACTCAGGCTGTCTGGAGGGGAGAAAAACAAAAAGCAACATCTGCCATATGACTGCCACAACACACTAGTGAGTGTAGATGTCCTAATATGGCATGTTAATGGGAGCAGAGGGAATGACACCATGTCTGCTTCTTTCTCATCCAGTTATCTTAACTTGAGGGTTGCATCAGTGTGTAGATGAGCTAATTTCCTTTTTTTCCCCCATTCCTCTCTTTTATTTCAAACAAGGAGTCAGAGAGGAGGGAAGATCTGTGAGGGGGAATTCCTCATTTGTTTTCAAGTTCTGCAAAATATGAGAAAGATTTGACATTCAAATGTTAATTTTGCAACATGGACCTTCACATTAAAAGCCAACTCTGGTAAAGAAAAAAGCAAGCTCAACTCTGTAACAATAAGGCATAACAAGAAAACACACTGCTCTCATAGAGCTGCCTATTATGGATGGAACGCAAAAAAAAAATGTCCTAAAAAGGTAATTTATGGAGGATGAAGAGGGAGGAGGGGAAGGTGGCATCCTGTTGTGTTTTAAATGTTTTTATTTCGCGACTGCTTTTTAAGGTTAATAGATGAAACGCTAACTTCTTTGTTGTGCTCATGCTCTCGAGCTCAGGGACCAATCAGAGTTTAGACTAAACAGGAAGAGGATGTGGCTTCCTGTAAGGCCCTCAGGAGCCAATTTGTGAGCGTACTGAATCCAAGCGTCAAGTGTGCCGGTCTCACTTTCTCAGGCAGTTCTTGAAACAGTAGCTCTGCCAGATTAGAATAAAACCGGGCCTCGCAGATGGGCTAGAAGCTTTTTTGAGAAGTTTGAAGAAACAGAATGTCTGACCGGTAAATATGAAACAGAAGATGGTTAAAAAACAAAAGAGGAAGATTCGTATACTGGGAGCACTTTTATTGAATAATCTGCAATCTGATACTTCAACATGCAAACAAAACAGAACTTGTGTTGTCTATTGTATTATAAGTCTAAAGCAAAAAAGAAAAAAAGTGTTAAAATAAACCAATAAAAAGCCTAAATTTAATATGACATTTATATTTATATTGAGGGTATGTAAACTTCTTACTGGAACCTTATGCGTCTGATGGAAATCATTAGAACAGCTTCCACCAGCACACTAAGTGGCCTGGAGAGCCAATGTTTGGTTGGTGGAGCTCACTTATGAACGTCAGGCTGTTAAAGATACCAACAGGACTTGGCCGCACAGCTTTTTCCAAACTGACCTTTTAAAGCTGGCACAAAATGAAGCCACGTATCCTGAGGTGTGAACGATGCCAGTGTTATGTAATCAGGATCTGTTCATGCATTTTAACAGAAGTGAGGCAACTCTGGATATTTAGTTTGGTCACTTGTTCTGAGTTCTGGACATTCTGTTTTTTTCTTGTATTATAAACATAATATTTGTAGACATAATTTTGTTGCTTTATTTCATGCCCTGTATCAACCAGCGATCCACAGTCTTTTATTAGGGTGATTGCATGGCAATTTTCTATTATTAATCCACTTACTTGTTTTTGTTTTAATTAGTCATATTAAGCAGAAATAACTTGCTACGTGTATCAAGGCGGAGAAAAGTCTAACCCAGTTCTTGGAATTCGTAAAAAAAAACGCCATGGCCCTGATTGTCTTTTTGGATGTTGTTTATGTCCACAACCAGGAGAAAAAGACTGTTGTAATTTGGTGATATTTTCCCAAGTCCTTATGCCACTTTTCTGCAATGTTAGTCAACAGTGGTGGCTGTTGCATGAAAGGGGCCCTGGGCGAGCCCCCTGATTTGCGTCCCCTTCCACCCGATGAGCCATAAACAACCAAGTACACACCTGGTACCAACAAAGCCCATTCTGCAAAGAAACTCTAGCATTTTCATTGCGTCTTATCAGAAACTGATATGTTTAGAGTTGTGTTATGAAAAATACATCAAAGACTGATTTAGAGATATATTAGATATTTCTGAGAAACAAAAAAAGTTCACTGCTTAGTTGCTTTTGTTCTTACAAATCCCCAAACAATCTGTAATCTGTGTAAAAAACCTTTGATAGGTTTCACTGGTCCATAGAGTGGATGCTCGGTTTTTGCTGGGGGTAGGTATAACAACCAATATCTACAATCGCCCTTATTTCCGCTCTTGGGGGTCCAGCCGATCCCTTCCATGGAAAATACATGGCTGCTTTGCTGACTCAATGCATTGATATGTGATGCAGCGGGAGCCTGACCAAGAGTTTGTATAAGACGGGTAGAGAGTGAGAATGTGTTGGCTTTGTAAACAGCAGCCAAAATCATGTCAAGTAGCTTTGCATTGAGGTATTTTAGCTTCCCAAGCTGCATTTTCCTTTAAATACTTTAGATATTCTCTACAAAAAAATTCCATTAGGTGGATTTTCTACAAATAATTTGTAATTATGTTCTATTGAGTAATCCACGAATAGGTGAATAGGCGGGGTCCACTATACTGCTATTTTTATGGCTGTCTCATTCTAAGGTGTTCTTAATGTTAAAAAAGTATCAGGGACACCATATGCTCTCTGTTTGTGTTTTCACAAACACAACAAGTCTTCTCAATTTCATTTAAAGAATCTTTGTTCTGTGTAGAAAACGTTAGTTCAGGTTTGACGAGTTTAAATACTTGAATTTTTAACTACAGCTGATCACATACAAACTAGATCTTATTAAAAAAAGATTTTTTTTAGCTTTACAAATACAATTACCTTAACTTGCCTTGCCCTGCCTTGGTGAACTCAATAAGTATTTTTTTTTATCCTAAAGCTTCTTAAGACCTCCAAAATAACATACATGAAGCTTTTACATAAAAAACACACTTGTAATACATGACTTACTTCAATAAGAAAGGAAGCCAACTCAGACTGTAGGTGGATCGGTCTCAAGTGCTTAGTAACCATGCACTTATTTTGTTCTCTCCTCCATTTATAGCATTGTTCAGGTATTTCTGAGTGGGTTAGGGTAAATATGGCATTATTACTCTGCTCCCTTAATAAACATAATTAGTTCATGTGATTAATCTATTATGTCAATTTAGATCAGTACAGCATTTTTTTTTCACAACCTTTCCTCCAGTCTTTTGATCCATCTAATCCTCATTTTCTTTGTAAACATTAACCTATTTGCTTCCAAGTTCTATTCTGCATCGCTTTGTTTTCAGTTCTTGACAGTTCTTTAGCTCATATGTAACATTTCTCCACAGAGACACAGATTTGAAGAAAGAGTTGGAACCACAGTCAAAAGTCAGTGTTGGGGACAAAATCTTTTCAGGCATTCCAGAGATTGGGAAGTTAGTTCAAAAACAAACAAACTTATCCAAAAGCTGGGTGTGGTCACATCTCAAAACAATGAGGACTTACACTGAAAGAATGATGGGAAACACAAAGATGGACAAAAATAATGGAAAATAAACAAAAACAAAACCCCCAAAAAATTAGGAAGAACAAACTGTTTTCAGGTCATAAAGGTGAAGCTTAACTTCTACCCTGTGACCCTGAAGAGGCTGCCGTTTGGAGATTTACGGCCTTTCCACACTAATGGAAAAGTAGCAAGGTGACTCCAATTCATCAGAACCGCAATATCATACAACAGAATTTTTTGACCAAGGAAATTTCTGCATTTTCCTAAAAATATATCTCAAATATGTATCTAAATACTTAATGACCAAAATCCCCAACAAATGTATCCAATTAAGAGTAGCACTACTTCTACACATTTTTACTCAAGTGAAGTAAAAAGTACAATGGAGTAAAACTACTCCTAAAAGTAAACCCCCCCAAAAAAAAACGCCCACCTCTGTTAACAACAAAGATGAATACACTGATTATCTATGATTGAGTACATTCGTTAAAAATATTCTATTAAAAAATTGGAAATGGATGTGGATTGGAACAAAGCTTCAAAACCTAGAAAACAAAATGGTGCAAACTGACCCAGGGCCTTATTTTATGATTCTTGAATGTTACTTCAGTGTGTCCAGAAGAATAAGAATAAGTAGGTAATGTTTGACAAGAGAAGAACTCTGATAAGGTTTCACACACCATCATTATGTGTTTAATCTTCTAAAACAGGGGATTACCCACAATTTATGTGAAAAGTAGCTCTCTATCAACCCTAGTGTTCCACACCACACATCCTTTGGTTCTGACACTCAAGATTCATGTTTGAAACCTCACATGTGTGAAACATGACTGACTTGATTAGTGGTTTATGTGCGACTACAGCAAGGGTCTTATGTACTGCGACTTTTATATGAGTCTCTGCTTGAACGTACCTTAATCAAATAATTGGGTCATCAGAGAGGCTCTGGAAAATTTGATCACATGTGGAGAAGGTAATCTACAGAGACATTTAAAAGCTGCATAGGAGTACAAATTGATCTGGAACCATCTACAGACGAGAAACTATTCAAAACGTTATCGATAACCTCAGTTCAGAAAAACAAAAGTATCCTGGGGGTTTACAGCACAAGAAGACAGACGTAACACTTCCTCTACATTACTCAGAGGCATGAGGGAATGATAAGACGTTGAAATTACGCACCACATGGACGCAAGTTATTATTTTATCCGAGTTTTGTAGCATTGTTAAAATGTGTGTAGGCCGGTAAAAGGCCCCACTCTTTCTTACTCACATTCGACTGACTAATATTCTCTACAAGGTTTCTACTTCTAGCTGCCTTCGAGGCCCCATCTGCGTCTGTAAAAACAGTCAGGGGCGTCTCATGCACGTCATCAGCATCACCAGAGAGCCCACTGATGAAAACGGTGGCAATGTTCTGCTTTTTCTGCCTGCGTCGTATGAAAGGAGCAGTTAGTCAGTCTTAAAGAGACACACCGTCTCTCTCTGGTGCTATTAATAGGCACACAGGCTGGTTTTTATTATTTTTCTTTCACAGAGAAAGCTGGTCACTGAGCACTTTGAGGTGAGCCCAGAAAAAAAACAAAAATTCCCCCTTTCTCTGCTCATTTCCTCCCCACCCTAAACTCTACAGAAAGCCGTGTACTGTGACAAATAGCTCATAGGGTTTATTTTTAGCTTCATGCATCCTGAGCCTCCTATTTATACTGTGACATGTGCCTAGAATCAGCACATTGCAGGGGAAAGCAGAAAGATACACGTAGTTGGACAGTCAGTGCAATGAACCACAACCAGGGTTAATACACCTGATGGCATAAGACATATTTGACCAGTGACTCACCCATCAATTATTAGGTTACTGAAAAATTTTACACATGAAAGAGCCTGTGTTATTTTGTGAAAAGTCTGCTTTCACTAAGATTTCCCGCAACCTTTATTTTAATGATTACACAGGGGAAATTAGCTTTAATATGTGGTGCTTTAAATAAATAATGTACAATTTAAAAGACCAAGGTTCGTCGGTTGTTTAGCAGTGTGTAAAATAAGTTTTTAATTCAAACCATAACAAATAATGCCAAATATTATAAATCGACAGTGTATGATTTATTCTCTCATCATGCTTTTGATTAAAAATGTAATGTAAGGTTTAGTATTAGATGGAAAGAAAAATCTCTACATTTTTTGTTCCATGTCCTATAATACACAGTATTTATGTACATCAGCACAACCTTTGATAATGTATGGAAGCTAAACACGGCTTCTTATGGAAGAGAAGCTGCACGAACCGCTAATGAACTGATTAACTGAAGGTGCACTGGATGCGATATGCTTAGAGATGTTAGTCCAACACAATATAGAGCTGACCTGCATGAAACTACAACACCACCCCTTTTTATCAGCAAGAAAGAGACAGGCTGCATTTATGTTCTTGACAGGTTTCATACATCATCTACATCATCTCTGAACCCAGCTGGGCGAACTAGTGGTGCTGTCCTAATATCCTCTCATCCAGAAACCTGTATCCTGATGCTGTGGTGGATATCTTGAAGCAGCACAAGACGTAGGGGAGATTATTGTCACAATTCGCTTTTTTTTATATTCAATGTGGATTCATCTTTCCGTTTATCCATCCATTCATCCAGCCATCAGTCCATCTATCCATATATGGGGTAGGGGGTCCAGGGTACGGCAGTTGGTTACCATGGTGACTTATCGTGGGCCAGAGAAGAGACTGAGCGAGGGAATCGGACCGATTTTTTGGGTATCAAGAGAAGTGATGTTGCTCAAAAACACAGCTTGATTTTTTTAAATCGGAAGATAGATACTACTTCAGTGATATTTTCCAGAGAAAAGAAACACAGTTTTGTTTCAATATTTACTTGTTACTTGTTGATATCACATATTTCCTTAAACTCTAAATCAATGGAACAACTCTGTATGCTCAAATGTAACAGCTGTAACAGCACAACAATTGGGTCAAGTTATCCATACAATAGATTTGATGTATTAAATCAGAATATGAATTACTTTTTTAAGGTGGGAATGTATTTCTTTATTTCTAAACTAAAACTTGAATCTGACTGTCATTATCAAAGTAAAAGTTATTCATACTTGTAAGTTTATACATCTCTTTTTTTTACATGTCCTTTCTGGCAGTGTGGTAATCAGAATTGGTGTTTGAGTACCAAAGCCCAACAGATGTACTTTCACAAGTGGAGCGTTAAGGCTTTTGCTATAGTACTCTACTTAAGATATGTGTAAGAAATCTTTATTAGAAATTGCTGTGTTTTTTTCCCCTCCCTAATATTATGGAAACGGATATGGAAAATAAAGGGGGGAAAAAGAAAATGAAGAGAGGTAGGAAAAAAATGTTAAGAGGGAGAGGGTGAGTTGGAGATACATTAGAGGAAGGGGAACATAGAAAATACAAGAAAATATCCCAGCCCGCCTCCACAACCGTAGAACGGCAGAGAGAGGGGGAAAAAACAATGATAAAACAAACCAAACAAATTGTTTTTTGTTACTTTGAATGTCATGGAAGAAAGACATGAATGTTTCTGTAGAATGAAAACCTCTGCTATGTATGAACATATTTTTCTCCATAATTTAAATCCACATTATAGAGTTCTGCAAAACAAACACATCTTAACTACATTCCTGTTCAGTGTGCTGGTGAAGACCCCACCAAGAAAAAGTCAAAAGCTATGGGCAATTTAGGTGCTTTACACAAGATATCATAAAGTAACATGATATACTAGAATTTTTTTCCTTCACACAGCCCACTGATCTCAGTTCCTTTGAAAGTGAAAGTTTGTAAAATCATGAGATCATCCTTATTTTAGGTTCTGTGGATTCACAGTTTAATGACATATCCACAATGTCTGCCACCATTTCTGTAAAAAAAAAAGACAAAAAAAAGTCAGACAGTCGCTTTTGATGAGCATTTAATTTTTTTTTATATTACTGAAAATGTGGGTCTCATTATCAAAAGAGGTCACTGTCATCATGAGTTATTAGTCATATTACCTCAGAAAACTAGCAGCTCCTTGTCAAAACTCTAGATTTGCCAAGTATGCCCCCTACAGACTGTTCCTCTATCCTTGGAGATACTTTTTTTTTTTTTTAGATTAGAGCTAAAGTGAGGTTCTATAAATTCTTAGGGTTAATATCTTACCTGCAACTCCTCATGGTGTCTTCATTCAGTGTAAATCAGAATCAGTTGGGCCAGCCAGCTGAAGCCAACACCTAGTCCAAATTTGCACTTCTACCATCTTAAAGAAATGTGCAACAGAGTAGAATAATTTTAAAAAGGCATCAAAATCTGAACGTGTATTAGTGCATAAACAGACTATTTACAAAAAGTGAAAAAACTGCAAAAAACATGGATGTGCAAATAACAGTGGGAATGTAAGCAACTTCTGAGTTTGAATTTCTTGGAAGCAGTGATGGTTATAAAGGCTGCTGGGAGGAAGGATCTATCACAACGCTTCTTTGTGCATCTAGGATGCAGCAGTCTCATTGAAGGAGCTCTTCAGTTCAACAACAGCTTCATGCATGGGGTGGAAGACACGTCCAAGAGTGATGTTATTTTAGCCAGAGTTATTCTAAAGATATTTAGATGTACTAAGGATATTAATATTAATATTAAGTTTTTTAAAACATCCTTACAGAACCTCACTTCTAAAATGGAACCACCCTTTTAAAGGCTTTTTAACAACAAAATAAGCAACAAAAATCATCTTTAAAAGTCTGTATTTCTTTTTAAATTACTTGTATATATATATATATATATATATATATATATATATGTCTGATATGTAAAATCTATAACACCCTATCTACCTGTTTTTTGAGCATTTCTCCTAAATACTTTTTTTCAATCAGAAACATGTTGAAAGCGATTATGGTAGTCCTGCAGCACCACTCAGAGGAAAAAACCGAGCTCTGCTGGAGGCAGAAAACACATGCATCAAGTAAAGTAACTAAAATAACCCTCCTTTTACCACCCTGCCAATGCATACGGGGTTTGGGATGTAGTTTTTGGTTTCCCGAAACTTTAACTATTTCATCACAGTAAAAAAAACAACAACACTGTAATCATGAATAACTGCCTAATGCCAACAACTCAAGCAGGAGCAAGTGCCGATTGCATGTTGTTGTTTTTTTCAAATCCCAAAGTAAACAGGTTTCTAGGATTTCCTTCTTTCACCTCTGGAATATTGCTAAAATTAGAAACATCCTGTCCAGGACTAATGCCAAGGAACTAGTCCATGCATTTGTTCCCTCAAGGCTGGACTACTGTAATTCTTTACTATCAGGTAGTCCACAAAATGCCATTAAAAGCCTTCAGTTGATCCAAAATGCTGCAGCAAGAGTTCTGATGAATATTAAAAAGAGAGATCACATTTCTGCTGTTTTAGCTTCCCTTCATTGGCTCCATGTTAAATCCAGAATAGAATTTACATACAAAGCCCTTAATAATCAAGCTCCATCATACATCAGAGATCTGATTGTTTCATATGTTCCTAACAGAGCACTTCGCTCTCAGACTGCAGGTTTACTTGCAGTTCCTAGGATTTCTAAAAGTAGAATGGGAGGCAGATATTTTAGTTATCAGGCTCCTCTCCTGTGGAACCAGCTCCCAGCTTTAGTCCATGAGGCAGACACTCTGTCTACTTTTAAGGCCAGGCTTAAAACTTCCCTTTTTGATAAAGCTTATAGTTAGGATGGCTTAGGTCATCCTGAGCTATCTCTGTAGTTATGGTGCTATAGTATACTGAATAAGTTCATTTTGTCTAAGTTGTAAATCATTTATCTTTGTTATTTTTTTAAGACGTTAGGCATTTCTCAAAATATATTGTTTCCTACCTGCTGACAGTTATGTACAAAGGCCATACAAATCATGCGAGAAGACATACATCGGAGAAACAGGAAGGGCTTGCAGTACACGGAAAAAAGAACATCAGACAGAATGTGAAAAAGAACCTAGGGGACGCTTCACCATAACAAAAAAGGACACAGCCGAACAAGAAAACAAGAAATCAGCCATTACAGAAAAACTGTCACAGCGTTCTAAACATTCTAACCTCTTTCATACATAACATATCCAGTTTCAATACTAGATTCAAATTCCATTTTAGCCATTCAAATCCTAAAAAAGAAAATAAAAATGTATACATTGCTGTTGAATATCGATACAATATCATTATATAAACATCATGTTATATCGGCATATCAATAATTTCTTACATCCCTAAATTATGCTTATATTTTAATAAAGAACACATTAGAATCACAACAATTTGTGATTGCCAAAGATAAAGTCAAAGTTCAGTTTTCAATTCAACACATTTTATTGCGTTACAAAATTACAGTCAAAACAAAATAAGTGTTCTTCTTCTTCTCCTAAGGGTATATAACAAAACTGTACAAAACAACACCAACAAAATCCTGATCCTCTATCTTTTGACCTCACAAATGTCCGCCTTTGTTTATAGAGATCAAAGCATGATTCATTGTTCTATGAATGTCCTCATGTTGACTTCAAGCTTTGTACAGTGTTTACCGTATCAGTCTTATCAGTGATATTTATACAGGAAACTCAGAGATTGGGACAATATACATTACAGCAGTGCACAGGTACTGCTCACAGTAAGCAGTTGGTGCTCCGTAAAGGTGTCCACGGTCATGGACAAAAAGGCGGCATGAAGTGTAAAAAAATGAATTATTTACATATATGAATAAAAACTGAGTTGATGAAAATGTCAGTAAAATCCCATCCTGCTCAGACGTAGGCGTTTCGTCCATAAGTGCTGGTTGCAGCGCTTCTGCTTGGTGCAGCTCCAGAGTACGCTGTTCCTCTGCTTTGATGAGCCAGTGGGCTGGAAAGGCACAGTTGATGTTGAATGTAATGAGCTGTATGCCTTCAGAACAAAATATTTACACACTACTCCTATTTTTTTTGATAGCAGAAACAGTTTTGTCAAACAGTTTTGCTTTCAGTTTTTGTATTTTGTACATCAACTTGTTAGAAATGTAAAGAAATTTCATCTTTTGGTCTCAAAATAAATAATCAATTTAGCAGAAAGTAATCCACAATAAAGTTTCCGATGTCAGACAGATGGCTTCACATTTTGCTCTAGAATAGTTTGGCATACAGTGAAGTTCAGAAGTAAATGAATAACAGCACAATGTCCCGTATCACCACTCTTTTACCACTGTGCTTGGTAGCTGGTATAAGGCTTAGACTTAATATGCTGTTTTTGATTTTGTGCCAACATAGTTCGGTGCATTATGGTCAAATTTCTCAACTGTGTATTCAGAAGCAACCATCTAAACAAAAATTGTTCTGTCATATTTTCTTTGGACAGAAGAAACTCTCTTCTGGCCTTTTTTTTGTTGATGATTATTTTATTAATAGCTTTGCCATAAATTAACCTGATTGCTACTGACTCCTTTGAATTCCAAAGGAAACAAAGTTTCACTGCATGTTTAGGGAAGTGATGGTATAAAATACAATGGTTTTGCCGCATTAAGGACATGATTTAATTTTTTAAGAACAAAGTCCAGATTACAGGAGCATTTTAAAATTCTTACATTAGGGATAGTATAGTTTTCACAAATAACATGTGTGTGTGTGTGTGTGTGTGTGTGTGTGTGTGTGTGTGTGTGTGTGTGTGTGTGTGTGTGTGTGTGTGTGTGTGTGTGTGTGTGTGTGTACATGTATAGCTATACTTGTGTGGACCAACCTTTGACAGCCCACCAGCATTGTGTGGACATTTGTAGTTGTGAGGACATTTTGCCTGGTCCCCACAATGTTTAACTAGCTATTAAACTCTACTAGTTAGGTTTAGAGGTATGGTGTGAATTAGGTTTAGGTTAAGGTTAGGGTTAGGCATGTATCAGTAATGGTTAGGTTTAGGGAAAGTGTCTGGGTTAGGCATAGTAAAATCAATGGAAGTCAATACAAAGTCAACACAAGGATAGTAAGACGTGCGTGTGTGTGTGTGTGTGTGTGTGTGTGTGTGTGTGTGTGTGTGTGTGTGTGTGTGTGTGTGTGTGTGTGTGTGTGTGTGTGTGTGTTGTGTTTGGAAACATTTCTTATTATGCATACATGGCTGCATGTCTCTCTATTTTTGTTGGAGCACTAGATGGCGCTAAACTCTTACAGTTTAAAATCTGACATTTGCTGGTGTCTTTAACTACAAGTTTTCACCTAGACCAGGGGACTGTATCCTGCAGCTCTAGAGCTACTTGTCACTCTCTGTCCACTTCACAGAGGCCGTTATTAAATTTAGCCAACAATTATAAAGAAATTAGCACTTTGTTTTTTAAATGAAAAGACTATAGGGAATGATAGATTTAGCAGTTCCCCCGTCTGATTTGATGATAAACTTGGGTAGAATTTCAACATCAGATGACGCTATTGTTCAAAAGATACAGATAATATTTTCTGTTAAGTCTGCTTATGTCACTCAGCTAAAAACTAGGTGATGTATTTCTTTATGCATATAAGCACTCACATTGCGTTGTTCCACTCTAAAAAGTTCTTTTTTTTAAAGAGTGAAAAAAATTCTAAATAATTTGTGTTGTGTTTTAGAATTAAATTATTCATCTTTTTCTTAAGGGTCAATGTGGATTTGTGGTTCTAGAAATATTTTTAACAGGAAAAGGGTCAAAAAAGGCTCTTTGGACTAAACTGTTTGCTGACCCCTGACCTGTTCCTGATATTTCTGTTTACACAAAACAAGTCAGCAGTGTTGCCAGTAGTATAACACTCTGATTGAGTGTTATTGTTGTATTTGTTAAAGATTTGCCTCAAAATACCAAGGACATCCCCTATATGAATATCTATATTGTTTTGGCCAGTTCACAGCCATCGATGCTTCTTAGTGTATTGTATATTAAAGATTTAAACTTTTATTAATTGCAGTTAATCAACAACAAGTCTGTCGAATTGTAACTGTGTACTTAGCAGACACCTTTTGTCTTTCAGTCTGTCTCTGCATTGCACTGAATAAACACAACATGGACTGGAACTCACTATTTTTCCTCTCTGCCTGCTTTACAGGAGCAGGAGAGGCAGACTCCTCCAGCGATGGCGAGCACAGCCGAGCACCATCCGATGTAAAGTCCTTCTCCTATTTCATATCTGAAATGGGGAGACAGACAGTCAGCCAACGTCTTACTTAAAGCTCAGCTATGCAACTTTAAACCGCTGCATCTTACTTGGTTCCTGGATAAAAGGGGTCAAAGAAGTCCTGGGTGATATTGAAGGCATACCATGACACAGAGACCATGGTGCAAAGACCTTTTGATAGAAATAAAAATGTTAGAGCTGCCGGACCGCTAAGCCTTGTTCTTTAAGGAACCTAGTTAAAACTTTATGGAGGAATGATTTAAATGTGTAATAAAACTTGATCCTGATTTATTTTCCCTCAAGAGAAGTTCCTTTATCTTCACCTTTCATAGAGCAGTGCATCAGCATGTCATAATTATAAGCAGCATCTCTGACGGACATTTTGAATACACTTTTTAATTGTTTGATGTTTTCTTACCTTGCAGGATAAAAAGCACCCCTGCAGTGCCTGCAATCCTCCCTTTTAGAACATAGTTTTCTCCCCCTGCTTTCGAACACTGGATTCCTATCAGGGACCCCACCAGGCCAAAGCTGCCCAACAGTATGGATGCAATCATCAGGGCCCGGGTAGCCTGGATGTAACCTGGAGGGATAAACCAGAGAAAATAGCAAATTTAGTCCTGATGTCATCTGTGGCTGCGGAGGAAAGTTTATAGTCTCCTCACAGCTATAAAATCTTCTTATCATTTCACCTCCACATCTCATTATATAAATCCTCTTTATAGATCCTTCAAGATAAAGTCACTGGTAATTTGAGTTAGTTGAGTAAATAAGAAAAAAAAAAACAGTTTATATATTAAAGTCTCTGTTTGCAACTTATTTGTACATTTTTTAAACATACCACTCAAAGCAAACAGCGATGGGAACTCTCTGCAGTTATGGACTCCAGTTGAATCCGTCGCACAGGACATCCACAGGTTTTCGTAGATGGTGGAGGTGGTGATGACATTGCCATCCACAGTGGATACCTTCCAGTAACGATTGGGCAGCGTGACCCCAACCATCACCCATCCGATGAACCCCAGAACCAAAGCCACTACTTCCACAATTGGTTTCATAACCGCTTCTTCAATCCAACTCTCAGACAAAAAAAAAAAATAGAACACCCAGATCCAAGTCTGTTTTTTCCCCTTTTTTGTGGGGTTGTTTCTTTTTTATTGGCTATCATCAGCCGTTGAGTCGATGATAGCCTCTGTGAGATGTCTGCATCCTCAGATATATATATAATCATTTATGTGACTGGCTGTTTCTCCTCCCACTACCCTCTGTCTTACTCTCTCCCTCTATCCCACACACCCCTGAAACTGAATAGCTGTTTATTGGCTCACTCTCAAGGTCTCAAGACTTATGAACACTTTCGGCAAGTAATCTAATTATTTTTTAGTGCAACTTAAACGAACAATCAAGGATCATCAGCAAAAATTGATACTCTAAAAGTTTCTCTTCAGGTAGAAGCCCGAATGTTGTGTTTTAAAACTTCTAAAAACAAATGTCATGATGAGGAGTGGTTAAAGATGTTTCTAGGCTGGTTTTATTGTTTTGATTTGAACTTCTGAAGGCCACAGGACAAGAGGACACATTCACACCCAGCTTTTTGGAACAATGTGAACATCTAACAGGAATAATCTAGAGGGTTAACATGCAGTCATGCTGAGACAAAAGTTCACAGTTATCCAGTTCATTTCGTAGTTTCTCTGTTTGTTGAACCTCAGTAATAACCCTCAGTGAGAGCTTCTGGGTCAGCGCCAACAAATCCTCTGCAAGCTTTATGTTGACCCAGCTGATAATATTAAAGATTAATGTTAACCTGCATTTGAGACTCAGCTGTCAAGTGCGTAGTAAGATTTATAAAGAGGCAAACTCATTTGTTTAAAGGTCAACAATAAGGATCTAAAAATAGGTGAACAATAAACCCAAGCTTTCCTCCTTATTGACCAAGTTTCAGGGAGGAAAAGTTTGTTTTCTAGAAATGTTAGAAGTCACAGATGTAAGAGTTAGAAAAATGTGATACTTATCTGTAATAATTTGTGTTTTTATTGTTAGAAAATTTTGAGACTCATTTGTTCTCAGATAATATGCTTAGCACAAAAGGTTCTGGAAATTCAACAACTCAATTGTAAGGAGTCTGGGGTGTTTGTCTGTGTTTTTTCTGTGTCTGTCCTTGTCTGTCTGCTTTGTGCTCTTTTCTCCACCATTCTGGAGACTTCCACCAGAGGTCCTGGCTCAGCTGCGGATCTGTCCATCAAGCCGAGGTCGGAGCAGCTCATTGAGCTCATCACCTGTTGAGGATACAAGGAGCTGGCTGTCAGATCTTCAGTACCTGAGTGTTGAAACAGTTTGGTAAAGAAACCTTGAGTCCTCCGTGGTGATCCCTGTGTTCCTATGTGCCTTCCTCGAGACAAACCTGCTTACCCCTCTGTGTTCCTTCCAAGGTGTTCCTTGTTGCAATCTCCTCGTGATCCATTCTCCAGCTTCTCTAGAAGCTCTGGTCGTCATTTCTCATCTGACAGGCTTCCAAGCTCCAAGTTCCTCCATGATTCATGCTCCATCTCCCTCTTCTGCCTGCCCTCCCTCCGTGCTTCAACCTCACTCCCAGATTCCACCATCTCCATTTCTCCAGAAATTCAGCAGGAAGTTCTCGTAGACATCCAGTACTCTGAGCTTTTCCTCCCTGGTGTTCCATCCACTATACACAAATGCTCCTTACCCCCGTTTCCCCCTGGAGTGTTCCCACGCTCCTTCGCCATCATTATCAATTATCATTGTAAAAATAAAATCGTTTAACTTGTATAACTGGTCAATAGGCTTAACAGCAACATGACATCAATAAAGAGGTGAAACAGAATAACAGAGAACAGATATACACAGAGCCAGCAACACAAAGGTTTCTGAAATGACTAAACCTTGATCATCTCTTGCTATAAAGGATTTATAAATTCAAATGTCTTTCTACATCTTCAGCATTGAATCCACCTGAAACCAATGTTTATAAGAAGCATCTTTGTAGCTGATTAATGTGGAACAAGGTTTCTAAGATCAAAATTGATCCAACAGGGCTAACAATCAGAAATGTGTAGAAAATGGTTTGCAGACTGGTTCTTTAATTCTAAACAAGTTTTAAAATTCTGTTTTTTCAACACAGAACAAAATAAGTTTTTCGGCATGACACTTGTCTCACTTTCTTAAGCTAGAAGCTTTTTAGAGAAGTTTAAAGATACAGAATGTCTGATCAGTAAATAAGAAAAAGAAGATAGTTAAAAAACAAAAAAGGAAGAATCGTGTACTGGAGTATCACTTTTAATGATTAATCTGCAATCTGATCCAAACAGAACTTGTGTTAGAGAAAACCCAAAACAAAGTCAACCTGTGGAGCAAATTCTTGTTCTTTTAATCTTGACATTGTCTGTTGTACAGTCTAAAACAAAAAAACAAAAACAAAAAAAAAACTGTCAAAATAAACCAATAAAGAGCCCCAATTTAATATGATATTTATTCTGAGGGTATGTAAACTTCTTACTGGAACCTTATGCGTCTGATGGAAATCATTAGAACAGCTTCCACCAGCACACTAGGTGGCCTGGAGAGCCAATGTTTGGTTGGTGGAGCTCACTTATGAACGTCAGGCTGTTAAAGATACCAACAGGACTTGGCCGCACAGCTTTTTCCAAACTGACCTTTTAAAGCTGGCACAAAATGAAGCCACGTATCCTGAGGTGTGAACGATGCCAGTGTTATGTAATCAGGATCTGTTCATGCATTTTAACAGAAGTGAGGCAACTCTGGATATTTAGTTTGGTCACTTGTTCTGAGTTCTGGACATTCTGTTTTTCTCTTGTACTATAAACAAAGTATTCGTATACATAATGATGTCGCTGTATTTCATGTCCTGTATCAACCAATCATCCTGTGCTGGCAGAGTTAAGTTTTAAATAAAGACGGTTGAGACAGTTCTTTGGTTTTATTTCTTCCATGCAAGGAGAGACAGATCAAGCATTTCTTCCTGGTCTGTGTCTGAAAAAAAATCAGACTTACAACCCTGTTATATACATAGTTAGGTCACACCCCACATCCCACAGTTATTTTCAACTTAATCCAAACTCTAAGAAGTCCAGGGGTTTATTACCCCACCAGCCACATGTAGAAAACAGATTGTATAAGAGGAGATTGTTCCCCCCCATAAACCAGTATCTCACTACATCTTCCAGAGCCTAAATTACCCTCCTGTTCCTGGCAGCTGACCTGTAAGGTTGCTGACCTGTGAGTGTCCATTCCAGAGAACATCCTTAAATTAAGTTTCATTCACAAGCTAAACAAAGTTAAACATATCTGTAATTGCTTATCTTCCTCCACAATCCACAGTCAGTTTTTTTATGAGTCATGTTAAGCAGAAAAATAACTTATGTGTATCAAGGTGGAGAAAAGTCTAACCCAGTTCTTGGAATTCGTTTTTTAAAAAAGCCATGGCCCTGATTGTCTTTTTGGATGTTGTTTATGTCCACAACCAGGAGAAAAAGACTGTTGTAATTTGGTGATATTTTCCCAAGTCCTTATGCCACTTTTCTGCAATGTTAGTCAACAGTGGTGGCTGTTGCATGAAAGGGGCCCTGGGCGAGCCCCCTGATTTGCGTCCCCTTCCACCCGATGAGCCATAAACAACCAAGTACCCACCTGGTACCAACAAAGCCCATTCTGCAAAGAAACTCTAGCATTTTCATTGCGTCTTATCAGAAACTGATATGTTTAGAGTTGTGTTATGAAAAATACATCAAAGACTGATTTAGAGATATATTAGATATTTCTGAGAAACTAAAAAAAGTTCACTGCTTAGTTGCTTTTGTTCTTACAAATCCCCAAACAATCTGTAATCTGTGTAAAAAACCTTTGATAGGTTTCACTGGTCCATAGAGTGGATGCTCGGTTTTTGCTGGGGGTAGGTATAACAACCAATATCTACAATCGCCCTTATTTCCGCTCTTGGGAGTCCAGCCGATCCCTTCCATGGAAAATACATGGCTGCTTTGCTGACTCAATGCATTGATATGTGATGCAGCGGGAGCCTGACCAAGAGTTTGTATAAGACGGGTAGAGAGTGAGAATGTGTTGGCTTTGTAAATAGGAGCCAAAATCATGTCAAGTAGCTTTGCATTGAGGTATTTTAGCTTCCCAAGCTGCATTTTCCTTTAAATACTTTAGATATTCTCTACAAAAAAATTCCATTAGGTGGATTTTCTACAAATAATTTGTAGTTATGTTGTATTGAGTAATCCACGAATAGGTGAATAAGCGGGGTCCACTATACTGCTATTTTTATGGCTGTCTCATTCTAAGGCGTTCTTAATGCTAAAAAAGTATCAGAAACACCATATGCTCTCTGTTTGTGTTTTCACAAACACAAGTTTTCTAAATTTCATTTAAAGAATCCTTGTTCTTTATAGAAAACCCCAGTTCAGGTTCTGAGTGGATTAGGGTAAATATGTATTACTCTGTTCCCTTAATAAACTTCACTGTGATAGCGTTCATGTGATAAATCTACAATGTCAATTTAGATTAGTTCAGAAAATGTTTTTCACATCCTTTCCTCTGATTGTCTGATCCATCTAATCCTCATTTTCTTTGTAAATGTGAACCTATTTACTTCCATGTGCTAATCTGCATCGCCTTGTTTTCAGTTCTTGACTGTGGGAAGGCGGAAGTAAAAGTGAAAAATCTTTAGCTCATATGTAACATTTCTAGACAGAGTACAGACACAGATTTGAAGAAAGAGTTGGAACAACAGTCAAAGTCAGTGCTGGGGACAAAATCTTTTCAGGCATTCCAGAGATTGGGAAGTTAGTCCAAAAACAAACTTATCCAAAAGCTGGGTGTGGTCACATGTCGAAACAATGAGGACTTACACTGGAAGAATAATGGGAAACACAAAGATGGACAAAAATAATGGAGAATGAACATTTAAAAAAACTGTGAAGAACAGACTGTATTGAGATCATAAAGACGAAGCTTAACTACCCTGTGACCCTGAAGAGGGTAATGTATGGAGATTTACAGCCTTTCCACACTAATGGAAAAGTGGCTATGTGACTCCAATACATCAGAACCACAATATCATGCAACTACATTTTTTTACCATGAGAATTTCAGCATTTTAGAAAAAATATATCTCAAAAATGTATCTAAATACTTAATGACCAGAGGTAGGTAGAATCCTCAAAAATTGTATTCAAGTAAGATCAGCACTACTTCTACATATTTTTACTCAAGTAAAAGTAAACAGTTGCAGTCCAAGAAATGGCTCAAGCACAAGAAAAAAGGTATTCAGTTATCAAGGTACTTAGTAACTGATCATAACATCTGGTTTAATATTTTAAAATGATGTTATGAGACAGACAACAACATAAGGTGCAAATTCTGATATGTTATATATATTTATATAAATTTTTTTATATATCACATTTATAAATACATTTAATTTGAAATAAAATTTATGGAATACATACAGTAGGTAATGTACATGAATGTTAGAACTGGTTACTTCCAGTGACAATAGTGTTTACTTTTACTTTTTTATCTCAAAACGCCAAAAAAGACTGAGCAGATAGAAAGTAACATTAAAACAATAAGGCTTGTGGACAAACGAGAGATCTCACTTAATATCTCACAGCACAAACTGTAGGTGTGTCTTTGTGTCTCATGCATTTTTGGTTAAAAATGTTTTGTCCTTCATTCAGACCTTCATTCAAATAAGTAATTCACAGTAGGGAGATATACAGAGATTTTACTTAAGTAAGATTAGTAAAGTAAAAGTAAAAAGTACAAAGAAGTAAAACAACTCCTAAAGGTAATTTTTTCCCAAAAAGTTACTCAAGTAAATGTAACTAGTTATGACCCACCTCTGTAAAAGATTGGGTTGGGCATTGAGGATTGAGCATCAATTGGTACCAGGACTAAAGCCTAGTTTATGCTTCTCCGTCTGCTGAGGTATTGAGACATGCAGCGCCATTATTCGTCGACGCAAGGGCTTTCCGAAAGGCACGCAACAATGGACTGAGTAGATACCAATTTTTCAACTATTCGTGTAACGCAACAGAGAGCGCACGTCTGTGATTGGTCAGCCCAATACCAGCCCACTAGACGCTTTATATTGCAAGGCCAGTTTATCTGATATGGTCTCTTGGCGGCCCTGCGATGGAGTGGCGACCTGTCCAGGGTGTACCCTGCCTTTCGCCCCTTGACCGCTGGCGATAGGCACCAGCCCCCCCGCAACCCTGCATTAGGATGGACGGTACAGAAAATGGATGGATGGATGGATGGATGGATGGGTCTCTTGGCGATTTTGAACTCCAGGAGGTGTAGAGAACAATAAAACCGGCCGCTGTGTTTGTTTGTTTGTTTGTTTACATCCGCTTTTAGAGTATTTTATGAGCTGCACTTCTAGTGAAAAGCTTTCCAGCTCAATCAAAACTCGCTCTCTGTCGAACATTGCTCCTTGAGTGGATGTACATGCTGAAGTCAATAAACTGTCGCTGACCAGAGACATCATTGCAATGGTAGGTAGACCCGCCAGAAAAGGTCTACACCGCCTGCTGTCCTGGCGGAGAATTGCTTTGCAACAATGGAAAAGTATAAAAGGAAAACATCTCCGTCAATACGTCTGCTTATTGGGGCAAACTTACTGATAGAGAAAAATAACTAGGCTTAATTTTCATATTCTCCCGGAATCATTCAAATGTTTCAATTCTGATTCCCAGTTTTGATACCCAGTCCGCCGACCAGAAGAAGAAACCGCCAAATACCAACAAAGAACAATCCGCCCAGAGTGTTAGCATTACCGCACAATTATGGAAAGTGTCTGGAGGCGTTCTAAAGTGTGACTTCATTTTAGCAAACAAAATAACAACTCGTCTCAGTGCAATACCTGTAAGAAAAGTATATCATGCATAAGAGGGTGCACAAAAAATGTGATACAACACCTTCATGGCGTCTAAATAATTGATAATGACACACTGTGCCAGCCTACCTCCATTGCCTCTTCCTCCAGATCTGACCCTCAGCCTAGAACCGTACTGCAGTCCAAATCCGGTAAGTAAAACAATGAATTACGTCTTATGTCAACATTGAAAAAGCAAACAAAATATAGTTGAAACATTGATGAACTCAAATGGAAATATCCAGCTTACAGTAGCCCATGTATTTTTTTGATCGTCAAACAACCTGAAATTGCTAACATTAGCCAGGCAGTTGACAATACTCCATCATGCCTTCTCCGTTCATCATTGCTGCCAAGGGAAAGAGGTCCGTGCAACAAGTAGAAGAGTGCCACAGAAAGGTTACCGCACATTTTGTGAAACAACTGCATCCCTTTTCAGATGTGGAATTACCAACATTTAGGTTAGTGGAGCAATAATGATAGCGCTAAGCTAATTAACACCAAGCTGAAATTACAGTAACAGTGACATTATGTTTGTTTATGTTTGCAGCGACATGGTGAAAGTACGCACCACCTTCCATGGACTACTTAGCAAATAGATTAATTCCATCTTGGTACAAGGTTGAGAAATCCAATGTAATTACAGAGCTCAGTCTTGTTTCCTCTGTTGCACTCACATGCGATGGCCAAAGTACCATCACACAGGACCATTACCTTACAATCACAGCACACTACATAGTGGAGGGCAAAATGCAGCAAAAAGTTCTAAAAACAAAAGCTGTGTACAAAGTACCGACTGGTAGGGTTGTGGCAGAAGAAATCAGTGACATTCTGTCAGAGTTTGGTATTTCTGAGAAAATTGTAGCAATCACTTTTGATAACGCTGCCAATATGGATGTGGCTATTAAGCAACTAGATTTTGTGAAACTGTGCTGTTTTCCCCACACACTTAATCTAGCAGCACAAAGTCTGTATTCCCTAAATTCTGTGAGTCAGTGGGTGGCCAAAATTCAAACCATAAGGCGCATTTCCACTATCGGAACTTCAGGGTAATTTGACCGGACCTTCCCGAAATGCATGTGTCTGGGCTTCGTCCGTCCGGGCCGACTGGGCCGACTGGGCCGTTTTCGGGGCCATTTCAAGAACCAATGGAGTTCCTGTATGAGGGTATATGGCTAGATTGAGTTGCTCAGCGGGGTCTGCGGTTAAGTCACGCTGATTGGTTGTAATTCAGAGGGAAATGAGCAGATGTTGCCAAACACCACTTTGGTAAAAATAAGAAGAGTTTTATGCAAAGCAGTTTATGACAACAGCAAACAGAAATGCAGCAACAAGCCCTGCTTCTTCTATCTCTTGTTATTTCTGCTGCTCCTGGCGCTTTTTTGTGCTGATCAGTGATGCTACTCGCTGCTGAAACAAGTCGTGAAATGCAGATGTCTTTAGCTGATTCTTTAAAGGGCCGATTGTGTATGGAGACAAGGTGGCTGAGAGGAGCGGGCCAAAAGATTACCCCGTCAGAAAAATATCTTGTTAAATTACCCTGAAGTTTCCATAGTGGAAACGTGCCTATTGTTGTGTGGATGAATAGGTGCTTGATGGTGAAGGTGGTTCTTCAAGAGAAACAAGAACTTCTATGTAAGACACATAAAGTTCACTTTATTTAACTGCTGTGCATTAAAATGAAGCTGAAGACTTCATTATGAAAGTTCTCTACATACCAACACCCTGCCTGTCTTCAGAAAAGAGCCCTACATGTGGACAGATACTACATATTCTCCAAAAGCTCTAGGCACATCTGACTGTGAAAGTGGGAGGACACAGTGTTTGATTCCAACGTTATATAACAGGTTTGGGCAAACCTGTCTAAGGGCTACCAGGTAAGTGACTGAGGCAGGCAACTGGAAAGAAATAGATAAAGATTAGAAATATATTTATTCCTTTGGCTTGTTAAAACATTAAAAGAAAATTCTTTTGCAGAATGATGAGATCAGGTACTTTCTGAGAAGTGGCCACTGCGTTGGATCTGGGCTTTGAACACAAGTTGAACGACGACACCGTATGGGGCCAAACCCAGAGGAAGCTGATTGAACAGGTGAAATAGCAATAATGCACAAATTTTCATCCTTTTCAGCTATTAAGATCTAAGGTAAAAATGTTTGTTTTTTTTGTAGTCAACAGAGGAAGACTGTGGAGCTGATGAGGACACAATACAGTCTGAGAAAAGGCCTGAGATTCAGGTAAAGGAGAATGAGGAAAGTGTATGTGTGTGATAACTGATATTATATAGGTTCTCGATCTAAATTATCATGACTTTAATAAATATTGTTCTATTTAGTGAAGATACTGATATATCTTGTGTTTTTTTTAGCAACCACCTACCTGCAAACTGCTCAGAAAGACTCCACTGGAGGAGCTGTTCACTGAGGAAGAGTCACAAAACATCGTGTCACAGCAGAGCTCCATGTCAATCAGGAAAAGAGTGGAAAAAAGAGCCGCAGATATACCAGGAAATTCCACCGGCCATTATATCTGACAACCCTGCTGCATGGTGGTGGAACCAACGAAAAACAAATCCTTTGCCGTCAGATCCTGTGTTCTCATATTTATGCTTTCAAGCTTCTTCTACATCCAGCGAACGTGTGTTCTCTACTGCAGGAGACACTATCTGTGCACACAGTGCCTGAAAAGGCAGATATGATCTTTTTTTTCCAACAGAAACTGTTTCTGATTTTATGTATTTTTTCTGATTATTTATGTAGCTGCTGCTAATATGGACTGGTTTGTAGAAGTTGTTTGTTATTGTTTGTTCAATATTCTGCACCAGGTTTGCCCATCAGTGGGAGCACATGTTGCATGTTTAAGTTCCTGCAGCATTAGCATTCAGAATGTTTGAAAATCAGTTTAATAATCAAGCTCCATCATAGATCAGAGATCTAATTGTTCCATATGTTCCCAACAGAGCACTTCACTCTCAGACTGCAGGTTTACTTGTAGTTCCTAGGATTTCTAAAAGTAGAATGGGAGGCAGATCTTTTAGTTATCAGGCTCTTCTCCTGTGGAACCAGCTCCCAGTTTTAGTCCGTGAGGCAGACACTCTGTTTACTTTCAAGGCCAGGCTTAAAACTTTCCTTTTTAATAAAGCTTATAGTTAGAGTGGCTAAGGTCATCCTGAGCTAGCTCTGTAGTTATGCTGCTATAGGCTTAGACTGCTGGAGGGGAGACTGACCAGTTTTCTTCACTCTGCTACTTTCTCTTCTACAACTCTCACGTTGCATTATATGCTGTTATTTCGACTGCTAACTCTTGTTTTCTCTCCATAGAAGCTACACCTGGTCTGGTATACTCCTTAGCTACAGTGCCGGTTGGACGGGGGGCGTCGGCTGGGATGATGGTCTCGGCGGCTGAGCATCCGCCTGTGTCCTATTATCAACTTTTCACTTTCTTTAACATAGAAAGTACTCTTATATCAGATCCTCTGTTCTTTCTGTGTTTCTGCTCTCTCTTCCCAAACCCCCAGACGGTCGTGGCAGATGGCCGCTTGGAATAAGAATAAGAGGTAATGCTTGACAACATGATGACACTGATAAGGTCTCACAAACCACCATTATGTGTTTAATCTTCTAAAAGTTCAGCTAGTCCAAGTTTGCACTTCTACCATTTTAAAAAAGTGCAATCTCAAAGATGTCATCGCTAGTTTATGCAAACGCTTTTACATAAAGCTTTAAATCATCTTCATGTTTGAATTGAGTAAGTTATTGACAAAGAACAACATTAATTGCAAATGGAGGTATGAGGTGGTGTGCTATCAGTGATACTGAGATTGGAACATTGAAAACACTAGATATGGACAAAATGCATTCAAAACAGTCATTTCTTTAAACCATCACAGATTTAATGATACTCTTTATATACAATTAAGCCCAATTATTCATTCCTTTTGTTTTGACCAACATGTTTTTTCTCACTAGAAGTAATGTTAAAGGCTTTGGAGTGGCCTTTAGCCTGAATCTGAAAGGGAATCTGTGGAGGGAGCTAAAGATTAGGGTGATGGCAAGGAGGTCTTCCAGTTTCAAAGGTTTACAATTAATCACCATATATTAGCAAGATATCTGCAGTAACATGCAAAAACCTGGTCAACATTTATGAAGGAGCTGACTGCTCTAATGCCACTTATTATTTAGAATAATAGGTCATTTTTGACATTTCACTTTTAATAGAATATAAATAAAAAGAGATACATGTTACTGTCGACATTAGTAAATTGTTTTATTCTCTTTTGAGATATGTTTGTCTCATTAGCTGTAAGATACAAACTTCTAGGTTCCATGAAAATATTTTTAAATCTAAATCTGCCAGTTGTATGAATACTTTTTAGGTTTAATTGTAAATTAACTGAATTCAACGGTAAACTGTAACTATACGAGAATAAAATAGAATAGAAATAACCTTGGATTGGCTGCTTTACCAACCTGACTCGTCGACCAAGCGTTTGGATAAAACAAGTTCGGAGTGAGAATGTGTTGGCTTTGTAAACGGCAGCCAAAAGCATGTCAACATGCATTCAAAACAATCATTTCTTTAAACCATCACAGATTTAATGATACTCAACATTACGTTGACATATTTCAGCTTGCCAAGCTGCATTTTCTTTCTAATATTTTTGATATGCTCTACAAAAAAATCCAATAGGTGAATTTTCTGCAAATAACTGGGAGTTATGTTCTATAGAAAAATCCAGGTGAATAGGCGGGGTCCATCGTACTGCGATTTTTTTTATGGCTGTCTCATTCTAAGCTGTTCCTAATGCTAAAAAGTCATCAGGAACACCATATGCTCACTTTTTGTGTTTTCACAAACACAACAAGTCTTCTAAATTTAATTGAAAGAATTTGTGTTGTACATAGAAAAACCTAGTTCAGGTTTGACAAGTTTAAATACTTAGAATTTTGAAATATGGCTGATCAAATGCAAACTAGATTTTATTTTTTTTTAAAACAACAACAAACATTTAACTTAAAATCAGATAACAACTTTAACATAATTACCCAACTGTGATGTACAGCAATAATTTATTACATTGTTTACTTTGCATATCATAGTAAGTTGTTTTCTCCCCATCAGCAGATGTTCTAATCTGCATCGCCTTGTTTTCAGTTCTTGACTGTGGGAAGGCGGGAAGTAAAAGTGGAAAATGTTTAGCTTAATGCAACATTTCTAGACAGAGTACAGACACATATTTGAAGAAAGAGTTGGAACAACAGTCAAAGTCAGTGTTGGGGACAAAATCTTTTCAGGCATTCCAGAGATTGGGAAGTTAGTTCAAAAACAAATTTATCCAAAAGCTGGGTGTGGACGCATGTCTGAACAATGACGACTTACACTGGAAGAATAACGGGAAACATAAAGATGGACAAAAATAATGGAAAATAAACAACAACAAAAAAACTGGGAAGAATAGACTGTATTCAGGTCATAGAGGTGAAGCTTAACTTCTACACTGTGACCCTGAAGAGGCTTCCATTTGGAGATTTACGGCCTTTCCACAATAATGGAAAAGTGGCTATGCGACTCCAATATTGTACATCAGAGCCACAGTAATAGACAACTAAATTGTTTTACCATGAAAATTTCAGCATTTTGCTAAATACATATTTCAAAATGTATCTAAATAGTTAATGACCAGAGGTAGGTAGAGTCCCCAAAAATTGTATTCAAGTAAGAGTAGCACTACTTCTACATATTTTCACTCAAGTAAAAGTAAAAAGTTGCAGTCCAAGAAATGGCTCAAGCACGAGTAAAAAGGTATTCACTTATCAAGGTACTTAGTAACTGATCATAACATCTGATTTAATATTTTAAAATGATGTTATCAGACAGACAACAATATAAGGAGTAAATTCTGGTGTTTTATAGACTAAAATGAAAAAGAAAACAAACAAATCACAAAATTACAAAATAACAGATTCAGGCAGAAGAAGCACATTTATAAATGAATTTTTTTGAAATAATACTAAATGAACTAATACCTACAGCAGGTAATGTGTATGAATATTAGAACTTACAATGACAATAATGTTTAATTTTAATCTCAAAATGCCACAAAAGGTTGAGCAGATTGAAATTGAAACAATAAGGCTTGTGGATATATGAGAGATCCCACTTTATATCACACAACATAAACTGTAGGTGTGTCTTTGTATCTCATGCATGTTTGAGTTAAAACATATTCTTTGTTCAGATAAGTTACTTAGATAATCCAGAGATTTTACTCAAGTAAGAGTAGCGATAATATCAAATAGTAAAAAGTACAGTGCATTAAAACTACTCCTAAAAATAATTTTCTCAAAAGGTAGTTCTTTGTGCATCTAGGATGCAGCAGTCTCATTGAAGGAGCTCTTCAGTTCAACAACAGCTTCATGCATGGGGTGGGAGACACTGTCCAATACTATTGTTATTTTAGCTAGAGTTATTCTAAAGATATTTAGATGTATAACTATATTAACTTTTTAAAACGTTTTTACAGAATCTCACTCCTAAAACAAAACTGCCAATTTAAAGGCTTTTTCACAACAAATAAATGAACAAAAATCGTCTTTTGAAGTTTTCATTTCTTTTTAAATTACTCGTATACAATTACTAAACTCTATAACACCTCATCTGTTTTTGTGCATTTATTCTCAATACTTCGTGCATGAATACGCTTGAAAACCTGTTGACGTAAAGCCAGGATGGTAAGTCCTGCAGCACCACCTAGAGGATAAAACTAAGATCTACAGGAAGCAGAAAACCCATGCATTAAGTGAAGTAACTAAAATAACCCTCATTTTATCACCCTGCCAGCGCATACGGGGTTTGGGATGCCTTGTTTGGTTTCCCAAAACTTTAACTATTTCATCACAGTAAAAAACAACAACAACAACAACAACACTGTAATCGTGAAGAGCTGCCTGGTGCCGAAAGCTCAAGCAGGAGAAGGCTACCTATTGCGTGTTGGTTTAAATAAAAAAAATATTTTTACAGCCATAACAATCTAATTCAGGCATGGAGGAGCATCTTTTAGTCTGAAGTGGGCGCTGCTTCCTCCACCCACCTCCTTCCTGGGGGAGGGCGCTCTCGGTTCCGTCGCCAGCCTGTTTAGGGAGGTCGATCAGTGCGGGTAAAAGTCAAGTCCTCCCGATTAAAGTCCGCCTCATCATCATCAGCAGCTGCAGCAGCAGAAGAAGAAGAAGAAGTACCTCAGCGCAGCGCATCCATCTGCTGACATGGAGTTCTCCATCAGAACGGCGAACGTGGAGGACTGCAAGGACATCGCGCGGATGATCAGGGTGAGCAGACACGTGCGCACGTGTGGACCAAGCTGCCAGTCACTCCGGCTTATGTCACGAGGTGTTTTCGTAAATCATCCGGTGTTATTGTTTTTATATACCATTAAAATGCTTTTTTTTCCTGAAGTGGCCGCAGTAAGTTAGAAGTGTCGGGTTTTTAATTTAATTTTTTTACCAACAGGCTTTATGTAAGCTAAAAGATCTGACCCGAAAAGCCAAGGATGATGTCAACTGATGTAAATATTTGTTATTCCTTTCCAGGAACTGGCAGATTACGAAAAGAAGGGTGATCAGGTTAAAGTCACACAGAGAGGTAACAATATTTTCTTTTTGTTTTACGTGTTTTCTAAAGGAATGTTTTCAGAACATTCTCCTGTGATGGTCCATCTGGTACCACTTCACCGGGCCTGTGTAATTATCTGACCAATAAAAAGATAAAACATTACAATCTAAATAAGGAAGTACATTATAATAAAACGCAGTCAAAGATGCCATCAAAGGTTACAGTGAAGCACAGTGTTTCTCTAGCCGACTGTCTAATATTAATAATAATATTAATGTGGGTCTACTAGC
Organism: Valencia hispanica; assembly: GCA_963556495.2. Lineage (NCBI taxonomy): Eukaryota > Metazoa > Chordata > Actinopteri > Cyprinodontiformes > Valenciidae > Valencia > Valencia hispanica. The sequence goes on along the minus strand of OY747714.1, from coordinate 21,813,632 downwards.
AGCTGGAGTGTTTTGCAGTGAAGGAAATGACTGATGGAAAGCCATAAAAACACTAATGAAACTGATTGAACTGTAACATAGGCCTACCCACTGTAGGTGTTTATGAAGGCTGTTTAAAATGTTACAGACGGAGAGAATTTGCACAGTGCATTGCAAAAGTACTCGTATGTCTGTGTCGAGTTAGAAGCATAACAAATCTGAAACTAGAGACCGAAACATTTAAGCTCAGTCAGACTGAATGGTGAGCATCTGTGAAGATCACTTTTCAAGCTTTTACTAAAAAAAAAAGAAACAAAAAAGGATCCCCACATGCAATGTTCTAGGGTTGAACTTTTGTTTTCAGGGTGGCATAGAATGTTAATTTTGTCAACAAAAGGTTTTGAATTGAGGCCAAAAAGTTACATTTTTGTCTTGTTATACCAGAACAAATACTACCTCATGCCGTGTCCCCTGCATGGCAATTGCAAATGGGACTTCTTTTTACTTTCTTGTTGCTACTTTGTCTTAAAAAGCCAGATTTGTGGCTAACATTGTGCTGTTGACAGATGTTCCCACCTGAGCTGTGGATCTCTGCAGGTCCTCCAGAGCTAGGAAGAGCCAGTTGGCTAATTCTTTGATTAATGCTGTCCTTGCCTGGCTTGTCTGTCTAGGTGGACTGCCATGTCTTGATAAGTTTATAGTCGTGTCATGCCTTTGCCATCCTATTTTGAATGACTTATTATTAAACAGTCCTGTTCCTTGGTCTTGTGAAAAAATGTGGAAAAGTCCAAGCAGTATAAACAGTTTGGCGAGATGCTGTTCTCGTTTTATTTTCCAACAAGAACATTCAGATTTAAAATCACAGAGAAAAGCAGAATTTAACACCCTTCATTTGAGGAAACAGAATCACAGATCTCTCACATATAATGCCTCTTTTGTAAACTATTCACAGACTTGGAGCAAGACGGCTTTTCCAAGAATCCGTTCTTTCACGGGATCGTTGCTGAGGTGCCAGAGCAGCACAGAACCAAAGAAGGTGAGAACTGGTCGCTAATTGCAGACCCTTTTTTTTCTAAGTAGAACTGATAGGGTGCAGAGGACGAATGGAGGTTTGTTGCAGCTCTCAGGCCTCTTAAGCCCTCTTATTAGTAGTTAAATGCTACTCAATGTGTTCTGTTGCCTAATGTAGCAGGATGCCGCTGATGTGTCCTCTCCCTTTACTCACCTCTTACGTAATAAAGTTAATGCACTGTTTCCTCCATGTGCAGTAATGAGCTCATTAGTACATGCTCTGCTGCTCAGCTCGACCTTTTTCCATACAGTCATCACTGATCACCCTCTGCTGGACTCAGATGTCTGACTCCAAACTCAGGAAGGGCTGCATTATTTTGTGTCGTAGATACTGCAAGACTCCAACACACACTGGCCATAGATACTTTTGCATACACATACAGTCATGGGAAAAAGAAAGTACATCCTCTGTCTGATTCTGAGGTTTTAGCATATTAAGGGTCTGATCTTTTCTCTTTTTCGAACTTTTTAAAACTAAGGTTTAAATCTAACCTAAGTGAACAAAACCAAATGTAACCGATTCCACTATGTCATTTAAATTATATTATGTCCTTATTAAACAGAGATGAAGCCACAATTGAAACGTCTGTGAAAGACTTAGTAAACCCGAAAAACACTAGATATGTATTTTTTTGTGATTTGCTGTGTTGTTAGATTTTGAATTTTCATGTAAATGTCAGGAAATCTTCATCATTATGAGGACAGCTAAACCTTATTGGAGTTACAAAACCTGTCAATTTCAGAGGGATGTGTACGTATTGGGATTGCACAATCCTAAAACAGGCTTAGGAGACAGAAAGGGGCTAATATAAAGGAAAACAAGCACTAAAAAGTGCAGATACCAGACTTTTTCCAAAAATGTAAAGAAACCCCCAATTTGGTCTAACTGTTACCGTTTCACTTTCAGGCCATACGAAGATTGGCTATGCACTTTACTTCTATTCATATAGCTCCTGGATGGGAAGAGCCATTTATATGGAGGACTTGTATGTGATGCCAGAATTTCGAGGTAAATTGTCTTCTTTGTAGATTGTTGCTCTTGTTGTTATTATAACTGTATGCATGGGATATCTTCATTATGATGTCTGTCCTTTTTAGGGAAGGGGATCGGAAAAGCACTTATGAGCAAGGTAGCACAGGTGAGTAACATTAAAGCATGATTAAACAGAAAAAAACGTTTAAGAAAAGGTCATTTTTAGCTAATGTCTGTTTCCTTCGTTTTTCTTGTCCTACAGCTCGGTCTGGCTGCTGGATGCAACCAGCTCAACTTTACGGTTCTGGACTGGAACAAGTCATCTCTGGACTTTTACCTCAGCCAAGGCTGCTTTGATATCACGGATAAAATGGGCTACCACTGCATGCGCTGCGAGGGTGAGGCACTGGAGCACCTGGCACAACCTTAATCCAAATCTGTGACTTTAGAAACCTTGAAGTCAGTCCAAGCAATGCAAAGCACCACTTTATGGCCCATTGTTTAAAACTTAATGAAAAATGTCAAGATAGTTTGTGAAACCGGGACTTTTTGCTAAACCTTTAGGACCCTAAAGCTGTTATACCGAATCTGCAAACAAGCTAGCTTTTCAATATAAACAGTCACAGAACTCTCACCCCTCCCATCAGCTATCATCCCTAAGCCACGCCCTAAGACAAATGCGACAGAACCACTTCATAATTTTTTTTTATCTCCACAAAATATTTAGAGCTATCCTATGTTAGAACGTTGTTAAAGAGCATTAAAAAAAGCTAGCTTGTTTTGCAGATTCGGTAAAGCTGCTTTAATTTATAAATTATGTATTCCATTATAACTTAAAGCCATCTTAAATATATATATTTTTTATGGTACTTTTTAGTGGGAAATCTCTGTTTTTGTCAAGCTTCATATTAAGTTGTCTTAAAGCGATACTTGGAAAAATCCACCATAAACCATTGTAATAGGTTTGCTGTAAAATCCATTTTACCCAGAAGTGTGGGTGAACGGTTATATGCACAATAATCCAGGTTTCTAGATGCAGGAATCACATATGCGGTGATAGGAAAACATGTATCCTTGTCCTTGAACAGAGTGATGTGGAAAACAAAGTATACACTCTTGTTGGTTCCATAGGATTTAATCAGATGAAATAGCAACCAGGTGTTGCTAAACAGATATTCATGTTTAACTAATCATCAGCAGGTGTGACCATCTGGGTTTTGACAATTTCTTCTCTAGAGCACACAGGTGCTTCAAAATATAATGCCCAGAAGGAAATAGTTTAGCAATGACCTAAGAGAAGTAATCATTTCCAATCATCGGAGAAGGGTCATAAGGTCGGATGTTCATCATTTTTATCCAAGGTGATAATCTATTCACAAATATTAGTTACCTTCACAGGAGTGGACGCCCTTATAAATTCATCAGACTGTGCAAAGAAGAGAAATGACCAGAAAACCCAAAAATTCCATCTCAGACTCTACAGGTCTCAGTTAGTTTGTAAAATGTTACATCCTATGACATAGCAGTTGGAGAAAGACTGAATAAATCTTATTTGTTGCCAGGAGAAAACCTTTTTTTCAAAAGAATATAGCAGCACAACTTGTTTTGAAAGTTGCATGTAAAAGAACCATAATATTCCTGGAATAATGTCGTCCATTGGACAGACAGCAGCCATGTAGAGCAAATAGAGATGAAACCAAATAGAGCCTGTCAGAGCGTACTAACTCTCAAGCACGGTGGTGGAGAAGTGATACTTTGGGCTAGTATTGCTGGTGCCGGACCTGATCACCTTGCAGTCAGTAAAAGTGCATCAACAAGTTACTAACTAATTCAATTCAAATTCAAAATTACTTTATTAATCCCAAAGGGAAATTAAATGTTGTTGTAACTCATTATGCAAGTTCCTTCAAAGATTTGTTGTAGATGCTGATGGCTGTTGGTAGGGATGATCTTTTTTAGTGCTCTGCAGATCTGAAGAAGCCTCTGACTAAAGACGCTCTGTAGTTGTATGACAGTCTGATGTAGAGGATCCTCGAGGTTGTCCATAATGTTCATTTTATGAAGAATCCTTTTTGCACACTGATCCCCAGAGGGAGGGTCCTCAGCATCAAACCTGTTTTTCCAACAATCTCACATTGCCCAATATGATTGATGGAGATGGTTTGAACTTCCTCCTTTTCTCTCTCTCCACTTTGCTCCTGCTCTGTATCCATGTCATCTCCTTTTCAACTCATCAGGGTTTTTTGGCTGCAGTTGAGGTATTACTTGAACCTTTGTGATGTTAATCAGCTGATCCCAGTTATAAACCACCTTGTTGCCATGGTTATGCATCATAACAAATGTCTAAAAGTAAGAAAGGTATCAGCAAAAACTCTTCCAGCTGCACAGCATTCAAAACCGAAAGAACAGATGTCCCCAAAAAATGTTTCTGCCAGAAATGGAGGAATAAAAGTTTTTAAAAAGAAAAACAAACAGAACAAAAGTAATGGAGCTTCTCCAACATGCTGCCACCTTGAGCGCCGCAATTCCGGAATGGGGTGTACTTAGTTTTTCATCACTGCATCCACCTGATGAGCTAGCAGATTAATCATTAACTTATTAGCCAAGCACAACTTACCCCCGCCCCTCCATGTAATTCAAATTCATCAGAACAAATGAAAAGTCCTCTGCTTCCTGTTGACACTGAAATGACACTCTGGTTTAGATTGAGATTATTTTTAGCGCAACAATTTTGCACCGTATTAGTTATTAAAACTTTTGGTTTGCAAGAAGGCCCTGCTAATTCTGTCCAACACTTTTTAAACTTAAACAAGACGATCGAGCATTTTAGAAAAAAAAAGCCTGTTCTGAAATAAGTAGGCTCCCTTACGTTTTATTTGACCCAGAAGTTGTTATGGTGTACTATTACTGCCCTTTCCTCAGCTGAACTCCTTAAATGTTGCTCGTTGCTGTTGGGACGGACTGGTGATTGGTATGATGGTGATCAAAGTTGTCACACGGCGGCAGAGCTTTTGGAAAACCCCGACATGAAGGGCGAAATGTTGCAGCGCAAATCAGCCCTCCAGCCATCTCTGGAACCTGTTTGAGCAGAAATCCGTAATAGTTGCTGTACTTTCAGATGCACCAATTAACACGTAGGGAGGCCGGGTGGAGATTTATAGGATTCAAAAAGAAAGAGAAAATCCAGAGAGAAGGAGATTGTGGATTTGTGCCGTTAAATATAAGTAAGAATATTTTTTGGTGCCTTTTTTTTGTATTCAAATGTGTTTCATAAAGTGTTTTAGTTTGTGCAGTTTACTGCTTACTGAGTTGCGGTATAATGCTAATGCTAGTCAGTTGTGGCTCTTTTTCATGTCATGTCCTAACTTTCATGTTAGGACATGACATTAATGTGCCAGATCAATACTACTGCTAATGCCCAAGTCAACAAAACCTCAGATTTAGCTGTCGTAGCTCGTTTAAGCTACCACTGGTAAACATTTTCTTGTTCTCTACCTCTCACACAGTAGCATTACTAACCCATCTAAACGAGAGCTGTGCAATATATTGAATCATCATTGCAATGTCAGTGTGTGTATTATCACAATCCTAAAGGGATGCTTGAAAGCAAAATTTAAAAGGATACAATAGTTCGAGTGCCAGGAAATCACTTCCTTCATACCCATAATACATTTGGCCAGTTGGATGGACTCTAACGGGCCTTAATGCCCACACCTTTTGAAGATTTTTAGTAGTTGAGATGCTAAAGTTCACAAAGTGCCGGAGACTTTGTGTAATTGTAGTAAAAAGGAAAAGTGAGATAACCGTAATTGATATTGACATAGCAGTTTTCAGTAAAAGAATCTCAGTTACATGTTTTTCAGATTTGTAGCCCTAATCCAGATCAAATATACATGTAGCTGTCTGTACTTTTAGAAAGTCTCTACAGGACAAACCTCATCGAACTGGAGCACAGAGAAAAACGTAGCGTCTTCCAGTGATGTAAATAAAGCTGCCGGGGTAGAATGTAAGATCGTTAGTGTTCGACGTTTGTAACTTGTCTTGATATCTTTATTTTCCTTGACTAGGGGATCAAAGACATCTTGACTTGATACAGGTGGAAACTTTTTTTCCTGCTGTGACACAGGCTCTCCGTTACCATGTTAAAGCGATTGTTTTTCCCACCAGGTTAGCAAGCAGTCCAAATGGCTGAAAACTAAAAATAAACATGCATTTTTAAGCTCTGATTGTCAGTTCAAATTTTCCATCCTGCCTTTGCTGTAGTTTAACTCTGTTAAACTACACTACTAATTATATGCAGTTCTGACTGGATCAAATCCAAGAGCGACAAGAAGTTCTTTAATTAGGCTTTCTGAAACAGTGCTGACCCACCATCTGTCCCTCAGACTGCCAAAAGAATGCTGCTTCGTTCTTCAGTTGGGCACAGCACAAATTTGGCTGCTTGGGAATATTTCCAGTCATAAAAATGTTGTTTAGCTATGGTGTCGAAGTTAGACCTCCCATCACTCTTACTAAGATAAACTGTGTTTTATGGTGTTCTAATCCTTGTGATGAATCCTGTAGACAACCCTGACAGTGTAAGGTGTGCTTTTTCTTTGAAGAGGGAGGGGGGGGGGCAGCAAAGTGTAAAAATGCAATCCTAATTCTTAAATGTGTATGTCATTCATATGTTAACTTATCTGTTGCTAAACTAGTGGGTGACAAGTCTACTGTTTGACCACAGGAGTCAGCGATTGACATATTTGTTGATGTCATGTACTATGTACTGTTACTTTGTATTATATGTGGGGTTTTTTGTGCACTGAAGGAATCAGTTAGAGCTTAAATCTCCTCCTATGCAGCCAAACTTGGGGTGCAGCTTTCAGTGAAATAGATGAAGCCCAAATTCAAACCAAAACAATCCACTCAGTGGAATTTGGAGGGGGAAAAAAACATAAAGCTTGAAAAGTCGGCTGGTTGCACAACTTTAAGCTTGTCATGCTTAAATGAAAGTGGCATTATTCTGGTCTGCACCATCAGTCTTTCTGTTCTTTTATACGGTTTTCTGCGGTTTAACGTAAATATGCCAATTTTTTTTTTTTCAATGTTTCTGTTCCACTCAAACAAGTAAAAACCACTGACCCTTCTTTGCAACTTTTGCATTTGGCATTTGTTTACATGCGTCAAAACCAACATCATTCAAAGTATATCCAGGAATGCATTTCATGGACCATCATTCTGCTGCTACAAACTGCAAGGCGCAAAGACTGAGGTTGGCATGAGAGATTTTTATCCTTTCTTGCCCACAACTTCCCATCAATGTGAGTTAATGAATGCAAACTATACAAATTAAAATGCAACTCATTTTAAAATCATGGTTTCTTTCAAATGCACCTGCAATAAATCACTGAGGTGGAACATTATCAGTATGTGTTGAGGTTAAAGTCTTCTAGCTGTGTCTTTAAGTACAACTATGCAGTGTATCTGTTAGTATAAGTGGATGAGACATCCATGATTGTGTGTTTAGGTCTCCAGAAGGGATGTCACAGTGTTGTACTCCATCCAATTTCAGTGTTGATGTGTTCTCTAATTGTGGTTTACTGCCTGCAAAGTCATTTTATTGTGTTTGAGTTAATAATAGTTTAAAGTGAGGATGGATAGTAACGTCTGTCCAAAGTTGACACTGAAAGTACAATTGAAGCACTATGGGATTTCAGGCTTCATCTGCTGAGTCTGGCTTCTTCTTGTAGTTAAGATACATCCGGATGTGCAACAGAAACTGAACATTTGAACTTCAAACTGTTAGGATTTTACTATTTGCTTTGTCATAATATGTCACATTGCATTCCATTGAGTGACTCTATGAAAGAAAAATGTTGGTTTTAAAAGTATTTAGTGGCCTTCGTGAACGGTTTGTAATCAGTACGTGTGTTTTACCTCCTGAGTATGTCGGATGTCTCTGCTCAGTGATCAAAGAAATAAAATCTGGCATTCTGCATCTCAGACTAATGTGTAATTGTAAAGTTATTCACTTTGTGTTTTTTTTCTTTTTGTGTAGGTGAATTCCTTTATTTATGAAAAATTTTCTCTATCTGGCAAGTCTCGTCAATTAAGATGAAGTATTTTTTTTTTAAAGGTAAAATCACAAGCAAAATGGGGTCACATTTCACCTATAGAGGGCACACTAACACCATCAGTTACAACTATTAGTATGCATACAGCCTGTTAAAAATAATATTTTACTACAGCAGCATAACCTGAGACTGAATTCAGAATAATTCAACCTTTAATGTGAGCGCAGTTATTCAGTGTGGGGAAAAAATTACATGTTTAGAAAGAATGAACAAATTCACCAGTGTCACCTCGTTTGGCACTGGATAGAATTCCTATAAGACGCATTATGATTAATTAATATTTTAGTTTTGTATAGTTTTGTATATATGATTTTGTGTCTATGTTCTTTTAATTAATAATCAAAGACCTTTTGTTTTCCTGAGATTTAGATTTAAAGTGACAGAGGCTCATTTCTCCTAGACACTTCAAAATGGAAAAAAAAACAAAACAAAAGAACACGCTATTCAAGTAAGTGGCTACAAGAAAACAGTCATTTAAACCATCCCATATCTATAGTCTGAGCAATTATTAAAGCATGAATTGTGACAAACATGGCCAGTTAGAGAACTTCAGAAGTGAAAAGGAGTGGCTTCTTGCAATCATGTCATGAAAATGACTTTTTCTGTGTGTCTATCACACAACGTGTGAACTGCTTTAACTGGAACAGCTTCGATCTGTGAGGGTAAGATGGAGCTTTTCTGGAACAAACCTCAGGTAGGTCTGGATGAAGAGACCTTGTGACCTTGTAAAGTCCGGTGGAGGATCTGTGATGCTGTGGGGCTGTTTCTTTACTAAAGACCCTGGGAACCTTGTTAGTTTTTAATTCCATTTGAAATCCCTCGAACAGCAAGTGTTTGAACACAAATCTAGTGGGCTTTGCCAGAAAATTTAATCAACAGTATAATTAATACAGATGACTAAACCAACACAAAAGAAAATTTGCTTAGAGGGATGATCAAAGATCTCTCTGACTGCTCCAGCCTTATAAACTGTTATAGGAGAGCACTAAGGATTCCTATTTTTTAAAAGGAGAATATTACATTTAGCGATAAAGACACAAGCCTTAACGTTATCAATATGCTTTAAATCCCTCATCGCCACTGCTTATTTAATCAATTTTACATATTTTCTGAGATGCCCCAATGGCAATTGTTGGTGGTTTTAACCCTCAACTTTCACCCTGTCCGTCTTTATTCCTTGATTTGTTTTTATGTCATGAGGATCAGTCCCTTATTGAAACAGCTCAATCATGGCCCCACGTTGTCTCCATCATCAGTGCAATTTGATGCAGCATCTGGATCTTAATCAATGACGGGAAACTGCTCAGTCCCCGAGGCATAAAAGCATTCCACCAACCATGTCACTTCCTCTGCCGTTCTTCAAAGTTGGGAAGAAGTTTGGGACTGGAAAATTGTCTGTTGTGGCAAACAAAGTAAACCCCAGAGGTTTTTATTCAATACCAGAAGTGGGGTTATTTTGGTGACACTTTTGCATCGTACCTTTACTTAGTTGCATGTTAATAGCAAATGTTCTTCTTTTCATTTGTTTGATCTTGCTTTAATGGAAAAAAGTTCTAATTTATGAGACCACTTTTATCTACAGAGGTTGTGGATTAAAGGTTTCCCTGTCATAATAAAACTTTAAAAAATCCCAAGGGGGTGGGTTAGACTAAATCTTTCAGCTGAAGCTTGCTTGTATCAGCTCTTACTGTTCCTGACACTGATCAACTGTTTATGTCTGAAACATGCCCAAAAAACGTGGCAGTGAGCCAACACAGGGAGGGAAGAAAAATGCAACGAATAAAGGAACAGAAACACCATGATTTTTTTTTGGGGGGGGGGTGAAGCTAATTCATGGTGACTGCACAGGTGTTTCCAATTTTAAAGTGGCTTTACTTTGATACATATGATATGATTCTCAAATATGAAGCCTAATATTCTACCCCAGCGTTTAAGAAGCTAACTAGTGGGTTCTGTTTGCCTTCTTTCTCTTAATTACAGCTGAATAGTGAAGCTTTTGTGGGGAGGTATTAATAAGCCAGACCAGATCCCCTGCAGCAGATGGTGAGGGGGAGGGCCCTCACTATCTGCTGACAGTAAGATTAAATATCTTATTACACTCTTTTATAGTTTTCCGTTGATTTCTTTAAATTATTTACAGTAATATATTTATAAAAATCCATAAGAAATCCCATTTGCAGTTCGCCATAGGCCTCGTAGGAGGAAGACGCATATGCAGAAGAAGGTTCTCTGGTCAGAAGAGACAGCCAAAATTTAAGTTTTTGGCTAACATGCCAAACGACTACATCTGGAGCAACACTGATACTCTGCATCACCCTGAACAAGCCACCCTCACTGTGAAACATGGTGGCGGCAGCATTATGATGTGGAACAGAAGCTAAATAAACACATTTTTTCAAGGAAAGCTATTTTCTGAAGAAGAATTGGCAAAAATGTCACCCTTAAGATGCGCCAACCTGGTAGAGACATACCATAAGAGACTAACAGCTGTAATAGTAATTGTGACTGGATAGGGTATTATTAAGTCTGGGGCGCTGTGCATAAAATCATGTTGTAGTTATAATTCAAGGGGTGTGCATACTTTTGCAAGGCACCCTGTTAGGAAATACGTGTACTTGTTTGTTGCAATTTAATGTGGCGTCTTCCCCAACTCCTAAAACACAAATCCATGTTGGCATTTGCTTTGAAAAGAGTTTATTTTGGATCCAAATCACCTAAAACGTTCAAGTATATTTATTTGTGCTTCGTGTCCCTTATATTAGTCTTTCTTTCATTACTTTCTTCACCTGTTGACATCGTGAAGACAAACTAAAAATCTCATTAAAAACCGCTTAACAGAATACCTTTACAGCCGCCTGGTGGTCACAAACGGTACTGTTGCCCACATGATTGGCACACATAAGGTATGTCCCTTGATGAAAGTGATTTGACGGGCTGCAGAAGCTCCGGTGCGCCTCCTGTGCTTTTTCTTTACGCGCGCACCGTTGGTGGTATCACGCAAACCCCCCACAGCAGTGCGTGTGCGTCCCCAGTCAGTCTGTCTGTCTGTCTGGCTAATAGACTGACCCCCCAGCAAGCGGTTTAAAGGGAACACAAGAGCGCTGAGTCAACGATTCGCAAGCAGAAGGATGCAACAGTTGATGTGCGCATAAATTGCAGAGGTTTTCCCTGCGTTTGGAGACGCTGTGCACTCAGGGAGGATGGTGACTGTGAGCCATGAGGTGAAAAGGCTTCAATCTTAGGTTGCTTTAAAAAACAACAAAAAAATAAAAACTGCATATTTGTTCCTCTACACGGCAGTGAACGAGCAAACGCTCTCTCTCTCTACAAATAAATGGGACATTTGGACTGAAACGCATTCGAGTGGACTTCATGCTCTGCTGGAATGGAGTTAATGCGTGAATTTCGGATGGTCTGCGGCGGTGAGTGAGCGATCTGCTGTGCGGAGTGCAGCAAACATGCAGCGGGTTCTGCAGAGGAGGCGAGTGCGCAAGCTGCGGGTCGTCTGGGCTTCCCTGGCCCTGGTGGCTCTGTCTCTGGCCGCCTGCAGCGCGCTGTTCACGGTGTGGACTTGGCGAAAGACGCGGGACCTGTCTCAGTCCTTCCAGATCCTGCAGGACCGACTCGAGCAGGTTTGTGTCACACCCTGAGAAATAACCATAATCAACGCATGCAGGTTTGCACCTTTGCAAAGCAATGATATTCACTCGGCTGCAACTTTGACATGCATTTAATGGTTGTGTAAGATCTGTCTTGGCTTTGCATGTGTGCAACGTATGGTTAAATGCAACTCAGCACTTACTCATGTGTCTTCCTACTCTGTTCTGTTGCAAATTTAGTCAGATTTGAACGTGCAGTACTTTCCGGAGCTGGTCTAAATCATAAGTACCCCCCCCTCCACACACACACACACACACACACACACACACACACACACACACACACACACACACACACACACAAACACACACAAACAAAAACTTAGGAGGGTCCAGGGGTTGGCAAGAGTGCTGGAGTTCTCAAAGCAGTCAGGTTTACAAATGCATGTAGCTACCACCTCTGCTTTGCTCATACTTAACCCAGTCAACATGAGTTCTGTATATACAAAACAATTTAATGAACATGTAACAATTTACACAAGAATGGGGAAGGCAGAAGGCTTGATAGTTGTCCAACTGACAGTCATTAACACCCACCTGAAGTAGGATAAGGCACAGAAGATTATTGCTATAAACAAACAACTGGAAGCTCAGAGTGCTTAATGGAAAGTTGAGTGGAAGGAAAAACTGTGACGCACAAGCAGCTTTCAGGGGATTGCAAACCCAAATCCATACATGAGTTTAAGGAGAGACTCACCAGATGGGGTCTAAAGTAGAGCACATCACCCCAGTTCTAAAGTCCTTACACTGGCTCCCTGTAGCTCAGAGAATAGACTTCAAAATACTTTTACTAGTTTATAAATCATTGAATGGCTTAACACCAAAGTATGTTGAAGATCTGCTGTTACTATACCAACCCGCCAGAACACTCAGGTCCTCTAATTCCAGTCTACTCAACATCCCTAGAATTAGAACCAAACATGGAGAAGCAGTTTTCAGTTTCTATGCTCTAATCTGGAACAAACTTCCAGAAAACTGCAAAGCTGCTGAAACACTGAGATCTTTTAAATCACAACTAAAAACATATCTGTTTAGAGCTGCCTTTGAGTAATGCTTTGATGTATCATGTTTTGTGCATGCCTCTTGCTGTTTTTATATGCTTTGTGTGTGTTTTACTGCTATTTTTATTTTACCTCTTAATCATATAAAGCACATTGAATCACCTTGTTGTTGAAAGTGTGCTATACAAATAAAATCACCTTTCCTTGCCTTATAGTTGGACTGCTGTGCCCAAGTATATTATTGGAAAGTTGAGTGGAAGGAAAATGTTTTGCTAGAAAAAGGTGCACAGCAAACAGGGATAACTGCAGCCTTGAGAGGATTGCGAACCAAAGTCCATTCAATGGTTTAGAGGAGATTCACAAAGCCTGGACTGCAGCTGAGGCCACTGCTTCAAGAGCAACCACACAAACATATCCAGGATCTGGGCTAGAAGTGCAGTATTCCTCAAATTAAGTCACTCCTTAAACATAGGAAGCATCCAATGTGTCTTACTTAGGCTAAACCGACTTAGGCTAGACCGAACTTTTGTTCAGTGGTCCTTAAATTTAGCTTTTCATCTGGAAATCTAGGTTCCATAGTCTGGAAGAACAGAGAGGCACATTATCCAAGTTGTATAATACAATAAATAAACACATTTTCAATAATATTCTTAGTTATTGAGCTGCATATGTATAATACAGAAATGTTTGAATATGCATAACACAAAATGGATCTTACTGTCGCTGTGGTGAGCGATGCTAGTTGGAAGGTCCCCAAATTATTCTGTTTGTAAATGCAACTAAGTTAATGCAGAATCTCTGCTCTTTTTTTGGTATTTCATCCTCCGTCCTCCTACCCCCTACCGACTTGTTTAATCACCCTGGTGCCAGTTACGCTCCAGTTTTATCTCAATTTACTGGAAAGCCTCAACTATTTGGCAAATGAGCGAGATGCCGCCACTTACTGACTGCACTGAGAGGCTTCAGGCACAAAACAGGCTGCAGGACGAAGAGCAGCAAGTGTAAATCATCTGCAGCCTGCATTGAAACTCCTCATGCACGGGTCAGCATGAACTGATATTTGAGGCAGACTTGCAGAAAAATTCACAAGTATAATTTATATACAATAAGTATAATTTTTTTTCACTTTGTTTTGTGCCTCATAATTTATTATCAAAACACGAGCCAAAACTGGAGCTGATGGTAAATTCTTCTGGTTTTGAGTTCAGAGCATGTACATAACCACAGGATTTCAGATCAGCAGGGGATGAAATTGACTGTGTAACATGTTTAATAAACCTGCGTGCTCGCACACAGATTGGACACGTGGAGTGCTGATGCTGGAGCCCTCCCCCATGGGGCCCCATGTGATCCGTTTGACTGTTAGCCAACTCCTGATGAGGGCCAGCGAGCGAACGTCTGGAGAGTGAAGTGTGACTCTCTGCCTCCATTTCAACAGTAGCAGTAAATTTAAACGCTCGCTCCTTTTACCCCCTCGAGCAACTTCTCAACGTCTTTCCCGTGTGCTGTGAGGGCCTCCGTCAAGGCTCCAGTGGGGGCCTCAGTCAAGGATTTAAAAAGTCTGCTGGCTTGAAAATCATTTTCTTCTAGACATTTGAGGAATCTAAAGCAGTGAAAACACGCTTTAGGTGTCGCAATCATTCCTTGAGGAAGTGGCCGCTCTAAAGCAGAGATGGCAAGAGCCAAGGCATTTCTCTGGCTGGGACGGGTCTTAAAGGGATAGTTCACATTTTTCAAGTGAGGTTCTGTTGTAAGGTTGTAAGCAGTCAATATCTTACCTGCACAAAGGAATCTTCTTGTAGTACAAATCCCGAATAGTTGGACCTGGAGGTTATGTTTAAAAATGTTTCAATTTCTGTCAAAATGAATAATTTAATTTGATGGAGCTCAAACTATGCTTTGAAATGATTACAAGATCATTGATTTAAGGGTAAATATGAAGAGAGTTACATTATTTTAAAACAATGAACACTGAATATGTGGGGGCTAAAAAGGATGTGCTAACCTATCACTGTAATTGAATTTTCAATTGAGTTTTTTTGTCAAACAGACCAGTAAATGCAACTAAGTTAATGCAGAATCTCTGCTCTTTTTTTGTATTGTATTTATTGTATTGTATAAACCTAAATTTTAAATGTTAAATGGGCCAAAACCAAAGTGGACTGACATTATATTTGAACAACTCCAGTCTCAAAAAGACTGCATGGTGGTTTATACAAAAGCTATTTTATCAGCCCTAAAGCAAAGATATGATTTGTTTGGCTCATTAAAAGCCTGTGGTTCTATATACAGTTGTGTGAATAATCTAACAATAATAAATAAAATAAGTGAGCTTAATAAAAATTGTAAAAAAATAAAGACAGTTTAATCTCATGGACATTTTTGGCGTGGGCTAAAAAATGTTTAAGGTAGCATTTCAAATCATCTGATATACAGTGAACCCTCGCGTAGTCATGGTTCCGTATTTGTGGATTTGCCTAATCACTGACTTTTTTGTGGAACAGTACTCCCAAATTATTAATGGAAAATGTGCCTATTCGCTGATTTTGTTGTTGTTGAGGATATTCGAAATGTTTGAAATAAAATGCTAAATGAAGCTAAAATACCTAGCGCAATGCTACTTGACACGCTATTGGCTTGGGTTTGCAAACCAGCCAAATTCAAGAGTGCCATTCATTTTCCATGGTGCTGATTGGCTGTAATTCCAAGGGCGGAGATAAGGATGTTAGCTTCTGCAGTTCTGCCTGTGCCTATTAAACTATATTTGGTGTATTAACCATTAAAATAGGCAGTTATAAGCGTTTTTAGAGGGGGTCTCAAGTATTCGTGGCGTTTGTGTTCCCTAAACCCCGTGAATACTGAGCGTCCACTGTATAGGTACTTAAACATACGAACAAATAGACTTTTAGATTGTGAAACTAAATCAAAGAAGATCAAGCAGTTTTTTGTCAGATCTAAATTTTAAAGGCTCTCCCTGGTATCATACAGACATACCTGATGCCTAATTTGAGAGGCGCCAAGACAAGGTGGACTTCTTCCATCCTAGACCATAAAAAAGGCATACACTGTTTTATGAATCTTTAACAGTCACCATGTTTAAATTGGGTGAGTATTCATTCAGAAGCTCCTAATTATTTACTCAGAAAATTGAGGTGGAAATGTATGCACCAACAATGATGTCCCTGTTGGAAAACACGTACTGAGGTCCACCAATTGTTTGGTCCTTGCCACTATTGTCGATAAAAGACGACAACAATGCATTTCATTTCATTTTATGCATTCATACCCTAAAGTTGCATGTTTACAAAGATATATAGTATGATTCTCTATCAAGATTGTCTATCTCGACACTGATACAAACCATCAGAAGTGTTAATAGATAGTTTACTACTGAAGTTTTATATGCAGAGGCCAAATTTGATATTAAACTTGGGCCTGCTTTCCGAGTTGGAATACCAACCTCAGTTCTTCTGGCCGGGATGATGGAAAATAAGACGTCTGTGTACAAAAAGAACCTGCCATTACTGTCTAACAGAAATGTAGCTGAATAATTTACAACAGTTTAAATTAACACTATTTTAGCTTTTCAGTACAAGTTCCACACAGGAAGATCATTCGTGGCGCACTGCCTCCAACCTCCATTTCCTGTATCAGTTTCTGTGTGAATTACCAGCCAATACACATAAGCAGAACTCTGGCTTTGCATTAATCACTTTGATGTTTTAGAGACTGAAGCATCTTAAGGCATTTGAAGTCTGCCTTGGTGACACTAGCTGTTGATTTTGGCCTCCAAATCCAACTAATCTGGGTTTATACCAAAAATAGACATTTATCATCTTAGCCGAACCTCACTTCAAATATTCAGGATTAAAGCTTTTAGAAAATAATTGGAGATTAGTTGATTGTGTTATTTCTCTCTTTTCTCAACAGGTCAACACGCAGAGGAAAGCTATTGTTCAGCTCATTCTAGAGAAGAGAGAGCTGCTGCTGGAGCGAGTGAAGCGAGACGGTAATACAAACCTGCCAGAGCTGCTTTGTCTCAACTTCAGCACCCCCCAACTTGAGCTTTTCAGTCGCTCCGATCACCACAGACAGACACAATACACACATACCAGGCGGACTCTCATGTTTTTTTAGGAAGAGCATTTAACACAAACGCTGGCCAGCCTCGGCCCACATGCCACTTTGGTCGGGTCCCGCGGGCCGCATGAGCTACCGCTGCTAAAAGTTGACACAGGAAAAAGTATGCAGCTGGATTACCCTCTCAGAAATTACAGGTTTGACCAGAGTGGCCTCGAAGCCCAGAAAACCAGCTGGCAGGGGGGGGGGGGGGGGTCTAGCTGCACACTCCTGGTTCAGTGAAATACATTTTTTTTTCACCTCCATCTCCCTCAGCAAACGTCCAACAGAGCTATGATTTTGTTGTGAAAGCGATGATATTTGATGAGCTATCATTGCAGTATTTATAGCATTTGCTTGCATCACCATCATGGGACCGCTGGTTCTGTCCGAAAGTAAACTTTAGGCTACTTTTGTCTGGGATTCTCTGCCTAAAATGTGATAAAACATGATTTGGAGAGCAGCGTGTCCAGCTTAAATATACTCTGCACGTGAGATACTGTAGGTACCGGGCAGAATTTCACGGATATCAATTGAGAGGGAAAAGAAATATGCCCAAACAGCCTTTTCCAGTTTATGGAAACTCGACCGCAGCCGTCCAGCTTATTTGGAAAGACATTGCTGTAATGTTCTCTCCTTGTGACTGACAGCGCAAGTATGGCCACCCTAAGGGCTTTATGCCCGCCCTGCCTTGCAAAATCCTAAAGTCTACGGGGTCGCCCACCTGAAAGTTAATTTAGCAATTTGGCGTAGTATTTCTGAATAATGGCAGCAGTCAGGTGGGTTGGCTGCTCCGTCCTGAAACACAAACTATGTCTTCCACCGTTCGTGCAAACACTTTTCAGGTTGTATAAGTGTTTGAAATCCCCTCAGGCTAAAATGAACCTTCAGTGAGCTGCAAGAGCAGCCATTCCTCAGCTATGTTGTTTCTTTATTTGTCGTATTTGTCTGGAAAGGGGGTCGTGGCTGTTGCAACACTCTGTTCTTAATCTGCAGTTTTGGGTCACGGAGCAGCCAAAGACCCTTTCAACTCTCTTTTTCCAGTGCTTCATTTTTCTCATTTAGCCTTCTAGCCCCTTAGCTGCGCCTCTGAATGCCTGTCTTCAATGCTTTCTTATTCACTTTTCCACTGTCCATCTTGTTTTTATTGCCTCCCCCCTTTCCTCACAGCCCTCCAGACACACAAACCCCACCGTCCTCCATCCTTTCTCTCTGTTCTCTATCTTCTAGATGACTGGGACCAGCTGGCACTAAGATTAGCCCACACTGGGCCTAAAAGACAAATACAAGAGACATACACTTTTTGACTTACAATAACAGTTTGAGGAAATATATTGAAGCACATGAAAGGAAATCCTTAAACCCATCTGCTAACTGCGTTAAAACCGACCAGGCTGAATATAAACGGCAGCAAATGAACCCACTGTATTGTTAGCATGATACAGATGGTAGTGATTGTTTTATCCCCCAAAAAAACCAGCAGAAGTAATTTTCTGTGTTTTCAAACTCACGTTCTGCCTGTCTTTGTGTCTGAAGGGGGCTCGGTGCGAGGGAGAAATGGAAATGGGAGGAAAGCGGCGTCTCATTTTGAGAGTAAGTGGCTTGGCAGATCCCTTATAACCGTCTCGTGTAGCATCTGCTGAAGTGGTTTTGAATCAAATACCCCTATACGATTGCAGTCGTAAAATCTTAATTGCCTTCCCCCTTTTCTGTCTCCATCATTGTCTCCGACTTTCCACCAGTAACCAAACTCTCCTCCCAGCAAGGTGAGAGTCGTTAAGATTTTTTAAAAATGTTTCTTTACACTTTGCAGGTTAGCAGCAAGACATTAACTTATTTTTGTTTTCAGTTGGGGAAGGTGGCGTGATAAAAGGCTGGGAGGAAAGGACGCTGAATATGAGTAAAGCAGTAAGGTACAACAAGGAGGAAGGTACCTTCACTGTGGAGAGAGCAGGAGTCTACTTCCTGTTCTGTCAGGTGAGTTTCCATAAACCCCTGTACTATAAACTCTATAAATATTGCCTTACTTTCATTTAAAACAGCAGTTATCAAAGTCTTATAATACGTTAATGTTTTTACCATTATGGAAATAAAAAATCCTAAAAATCCTTATAGTCTTGTCAAAGTTAATTGTATAGATTTTATTTGTTGAAAACTTTATATGACACCCTATTTCTCATTTAATCTGTTTCTGGTCCTCATTTTGGACCACATTTCCTTACAGTAGAGTATCAGTATAGGTTTCAGAATATTTCTTTGAATCTTTTGACCGTCAAAGTTGGTACAAGATGTCCCCAAGGCAGGTACAGAATGATGCATGGTTGGTACAAAATGTTCTGTGGCAGACAACTGCTTTCTTTACCCCAAAACATTAGGTATAAAAAGACAGAAATTTCTAAAGTGGATGAAAAACAGGTGTTTTTGTAAATTAAACCATGTGATGCCCCCTAGGTCAGATATACAGTTTGTGAAATCATTATCAACAAAATTTTGCCATATTGGATCAAAGCTACATATTTCAAACCATCAGATATTTGACTAAACCTTCAAAGTAGAGTGACACAATGTCTCAATTTGCAAACATCACAATATCATTTTGTGCAATACTGCAACTGCAAAAGACTACTTGGACACAGTATGTGTTTCATGCATTAATGCTCTGCATGTTGATAATATATCTGGCCAGTTGGATTAACTATAAGTGCTCTTAATGGCTGCACCTGATGTATATTTTCAGTGGCTGAGTTGCTAAAGCTAGACAATAGGGGTAACATCATTGTGCAATGATGACGAAAGAAAAGAGTCAGGGAAAAGTGGCTTTATTGTATTTAAAATCGGCTCTGAAGTCCAATGAGGTTGATCAGTTTAACTAGTCAGTCATAAAAAAACACTTAAAGCTGTTTCAAATCTGCCAAGTCTAAGTTGAAAACAGTTCCATCCAAACAGAATACATGCTAGCAAATGGTTATTTACTGCAAATATATATTCGGTAATTGGTTAGTTTTTAAATAACATAAGCTGAAATTGAAAGACACTTAGGTTGAATTCCTTAAGCACGCTAACTTTGCTAACTTTGTAAACAGGACATTTTTGCAGAAGCAAAGAGGCACAAAAAACAAATGTGAAAGTGAATTAAGAGAAGATATTTGCATGAACTCCTTTTTGGTTTTCACATTAAATATTTTAAGGCTTGAACTACATGGGACAGAAATTTTGAGCAACTGTTAGCATGCTAAAAGCTGGATTAGAAGGATTTGAGGCTGCCTTTCAGATAATAAACTGAGCAAAACAGAGTTTAAAAGTAATCTGCTCATATTCTGGGTATATTCGCCTGTATATTAGTGAAAGAGAAGATTTCAAAATTGTATGACCATTTCTCTTCTTTTCTCTGTTTCAATACAAGAGAGTGGATGTGCGGGCTGAATCCCTGCCAAGAGCGGGCTCCCGACAGAACTAGATGCACAGTCACATATCAGCATTAGCTTTCTGTTTTGATGGTTAAGACACTGACCTTCAGCATTTATAGTGAAGGCTACAACAATACGGAAAGGCATGTGTGTTATCAGTAACAGGTCTCCTCAAAGATAAGGGTCTTCCAGGGACTGTTCTGGTATAGGAATAGTGCAGATCTCTTCAACATGAAGCTGTTGTTGGTCATTAAAGTCTTTCATTTTAATGCAGACATTCACTCTAGAATTGAGTGTTTTTAGTGGCTCTTAATTGAGCTGTCAGGTGTCTGACAGGTAATAAACAGTCCTGTTAAGTGCAGAACAGTAGCTAATCATCAACACTGAATTAATTATTTAATAAGGTGATTTTGAACAACCTGTCGCAATCTGTCAAGTAACAATCTGTCAAGTAATTTGAAATCCTAAAGTGTTGTGATTAATATTTCTCTGAAGATTGTAAGAAGTATCTCTGCTGACTTCTTTTAATAATAGATCCATCATATTTCCGCCTCCTCAGGTGTTGTTCAACGAACAGCAATCTCAATATGTGAAGCTGGACGTGGTGACCAATGGCCCCAGGGCCCAGAAGCTGCAGTGCATGGAGGGCTACGGGACCACACCCTCTGCAGGGCCGCACTCCTTCCACTTCGTGAAGCCCTGCCAGGTGTCTGGCCTCCTGCGACTGGAGAAAGGCACAGAGCTCCAGGCCAAGACGGGCCCGTCCTTCAGTCTCCACCCAGTGGCCAATCACGTCTTTAGCATCTTTAAAGTCAACTGAAGATCAGTGGTCCTCTGATCTGTTGCGAACTATTCTCATGTACACAAATCTAGCAGAACTACTGCAGAATGTACTTTTTTGCATTGAAAATGGATAAAATAATGATATTTTTTCTCCAAGGCCAAACAAAAGGCTACAGCTATTTCCCAGCACTTCCCACATGTGATCATCTGAGAGACAAAGCTGACATTTGTGGAAGCTGTAGTGGATTTCTTCTCTGGACTGCAGACTGTTTTGGAATTCAGTTTTGGATTAAAACCAAGACCTACAGTGAACAAAAAGGAAGAAAAAAAACCTTGATGAACTTTTGCCGAGAGAACAGATGTGATGGAGGCTGCTCTGTGGATTAAAGAGTTTCACAGAAGAAGAAAATTTCTTGGAGGTCCATCGTACCCCTTGTATAATACAATAAAGTGTGCCTGCACTCTCTTCAGCAAGCTCACATTTAAGATGTGCGCCTTTCACAGCTGAGAGCACATCTACGAGAGTCTGAACCCTATAAACACTTTCTCCAGTTGGCATTGACTCTTTAAACAATGCTGCCTTTGTGTGTGCGTGTGTGTGTAAACGTGTGTGTGTAAATGAAATCTGATTAATCAAAAAACTTTGTGCTGATTTTATGATCTTGTCATCGCAAGGCGTCTATGTGAATTGACTCTTTTTTCCAAATATTTTGTAAATAAGTCACTTATTTTACACAAATGTGCCTGAAGTCCTGAGTTGGCAAAGAAAGGGCCGAGCATTTTTAAATAACGTGGATGTGAATTTCTTCTGTTTTTTTCTATGGAGAAATGATTGTATAGTTTAAAAGTCATGGTTCAAAGTATTGCAAGCAAAGCATAAAACTGTAAATTCTGCTTTAACTGCTTTTTTCAGGGTGTCCCTCTTCTTTTTGATGATACAATGGCTATTACTCATACACTTTTTATAACTTTTTATAAGTCAATGCAGCACTACAAAAGACTGATTCAAGTGATGCAACTACGCAAAGTGTATTACTGAATTTCAGTACAAATTACTGTAAGAAAGGGACATGCTCTGTTGGCAATTCCATACAGGTTCCCAAGTTTAGTCATCAAAATGTCAGGATTTCTCGCAAAGAAAATCATAATTTTTTACCATGATGTTGATATTTCATATTTTAATATTCTTCTTATTATACAATTTATTAGCAGAAAGAAGTCCTCTCACAAGCGTAGGCCAAGACGCTTCCACTAGCATAGTTGGAC
Organism: Valencia hispanica; assembly: GCA_963556495.2. Lineage (NCBI taxonomy): Eukaryota > Metazoa > Chordata > Actinopteri > Cyprinodontiformes > Valenciidae > Valencia > Valencia hispanica. Next base: position 21,791,261 of record OY747714.1, on the reverse strand, counting down.
ACCATTGCATTTTTTATTAGCATATGAGTAAGACTTAATCATCTTAATATCTGTATTTAAATTTAAGACTCCACTGAATAGCAAATTGAGTGTACCTCTTTTACTTCACAGACTCCTCCTATAAACTTTTTGTTCTTTTTATTAACCAGTCTACTGCAGCCTGACATCTGTCAGTGTCCATTAGGTCATTTACAGCATAATTGTTGCAGATAAATTTATTTAAAAAAACAAAACCACAGATATCTATGTAAATCAGCTTTTAAATCACTTTTTCTTTCCTTTTAGTTTTCAAACATGCTAACTTGTTAAATAGCTCTCAGCGTTAGTGTTAACTCAGTGTTATCACAATCAGCCCATGGCCTTCAGCCTTTATGTGCTCGGGTCGCTGGCAGTTTTTGACGTTTTGGTTTTCTGCCAATGGCGGCACACTTCAAGGGGATGTCATGACGCGTAAAAAAGGTGATCTGAGTTGCATACTCTTGCAGGTTAGAATGTCCAATCAATGGGAATGGGACCTTTAGACATGATTTGGATTGTTCTACACCAAAAACAAATTTGAAATTTATTAAACGTTTAATCTGTATTTCAGAAAATACACACGAAAATAGCAAGATTAATAATTTCTTAGCACCAGAACCATTTTAGATTGAAACAAGAATGAAATAGCTATATACATGTAAATATATATATATATATATATATATATATATATATATATATATATATATATATATATATATATATATATATATATATAATGAAAGGTCAGACCTTGATGATACATAATGAGAAATAGTTTTATTTTAGAAATGGGCTTGATCAGTGTGGTTGGTTTGTGTCCACTATGTGGGGATCAGCAGAAGGAGGGGCTCGTCCAGGATGCTAATCGTGCAAAAACTGCCACTGGCTTGAAAAGTAAAAAATGTATGTTGCTTTCTATGCCATTTGAAGATTTTAGTTTTAATAACTTAAATTATGAACAGCAGTAATAAAGTTAGTATTTATCCATTGCCAAAAATAAATGGGATTAAACAAAAATAATTGTAAAATTCTGCTTTTGTGGGTTTAAAAAAAGGATAGCTTTGGAAAATTTGTGAAACTAAACCTTGAATGCAAGGTTCCCTTTTAATATTGCACAAAGATAATTTGAACTACTTCTTGACTTAACCAGATTGCTTCTCTGTCACTTTAAAAACAAATTATTTTAGTAAATGGAACTTCCTCCTGTGTCTCCTATACTCCGGTTTCGTGTAATATTCCCTGTTATATTTCAGGGTGTATTTCTAGCAGTGGGATTCAGCACTCCCACTCTTGTTTATAAGAAGTTTTTGTGGCCGGACCGCATTGGTTTCTCCTCAGCACTTTACAGCAGCGATTGTTGTGTTCCTAATTGGACTCAAACGTTGATGTTTTCAAATGGAAATCTTTTTTAAATTTAGACAATAAATCCGTGGTACTTCCTCTTTCCTTTTTTTTTGTCTGTGTGACCCCCCTCCCTCTCTACATCCATGTGGACATCCTATTTCCCTGTCAGCATTCATCATAACACATGCAAACACATAGCAATGGAGATCTAAATTCTCACTTCCTACATCTGAAACTGAACCACATAGTTGAGGAAAAACATGTCTTGTCCCTCCCCCATCACCACATGCACATAGTTCAACACAGATCTCTGCCCAGAATAAAAAATGTTAAAAACATTTTTTCTCATTTGTCTAACACCCCTGAAAGTATTATGAAAAGATTTGTAAAATAAATGATGGATGCATGCACTGCCTGAGCTCATTTCTTGTGAATGTTAGATAAACATTCCTTACTGTCTTTTTTAAAAATTCTTGACTCTTTTTTTTTTTACCTGAAAATGTATGAAGGAAAATCAAGGCAAGACCATTTTCATTTGTCAGGAATTAAGACACTTAAAAACTTTAGAAATAAAGGCCATGATAAAGTATTTCAAAAGTTGTATTACATGTAATGTGACCTTAATCTGGTACAATTCAACTAAAAAACAAACAACTTGGTGCAGGTGCAATAACTTGCATACCCCGTAAAACTTTGTTAAATCACCTTTCGCTTCAGCATACAGTCTTATGGTCAGAGTCTATCTAGCTTCCCACATCTGTACTCAGTAAAATGTACCCATTCAGCGTATAAAATTATGAGTACATTTCTTATCACAGCCCTGTTTGGATGATGCCACAGATGTGTAAGATTTAGTTCTGGACTGGGTATGCCATTCATGTTCCTCTCAGTCCTTCTTTTGGTGATTTGAATATACTCTTCATAGTAATGCTAAGATTCCCTCTTCATCCTTGGGTTTTTAGCTGAAACTTTAATAATTTTGGCCAAAACTAAATGGTGTTTGGACCTGTCAATTTTGGGGGTTTCCCAACATCAAAAAATTTAGTTCACTGTCAATACAGAATGACTATTTGCAAAGCTATTTTTCCATATATATTATTGCAAGTCCCTAATTACTACCACTGTAAAACCAAAATCTGGGAAAAGTCTTACTGGTTAATGGAAATGTTATTTCGTAAACCTTTTATATTGCATTCTCTAGAAGGTCATTTATTCAGAAGTCGTTAATTATATACGTAGAAAATCCCATTGGTCTGAAATCTTTTAATGATAATGTTAATAAAATATTGCAAAACAAAACAAAGTGTAACCACTTTGTACTGAGACAGTGTAAAAGTTTTAAAACCAGAAACATTTGTGGTTTTTGTACATCACTGAATGTCAGTAACTCTGAAATTTGCTTGTTTCCAATAGAACACATCTGAAGAAGGCGGTGCGCAAACAAAGTCTTTTGAATCAATACTGATTGGTAAATTCAAAAAAGAAAGTGGTGTAAAGTTTGATTAAACAGATTTAACGAACTATGATTTTCTTGTTATGATAAGACGGCTGAAATCGAAATTGAAACTAGCTACACTCTAACTAGTAGTTAGCTGAAAGAGCAACTCACCCCCCAACCAGAGTCTGATTGAAAAATCCTGCAAAAGAAGGCGTTGCCTGGCGGACCGAGGGACGGCGGGGGGGGGGGGGTGTTGGTGCTGGGCGTGGCAGGATGGCTGACGACAGCCATCATTGCAGAGTGAATAGCAATGCCCGATTCAAATTCAACTGAAATGTAGAGTTTTAATCTGAAGAGGGCGCCACAATGGCGGTTTTTGGTAGAAAATTTATATTTTTACTAAAATGTACTAAAATACAAAAAAATAATGACCAAACATCTAGACAGCACTATTAAGACTCTCATTAATACAGTTAGTCAGCAAAAAAAAAAAAAAAAAATCTGATTTGGGGGGGGGTTGCTCTTTAATTCTCTGGTGAAAACCAACTGTCCATAACCCAACATAAAAAAATTTTTAACTATCCATTTAACAAATATTTAAAAAAAAGTATTCTAAATGTAAAGGTCGGATTTGAGTGACAGATTTAGCTAGCAAGCTAAAACTAGCTAGCCTAGGACAAGCTAGCAAGAGATGGATTGATACATTCAAAATAAATACACATAGTTATTTCCATCATCAGTTTTATTACAAACAACTTAGAGAAAATAAGGAGAAGTGTCATTATTGAAGTGTTTTTACTGCCACTTGTCATTTCATCGGTACCACCACATACATAGTGACACAAGATACCCAGAGATCAACTGAAAATCTTGAAACGAGGACAAAATAAGAGTGGATAAAGAACTAATTTGTTGTTCTTCACTCAACATTTTAGTTTGGGGATTATTGAACATTTTACTTTAAAATAAAAGAAATTTGTAAAAATTCTGGGGAAAAGTTGATGGGTTGTTTCAAGATAGGCCATCTTTTCAGTTTTTGACTTGAAACAGGCGATACAGACTAGAATTTACAGGTTGACATCAGTTTCTAAATACATTTTATTGACTTTACATGTGTTCAGCTATGTTTATTAAGGCGTTTTTCAATGACACAATATATAAAAGTCCCATCTCAGATTCTCTGGATAACTCGTGTACTTTTAATGGAGCTTAAATGGACTAAGATCTTGGTAGAAGCATCGTCGGATTACATGTGAACTATTTTCTATAGATGTACATAATTGAGCCCCAAAACTAAAAGTTAAGAAAGTAAAGTTTGCTTTCTTGTATTATATATGCACTTCTGAAGTTAGCTCAACTTCTGCGTTTGCGCTCTTATGCAACAATGGGACGAACATGGGAATACTGTGTGTTGTGTGGCACACGTACTGTTGTATTTTTATGCCTAATAGTTACAAAGATACGTCTCTTTTGGTAGAAGCTCTTCCTCAAATAGCAACAGCGAGAACAACAGCAACATCAACAACAACAATGTTCATAACTGGGAGAGTCAAAATACAAGAGAACACGAATGAATTGCTTAAATATGCAAAGTATATCACAGGATTTTGTAGAAAGAAACAGAAAATAAAAAACTAAATAAAAACCAGGAAAAATTCTTGATTTAAAGCACAGGTAAGCAAAGGTTGTCGACAGGCTTTAATAACACTGATTTGCTTATGAAAGGTTATAAACATTCGTAGGGGGCTCCTAAAAATAGCATCGTTAAGAGGCCTTTTCTAAAACAAACCCCCTTCAAAATACCTCAAAGCTCTGTACATAGACTCAAACCAGGAAAGCAGATTAGGATGCTGGAAAATATTTTATGGTCAGACAAGTCCTGAATATATTTATATCATACCTTTGCACATGAGGTTTATCTGAACATGTACCGTTAAAAAAAAGAGCAAAACAAAGGTAAATAAAAAAAACAAAAACAAAGAGCTAGAGCTGTGCTTGAAGCTGCTTCAACTCAGACACCAGAGAATCAGCCTCTCTCTGAGCATTAGAAATAGTATTAAAACGGGTTTAGGCACAGCTTGAATACATTTTTTCTTTCCGCTTCCACAAGACAGCATTGTTGTGATAAGAGCATGCTTCAGGGGATGGAGTGCTATGGTAGAAATGAGCATAGTTTCACATGCAGCTTTCTGAGGAAAGTTTGGAAAAGGACGAGGAAGGGGATATGGTCTACCAACAGATTTAGTAGTTTCTGGGTTTGGGGTGGCTTTAGCATTTCTTTATGTGTGCGTGTGTGTGAGTGTGTGTGTATACGTGAGGTCTGAAGCATTTCTTGAAGCCCAGTTGAGGAGGCCATTGATGAGGAGTATAATGGTTTGAGGCAGACATAAAAGTTGGAGGAAGGTTGGATTGTTTGTGACAGTGAGAGTGCGTCTATGTGTGCAACTGAAGTTATCTTCGAAGTGTTTGTATCAAATGAAGCAACTACAATCACTATTGTTTGAGTACGTTTGTCTTCAGCCAGTCAGTTAGTTTTAATACTGGGAGCATGGTTTGGCGTTGCTGCTTTCTCCTGCAAAGAAATGTCCCTCTGCAGGGAAGTAACTGAAGGTGTCTTTTTAGCAGGAAATGGGTTTCAGGTGTGGTAGCATGAGCGTGTATGCGTGTGTGTGTCGTTTAGTCGTCGATACAGATGACCTCTCCGCTGCGCTGCTCCCGACGATTCACCAGCAGTTCTGTTTCCCGTTCTTTCTTTACAGACATGGGAGGCCCATTTAGGACTGCAGGGGGGGAAACAGAAACACAAGCTCAGTTCAGCCGGTTCAGCGTGCCTTTGCTTTCTGTCCTTCTACAGTCAGAGCACCAGAATTATTTTTACAGAGTAAAAAAAAAAACGTCAAATCAGATGAAGACAAGCCCTGTTTCTTGCATTACTAAATGCCATAAGGCATATATATTATCATTGCATGTTATTCTCTTGAAGACATCACTGAATGATTTGGCACAGTATTGATCACTTATTAAGCTGGTGTAAAGACCCTTTTTTGCAGACATTGGTATTGTTTTTAATCAAGCAGCGGACATGCTTTAGGTGAATAGTATGTACCATAAAAACATTAAAAAGGTGACAAGATTGCTGATTAAATTGTGCCTTTTGTTCTTAAGGTAACTTTAAAAAACTTTAATCAACAATTTATGCATTTTATAGTGACCTAGGCTCAATGCAAATAGCAACTATAAATTAAAGAGGTAAAACTTGTGAAAGCTGTTTGATTGGCTGTTAATACATCATGAATCAGCCAACCACATCGCAGCAAGTCAAAGCAATTAGACTTCTAGACGTTGAGGAGACGGATTGCTGTTGAGCAGCAGAATGGGGAAGAAAAAGAATTTGAGGGACTTTGAATGTGACACTGATGTTGGTGCCAGACAGACTAGTCTAAGTATTTTAGAAACTGCTCATCTACTGTGATTTTCATGCATAACCATCTTTCAGGTTCATTGAGAATGGTCCAAAGGAAATTGAAAAAAAATCGAGTAGCAGTTGTGAGGATGAAAATGCTTGGTTGATGTTGGACTAGAATGGACCGACTGGACTGACTAACCAAAATGGGATAGAAATGGATTCAATAACTGATACCTGGCCCAATGAGCATCAGTTTGTGCTGCAACATGGCAAGCACAATTTGGGCCCCTTAGTAACAATTGAGAATAATGTAAACTATATAGCGTACCTGAGTTTTATTGCTGACCATGTCCATCCCTTTATAAGCAAAGCATACCGAGATTCTGACGGCTATTTCCAACAGGATAATGCACCTCGTCACAAAGCTCAAATTATTTCAAAATGATTTCTTTAACTGACAATGAGTTCACTGTACTCCAATGGATCCTGAGATCCTGGATCTCAGTTAAAGAGACCACCTATGGGAGCTTGGTGGAACTGCAGTTGACAAATGTGCAACAACTGTGTGATGCACTAATGTCAATATGCATGGACCAAGAATCTCTACAGAATGTTTCTAAGACTTTGTTGAATCTATGACACAACAGAATGCAGGCAATAATGCTTTTTACAAGGAAGATGTGCCTAATAAAGTTGGAAATTATTGTAGACTATCAAGATTTAAATCAACAACACAAAATGTATTTAACCATAAATAATGAAATCTGCCTTCTCACAAAAACACAAGCAGTGAGAGTAAATAGGTTCCCTGGATGACATTTACATCTGAGTGTCATCTGCATATGGTGACCTATAGTGGTTTTAAATAGGCTCGTCCAGAGGGATTAAGTAAATGAAAGAGGCCCAAAGATTAAACCCTGAGGTACACCACAATTCCGCTGAGGACATATATGCCTGTTTCAAAAAACAAAAAAGCCACTTTGCCACAAAGCGGAGGCAGCATCAGGGAGCCTTCGGTCATTCATAAGTGGTCAAGTCCGGCATTGCGGTTATCTTACCATGAACGTTGACACTACAAAGGGCGCAATATTCTCACTGCGCCATGCCACCACAGCGCATTCACAAGACACACCACGTCAGTGCTTACCTGATATGCCGCCACGGTTTGTCTTTTGAAACAGGCTAGGTTGTTGTTCAAGAGGTGTGATCATAAAACATTCGGAGCTTAGTCCTCAATACAAACCCATGACTAGACAAAAGAAGGAGGATGCTCTGATGCACAGAACTGACAGCAACATTTCAGTCATAAAGAGCAGTTAAACAGGTTGACAAGGAAATCCTCTCTACTACTACAACCCTATAAGTAGACTATAAGCTGCTGAAAATACAGTGGTGATTTATAAATGCCAGACATTGTTCAGCAATTACTTTAGAATCTTATATACAAAAGTATGATTATGAAAATAACATGCATAATGATTAAGATCACAGCTAAAAAGCTAAAAGAAATCAAACTGGCCCAAAATAGCCCCAGTTTCCTTAATTAGGGGAGCTTTAAAGTTTACTTTGACAATTAATGTTTCATTTGAACATCTGAGCTGTTAGGGACATGGAAGAGGACAGAATTTAAAGCATAGTTGTTTTCTATTAAAAAAAGGAAAATCAGCGAAGCAGCAATAATTACTGAAAAAATAAAGTTATATGTTCCAAGATGTTTATCTAGGCGAACAAAAATATTTGTAGTTGAGCAAGATGCAAACATTAGACTTTGTAGAACAAGGCTTGTGGTAAATGTGGGCTGAGTTGGAGGCATTTTTTCAACTATTTCCATATTTTCTTTGTTTACTGATGCTAACTCTACCAAGACATTATGTTTGAAAACACGACAATAAGTGCAATGAAACATAGTAATCACATTGCTTTTGCAACAATACGCCACATTCCAGGGTTACATTATTATTATTTTTATTTGGAAAACTTGCATATTACAGTACATCAATGTTTCATATAACATATACAGTAGCATGTTTGCAACAAGGGCAAAACCTAGAAATGCATAACTGTTAATTGGAAGAAAGCGAGGCCAGCAATGAGTAAACATCTTTTTTTGCACAGGCACATAAGGACACAGACCCACATGGATGAAAACTAACATCTTTCTGCACGATAGCACAGCTGGCCAGCACAGGGTCTGTGCTTCCCACATTGGCGGGTTTTCATGAAAGCGCTCTAGGAGCAATAGAGCTAGTTTAGAGCTCGTTTCAAAACAAAAGCCAGGAATAGACCAACGCAGGACGGCTCTTGCTTACACCGTGGGGAAAGCTAAACTGTTGGTACACCCCCTTGCAGATTAAAGATGCGATAAGGTGTGTATTGAGCTGAAAATGTTTGAGGAAAAAAAGGTGAAACTGTGTGTATGCGGGTGTCTACACTTGAGAGGGGACCAGTTATGGGAAAACGTATGGCCTTTTGCCAGCAGAGGCCAAGAGAGGACACAGAGAGAAATAGCTGAGTGTGTGTGTATGTATGTGTGTATGGTAAAAGCAGAAAAAATCTGATAAGAGACTAAAAAAAATCAAGGTAAAGACTGGGGGAAAGAGCAACGGGTGCACAACAGGAGGAAATGCTGAGAGGCAGAGATGTGGAACAAAGAGACAATGAAAACCTAGACCAAAGAGGGAAAAAACTGCTACTTAACAGAGAACAGATCAGTCAAGAAATCAGAAATGCTCAAAAAGTGTTTGAGATTGTTAACCCACAAAAGGGTTGTAGACAGATAATACGATTTTTAGAATAGAAGTCTTAGATGTAATTTTTTCACAAAGCGCTCCTAAATGTCTTTAGCTGGTGGAGGTAAAAACTTTGTGGTTATGACTAGAAAAAAAGTATCCAAGAGGTAGCATGTAACTGGAACACAGCAGGGGACCAAGGACTAATCCCTGTGGTACACCACAACTCATTTGAACCACTAGAGTTCAATATCAACACTGGACCTTAAGTGATGAAAGAACATGATCTGATTAACAGTATTACAGCTGGCATTTAAGATAAGAAAAACTAAAGAGTTTGTATTTTCCTTTATCTGGACTCAGTAGTAGGTCAATCAGCAAAGACAGCTTCTGCACAAAAAGTGTAATAAAACAAAACCAAAAGATGCTAAAAACTGTTATTATTCATAAATGACTGCAATTATGTTATCATCATGGTCAACAGATACAACCAGGTAAGAAGATAAAAACAAAGCTGGTTCCCTATCAAACATCATACAGTACAATCACTTTCTGGTCAACATTCGTATGGCTCTGCCGGTACTTTAGCTGCTCAGTAGCAGTAGATTAACGTTTTCTTACCCCAAGTTAAGTTGGCAGTGATAGCTGCAGTTAAGGTAAGACAAACCCAACATCAAGGAAGATAACGCATCTCTAAGAGCTTTTAAACTCAAAGCATAGTCATTAGTCAACTCTCAAAGACCCAAAACTCTAAACTACTTTTGATGGATCATCTTAAGTTCAAAACGTCTTTCATAAAAGCCTGACCAAAGTCTTTGTTCTCTCTCCCCTGTAGATGCTGGATACTAGAGAATGTTGCCTTCTTACTGCTATAAAGCATTGCATAAGTGCATCTCGGGCAAAACCTTTAATCAGGAATAAACGTATGTCTTGAAATTGTCAACCCATCATGCATTTTAAAATACTATCTTGCTGGTTTCAGAATGAATATCCAACTGAAAAGAAAAAAAGAGCATTTGATGAACCCTTGACTAGAAACACTTTTACATATGTCTGAAAACTAGAAGAGTTGCGGGTAAACACATGCAGTATTTTAAGGACTACAGATTGATACACCAGTGTGCGTCGATGTACATGTGCTTTATTTTTAACTGGTCCTGAACATCACCGGACTGGAACAGTTTAGAACTAAAAACCAGAACGAAAAGGGAAATAAAGAAAATATGCTTTCAATAAAACCATTAACCATTGATTTTTTTTTCTTGTTTTGCTCATAGCAAACATGCATCCTGAATGATGAGTAGTCTAACCAGCTAACAGAAAAAATATTATTTCTATTTCAACAACAATAGATTTATCAAAAAAATTGCTTCTGAGTGGTGTCTACTGTTTTGGCAATGTTATAGTTTAATGACTGGTTCCCCTAGTTAGGCTACCTCTTTATCTTATAAAAACCTTTTCAGACGCAGAAACAGCTTTCACAACATCCATGTTTTACAGGCATACACAGCCTGAATACATATTTAAGTAATTAGTTAACAGTAATTGCAGTCTTGGCAGTTCTTCTGAACATGCATATTGTGAACAATATTATTACGATAAATTCAAAATGTGTTGCGCAGCTCTAATCCAGATTACATTATGATGTAAGGTTTTCTCAATAATTATAAAGTTACTATATTTGATCATCCAAATATACCCAGACCCAGTACCTAACTATTACTGAGATAAGTACTCACTACTCTTTACTACTAAAAAAATGTGGTGTTTAAAAATCTGTTGTATTTGTACAAGAGAATTTCTGTAGCTGTAGTTTATTCCACCACTCTCTGATGCTACAATGCAGGGAACCTATTGGCACTAAACCAACTAATGTAAACATGCCTCATATGCTGTTTTCTAATGTATAAAAAAAACATAAGAGCAACTTCATTTTTTCTTGACTGTTCTCCAAGACAAGACTATTGACAAATCTTTACAGTGTAGATGTATTACAGCAATTTTTGATTTTATTTTACATATTCAGTTTTGTTTTTGAAGAAAACTAATGGGCATGACTTACAGCATAAATTCCTTTTAAATAGATTTTAGCGTTTTTAATTTTATTCCTTTCAACTTTATGTAGCAATTTGGCAGTTCTTTGGCTAAATTTGTTCGGAGAAAATTAAAAAAAATGATAAAATGCAGGTTGATTTATTGACTCCAAAGTAGTAAGTGTAAGTCAATCTCTTTTATGTGTTTTTCTTTTGCTTAAAAGGTAGAAGGTAACATCAAAGCTTTTCCTCGTTTTACCTGACAGCGGTGTTGAAACTCTATTTTTGACCAATAGAGCCAACATAGCTAACTTTCTTAGCTAACATCTTCATTTGCTCTGGTTTCTGGTCATTTTACAAGCTGCAATGACTTATTCTGTCTTTTTAACTTGGTTATGATTTATCTGTATACCTTAAAGTTAAAGTTTTGCTTCGTTCATATTTCGCTAAATATGTTAGTGAAAAACAATGATAAAATTCCAGCTAATTTATTGACTCCAGACTCCTTAACGTTAGCCAAACTAATTCATAAATTCTTTTTTATTCTTTACAACAAAAGTAGATTCAAAGTAAGTTTCAAAAGTTACTTTACACTGATGTGAACGCGCGACATTCTTTTCTTTAACCTGTTTAGATTTTTTTTAATTCAACTTATTTTATTTGGTTTAAGTTACAGTTTGGCTTTGTTCAAATTTAATTGGAAAAAATTAGGAGAGAAATCAGACAATGATATAATGGATGTTAATAGATTTGCTCCAGACCAGTTAGTTTATATAAAGTTTATTCACATTGTCCTTTTTTGGCACAAAAGTAAAAGTAAATTTTCCTTTACAGTTATGTGGGATCAAAATTTAAACTAATATTTTACATTGTAAAGCTAATTTGGCTAACTTTCTTTGTCAACAATTCTGGCCAGCATTTTCAAGCGACAACATTTCTGATCAACTCAAGAGGAAAAAGGAGGTATTTTGCACTTCTACGTTGGCTATAATCTTGAAGCTTTAAGTTACAGCTGAGCTAGGCTTGGTTCAGATTTATCTGGCTAAATATGTTAGGAGTAAATTAAAAATACAATGCATGTTACTTTATTGGCTCTAACCATTTTAATGTTAGGATGCTTAATTTACTCACACAAACCTTGAATTCTTCTGTATTTTTCAGACTTGATTCCTGACTCTCTACTAAACTACAATGTAGCACATTTTCCATTTACCTCTGTTTTAATGTTTTTTTGAACTTATTCCATTCATCTTTTACATTTGGTGCAGTAAATACAATTTCTTTGGCTAACTGTGTTGAGAGAAAAAGCAAAAACCTTGCAATGAAATTTTTTTTTCCAGAAAATCATAAAATGGGAAAGAATCCTTGGCACCTTTATTTCAAAATACAAAGCAAACTAGATTTTATAAAAAATCCCCAAGTAATCATGCACAGACACACACATTCACAAGGATTTAACACTTGTAAATGTGAACACATGTATACTCATTGCAGGCCACACAACAACCTTTGAAATTAAAGGGAAATACCACTCAGTTTTAGTGTCATAACAGTCACACACCTTTTAACCGAAATTTACTGCCGTTCTCCTCACAATAAGATGTTGGGCAGAGCTTCGCTACACTGGGTTCGTAAAAAGCGATAATGCAGACAGGAGTGTTTTATTTTCTCAGGGATTAGGGGACATTTTCCACCGCGTGGAATCCATCACGCTGTCACAATAAAGTAGCTCGAGGAACAAAAATGTCTCTTTGAGCTTCAAAGCGAGTCTCCCTTTTTCCTTCAGTGACAGATTGCAGGCTTCACCTGTGAGGAAGAGCGGCTCATAAATAGTGCTTTCTGTTGTCATGAGGTCTAAAAACAGGAAATGTAGCTACTTCAGCAGAGTGATATCCCCAGCTAGGAGACAATCTCCCATTTAAAAAAAAGGTGCAAGAGCAAGTAATATTGTTCCACTTGCATTACAGTACATATTTCATTGGCAGTCCATCAGGTTGGGTTAGCTGCTACTGACTCTGTTAAAAAAGCAACAAATCAGTTTTCCAAATCTGTGGCTTTCGGATTTATGTTTTACTAAAACAAGACGATCCATGGGATGAAGTGCTTTAAACTTAACAACCTTGTCTCCTTTTGCTTTCTTTTTGAACTTTCTCTGCAAGATGAACTTGGCCCACTTTGTCTTTCGCTATTTTGAGCTTGGATTTCATCTTCCTGCATTTAAGGAGATAAACTTAGTTCTTTGCAGGTTTTCAGGTTGTTTGAGATATCCAGAGTGTTTGTATATTTTTGTGTGTGAGTGTGGAGGACGAGAGGACTGTAGAGGAATGAGGGAGTACAGGGTCAGATCGAGGGAACTGGCTTGTTCAGTCAGCCTGCAGATGAAGGATTGATCCGGAGGGAAATCTTTTGGCTCACAGGGAAAACTAGAAAAAGAAGTCCCAAGTAATCTGTATGAGAAAATCAACAAAACCAAAAAAGAAGAAATCCTTTTTGCTGCATTTTTCAAAAAAAAAAAAAAATTGATTTGATTGCATTAACATTCTCTCCTTTTGAGTCCTCCTTTCATTCCGGTCAGATTTTTTTAAAGCTTTTTTTCTCAGCAGCACCCTTCATTTCTTCCTGTTTATTTTTGGTCCACTCTCTAAGAAGTCGGTTGTCTGCTTTTTTACTGTGGGTCAAAGTGCTGCCACTGTTTTTTTATTTTGCTTTTCAAACCTTCAATTTCTGTGTTTTGAAACACAGCAGTGCCTAAGTGCTTTGTTATTAGGTCTTCTTTGGAGCTTTGTCTAAATCCAGTTTTTATCAGTTTTGCTACATTCCAAAATCATCTCCCTCTCCCTCCGTCAGGGCTTTTTTGGTCGCCCATTGCGCGGCAGGTTCTCCACCGTGTTGCTAAGCCGATACTTGACAATGATGCTGTGGACCGTGGACTTGGGCATCCTGAGCTCCAACCCGATAGCTCCCTCTGACTTGCCGTCTTTCCAGAGGTCCACCACTCGCTGCCGCTGCATCACGTCGTGCTCCTTGGTCTTCTGGAAAACCCCAGCGGCAGTTGACCCCCCTGTGGCTCCACCAGCTGCTCCCCCGGTGGCCCCAGCAGCAGCGGCGGCGGCTTCTGTGGGGGCAGACAAGTGGCAGACTTGTAGTGGAGGCTCGGAGAGAGGGGGAGCAGGATAATGTGACACTTTACACATCCCCAAAGGGACTTCTCTTTAACTTGCCTCCCTCCTCTGCAGGGAGGTCATAGGTCAGAGATGGAGCTACTGGAGCTGGAGGGAGGGTGGGGGTATCAGCAGGGCAGGTGCTCCCATGTGCTCCGCTCTATCACTTTAATTTATACACTTCTAAAAGACGAAGCATTGTCTATAATGTGAGTCCATTAGCAGAGCTGCACAGCTTCTTGATGGCAAAAGCAGGTTTTCCTAAAATTCAGCTCCAGATGTTGCTGATACACAGAGCCTTGCAAAATTACTAATAACCACTGAACTTTTTTATATTTTGTCTCGTTATGATTGCAAACTTCAATATAGTTTCTCTGGAATTTAAGGAGACAGACCAACACATAGTAACGGGTAACTGTGAAGTTTAAGGAAACCAACACCTGTGTTTCAATATTGCCCCGCTTTACTCGAAAACGTCTAAATACATAAAATGCAACCACTTGCCTTTAAAAGTCACATAAATAATAAATGTTGTCAAACGTGTGATTAGGTTAATTTAATCTCACTAATATTTTTAATTTAATCCCAGCATGTACACATCTGTTCTAAGAAGGTGTTCCGACCCCTGCAGGACCCTTATAGTTAGGTTGGTCATTTACCTGCAACACTGATATGGGACACCTTTGGACCTGTTGAAGCCCTCGGTTTTTTAAAATGCTGACAGCTAACAAACCTGTCTCTCCTCTAGATGACTTTGATTTCCCATCACATCCCTTTCACATGCATTCTCCACTTATGCACACTATACAGCACTGATTTCACTTTTACATTTCACATTAACAACTTTGATTTCAGCCTTAGTTTTGAGTTGAATAAACGTATATTTCAGAAACTCTTACACATGGCGTGTCTCCCTTTTTGTTGTGAGAGCCAGGTCATAACAATTGGAAATTAAATCAGGGACCTCTCGCTGGTCATAACAGAAGGGTTCAGAGGTTTGCTAGAGAGCATAAATAAACAAAGAACCTCATGAAGACCAAAGAACATAGAAGACTGAGGTCAAGGAGAAATGTATGGAGAAGTTTAAAGCAGGGTTAAGTTACTTGAACGCCTCACAAAGGACTGTTTAATTCCTTAGTTAAAAATGAAAACAGCATAGCTCAACTGCAAACCTACCAAGATATGGCTTACCACCTAATTCAATTTCATTCAAAATTCAAAAATACTTTATTGATCCCAGAGGTAAGTTAAACAATGAAAGTAACAGAGCTACTCCAACATGCTGCGACACTGAGTGACACAATTCTAGAAATAAATACTAACAGAATGTGCAAGGACAGCCCTACTTGGAGAAACATTCAAGAGAGACACATGGTAACTCTGGAGAAGCTGCAGAGATCCACAGCTCAGGTGGGATAATCTGTTGGCACATGAACTATTAGTTGTGGACCCTACATCTGATCTTTTTGGAAGAGTGGCAAGAAAAAAGTCATTGTGGGGCATCATATGGCGTAGTGGTTAGAACTGGGGCCCCGTGTCTGGGGGCCTTAGTGCCCGAAGCGCCCTTCCTGAGTTTGAATTTTCTGAATGCCCTCCCCCGCTTCTTTCCCCGTTTATAAGCTGTAGACTTTGCAATAAAAGCCACTATGGCCACAAAACCTTAAATTAAAAAAAATTTAATTGTTGAAAGAAAGCCATAAGACATCTCATTTGTAGTTTGCCATAAGACATGTAGGGGACACAGCAAACATGTTAAAGAAGGCCCTCTGGTTGTTTCAAACTAAAAATTCAACAGTTTGGCGCCCTATCTGGGGGAACACTAAAACCTTGAACTCACGCTTCCCACTGTTAAACATAGTGGGAGCAGCATCAAGCTGTGGGTATGCTTTTCTTCAGCAGGGATCAGGAAGCTAGACATATTGTGGGAAAGATGGATGGAGATACATACAGGGCAAAACGTAAAGAAAACCTGCTAGAGGTCAAAAAAGACTTGAGACAGGGACAAAGCTTTACCTTCAAGCAGGACAACAACCCTAAACATACAGCCTGACCTGTGATAAAACGGTTTCAATCAAAGCATATTCATGTGTAACAATGGCGTAGGCAAAGTCTAGACCTAAATCTAGTTGACATTTTTTGGCACGTTATAAAAATTGATGTTCACAAACACTTTCCATCCAACGAGTGTGAGCAAAAGCTATTTTGCAAAGAACGGACAAAAAATTCAGTCTGCGGATGTGCAAAACTGGGATAGACATACCGCAAAACTCTTGCAGCTGTGACTGTAGTGAAAGGTAGTTCTTCTGAGTAAATTCAAATGCACACCACACTTTTCAGATTTTTATTTATAAAAATAATAGGAACTGTTTATCATTTTACGTCCGCTTGGCAGGTGTGCTCTGCTTTCTGTTGGTCTATTACATAAAATCCCAGTGAAATACGTTCTGGTTTGTGACTGTAATGTGACAGAATATGAAAAAGTTAAAGGAGTATGAATACGTTTGCAGCCATCTGTATAACGTGGAGCAATTGGTGCATTCTTAGGTGTAGAAAACGCAGCTAAAGCGGTAGATGTGTACTTATGTATGCATATTTTTGGAGTTTTTTTGTTTACTTAAGTGTGGGACCTTCTTTCAGTAAACTGCCATTAATGTAGGGAAGTTACAAGGTGGCAAATATCTGAGAATTGTTATTTTAACTCCGGTCCACCCCTCCTGCTTTCTGCTAGTTTCCCCTCTCGCTGCCTGAATCATAAAAGGTCAGGAAGCAGCATGACCCCAATCAAGCCTGTAAATGCGGTCTCATAATCTGCCAGAGGTTTCAGACTGCACGCGGCTCAGATCGGCTCAGCCCAACTTATGGCCACGAGGGCCCCGGTGAGTCAAAAAACCACTGAGAAACACAACTATTTCTGAGCGACCAAACGCCGGGCCCAGCCCTCCGCCCGTTCACAAGTCACAACACAACGTTTACACAACCAGGCCTGCTGCGGTTTCCGTCCCACTGAAAATACCTTGGTACAAAGTCAGAGTGTTTTCTTGGCACACTCGGACTCAGACGGGCCGAGCATAATGACATTTTCAGCGATAGGCCCCTGGCTAGCTGAAATGCAATGCCTTTGACAGATGTCTCGGTCTGCAATTACAAAAAACTCAAGATACACCAAACGGGAGGCAGCTCTGAGAGAGAGAGAGAGAGAGAGAGAGAGAGAGAGAGAGAGAGAGAGAGAGAGAGAGAGAGAGAGAGAGAGAGAGAGAGAGAGAGAGAGAGAGCGCGAGAGAGAGAGAGAGAGCGCGAGAGAGAGAGAGCGCGAGAGAGAGAGAGCGCGAGAGAGAGCGAGCGAGAGAGAGAGAGAGAGAGAGAGAGCGCGAGAGAGAGAGGTGTTGCGGTTTCTTATGGAGCAAAGCTACTGGGGGAGTATCAGGTTCTACCGGTTATCTCTGCCACATCTCTGCTATCTAAACATCTCCGAACACGAACGCACATGCAGGGCAGAGAGTGCGTCTGGAGAGCACATGCTGTTGCCGAACTAATTATGGGAAAATAAATTCACCAAGTGACAGTGGGCTGTGATAGAATGCAGGCAAGAGTGGTGGGACAGGAGCCTGTAGTCGTTCTGCAATTTTAATTCAAAAGCTCTAAAACTTGGTAACAATCGAACGGTACAAAAGAAATAAAGCCTGCCTGTCCAGACAGGGCTTTATTATTGCACAATCTGTCATTAGACCCGATAACTGCTGAGCTGAGTGTTGAGGGGAAGAGATGAAAATGCTTTAATATAGCATGGCAACACGTTTATGTTTGATTTTTTTTTTGGTAATGTCTATTTCAGGTGTCTCTCTGGCAGCCACATCAGAAACTCTGCCACAGATGTTTTTTTTTCCAGATATGAACTCCCCCCCC
Organism: Valencia hispanica; assembly: GCA_963556495.2. Classification (NCBI taxonomy): domain Eukaryota; kingdom Metazoa; phylum Chordata; class Actinopteri; order Cyprinodontiformes; family Valenciidae; genus Valencia; species Valencia hispanica. The sequence goes on along the minus strand of OY747714.1, from coordinate 21,773,226 downwards.
CCCCCCTTTTTTTTTTACAACTCAAGCTGCTAAACGTGATAAAGTGCTGCAAATATAAAAACAGTCCTCTTACAGAAAAGTAGTTCTCAATGCTGCTTATTTAAAACCTAAAACCTATTACACTAAATAAAAGGAATAAAAACTAAAGGATTTATTGCATTCTTAGGAGGCTTGTACATTTGAACAATTCTCTTTGCTAAGTGTTTTTCCCACAACAACACAACCATACAAAGACAAAATTCCTGAGAAGATTTCTTTTATGATCGGAGCAGATTTTGGCACATTTTTATACCGTGTTTTATTGAGCATAAACAGTTCAAGTTGCAAAGTAATCAAGTCTCGATCTTTATCAGGATCACCACTTCTTCAAATCCACTGCTGTCAAGTATTCTACCAATGCAGCTGCGGATTATGTCACCGGAAGAACTGTGATAACAGGGATAGCAGAGGTTTGCAAAAAGTACACATAATTCTTTAAAGGAACATGGGGCAGGATTTTTTAAATCAAATAAACATCCATGTCCAGTTGTTTTAATGCTGTTGGGTGATGAAGCGTTATAAACCAAAAAGAATGAGTCCACCCACATATCGTTCCATTTTCTTAAACTGGCTGTGTGCTGCAAAATGTGCTGCAGTTCGGGGCCCGAATTTCCCGCGCTGTCTTAGTGTGACGTCAATTGACACGGCTTGCGCGTGCTCGACAGCTTTAAAAGGGAAAGAAAAATGGTCGCAGACCTCCATTGATTTAATTGTGAGAATGGATTCTTCTGCAACTGGGAAACGGGCAATGACGACTCACAGCCCACTAAAAAGTGGCACTAAGAAAAAGAAGTATGTCACTGTGAAGAGGTATGTTTTTTTTGTGAAGCGTTTGTGCAGGAAAATGCTACATGGTTTTCATCTGTTTTAATAAATAAAAATCTGAATAGTGTGGGGTGCAATTCTATTCAGCCTGCTGAGTCAAGACTCTGTAGGAATGCCTTTTGCTGAAGTCCCATCTGCAAGTCTCCTGGAGTAAGTCTACCAGCTGTACATAACTAGAAACAAATTTTTTTCCCATTCTAGCTTCCAGCACAAGCCATGTCGGATTGGATGGAGAGTGTCTGCGAACATATCATTTCAATTCTTATCACAATTTTTTTCCATTGGATTTTGGTCTGGATTTGACTGGGCCATGAATAACCTTAAACCATTCTATTGAAGCCTCTGTTATATGTTTAGTGTTGTTGTCCTCCTGGAAGGTGAACCTTAGCCTTGGTCTCAGGTTGTTTGTAGCCTCTAAAAGTATAAAAACCAAGGAACACAGCAGACAGGCCTCAGGAATGGCCTGCATTGGTTTCCATGTCTGCTTCACCCCTGGCCTGCTTCCCTGTCCATGCAGCAGAAAAGTATCCCACAGCATGATCCTGATACCACCGGGTTTCCCTGTTGGGATAGTGTGTTCAGGGTGATGTGCAGTGTTAGTTTTTCTGCAACATACGGCATTTTAAATGTTTTTTCTTCTCTGTGAGCTGTGCAGCTGTGCAGTAATTTTTCCATTTGCAGATGATGGTCTGATCAGTTCTCAGTGAAGCATTCAAAGCATGGGACATTGGTTTAGAACCTAACCATGCTTTAAACTTCTCTACAACCTTATTCCTGACCTGTCTGTTGTGTTCCTTGGTCTATAAAGTTGCTGTTTGCTCACTAATGTTCCTCTAACAAACCTCGGAGGCCTTCAAAGAATATGGATATGGATGATATCAACAAAGACTTTTGATGAAAACTGGATTTTTATTTAAGAATTCAGAGTAAAGGGGACTAAATACAAATGCACATCACACTGTTTAGATTTTGTAAATGTGAAAAAGCTTTAAGTCCACTTCACCATAATGCATTATGTTAGCAAATCACATAAAATCCATATAAAAAAACTGAAGTATGTGGCAATAATGTGACAAAATTTGGAAAAATTCAAGAGGTTTGGATACTTTAGCAATAACGTATAGGTAATGTTTCTTCCTTTGCAGTCACATTACACATTATTTAAGTTTGTGGGATCTTTCTGCCAAGTTTCCATATTCTTAGAGCAGTAAATCAGTTTTCTGTTGCAATTATGGATAACGAGTCACGTTTGCTACCTCATCATGAAGTCAAATGTAAAAGAGCAAAAAACCTAAAGCAACCATGTCTTCTATTGCAGTAGATTTATGACAAACACCAGCTTTAACTCTGCGCTGTGATATAATCGGTTCCCTAACCCGAGGCAGCAGCAGTTAGCTCTTCAAAATCTCCCCCCCCCCCCGCAAAGACACATAAATCCCTCTCAAATCATCAACTTGCCAAACTGTCACATAGATCAACCCCTGTGGGATTTTTCTTCACTAAATTAATTCTGACTGCTGTAATTATCAGAGCCTCGGAAAATCAAGCTTTTTTTCCCCCAACTCATCTCTTTTTCGCTCACTCAGAAATGTGTGTATTCCACTTTTGACAAACCAATAAACTAAAAGACTGACCTGATATGAAGGATCCTGGCGGCATCTGGCTGTAATTGGCCCCTCCCATGTGCAAGGCGCTCGGCGGGGCCGGGGTAAAGGGCGCTCCGTAGTTCTGAGGGGTGGCATAGGGTCCTGGGGGTATGGGCTGTGTGAAGAAAGGAGAGTTCATGTTATAACATTTGTTAAAAAAGAAGCACAATGACTGGATGTAATGTAAGCTGAAAAACAAATGCTAAATAGGTGATTGTGGAGTCAAGAAGAGCAGGTGGGTGACAGAATAAAAGGCAGTGTTTTTATTGGACGCCCTCCATCTTTTCCTTTTTCACTGGTGGTTGGAGCAGGTTTCAGCTTGTGGCTGAGACCATGTGTTAAAGTATGTATGTGTGTGTGTGTGTGTGCTGACCGGGGGCGTGTGCGTCTCGGTGCCTTTGCTGGCGAGCCGGCTGAGGATGCTCCTCTCGGACATCTGCAGGCGGGCGGCGATGGGCGGGACTCGGGACAGCGTGCCGGGCAGCCGGGTAACGTCAGCCTTCATGTCGCTCAGCAGCTCCTCCAGCTGGTTCAACACTGCAGTGACAGCAAAAAGCAACAAAAAAAAAAATTCTGTTATGTAATCTTTTTTTCATTGGATGTTGTGCACTATTCCAAATAAAACTGAGATTTCTTGTTTCAAGATTTACATTTATTTGTTCTCGAGACACTGACTTTTAAATAGCACAGGTTTATTATAATGACCTCTCTTTCATCACATACTTACATGAAATTAATCATTAATCACAGCTCATATAAAAATCAAGGAAAAATACCGGAACACAAACATGGAAAGGCTCACTTGGGAGCCAGCCAGGAAGTGTTTGGAGCTATCACTTAACACTCTTACTTAACTCACTTAACTTCTCGGCATGAGTGAAGCCTTCTCGAGGCGAGGCCGTGTGGTCGGTGCGGCAGGAAAGATTGCACAACAGATGGGTTGATCTGTATCTCTTTCATTGTTTGCCTGTGATTATCTGTCTGCCGATTTTTTTCCCTCTCCAACTTCTCTCCGAATCCAGTTGCCTAAATTTACTTGGCCGAGCTTCTCAGTGCCAATTATACACGGAGATCAAAGTCAGGTCCCATCCTAAACTCTGACAAAATCCACCGTTCTGGTGAAAGGTTCACATACACTCGCCATCAGCATGAATGGCAGATTTATTTAGTCGCTTAATGATTTAGTTGAACTAGTCTCTTTCCAGCACTGATGCCTTGCAGCTAGAAGGTCAAGGGTTCAAATCCTGACCTGGGGTCTTTCTGCACCGAGTTTGCATGTTGTAAATTGTCCTTAGGTCTGAATGTGTGTGTTTGGGTGTGTATGATCGTCTGTCCTGCGTGTCTCTGTGTTGTCCTGTGGGTGTTTGCCGCCTCTCGCCCAATCACTGCTGGAGATACAGTACACCTGTACCGCTGGTGGTGAAACAAGACCCCAGCCCCTCAACATCACGCTGCAACCACCAATCTCTAGAAGGCATTTGACTTGGCAGCTGCAAATTTGCGTCCAGGTTGAAGGGGGTGCTTCTTCTTTTTTTCTACGCCGATATTAAACTGGCAATGCTGTGGATAGCGACACAGGTAATCCAGTATTTTTTTAGTTTGTGAACATCTTGGGACAGGTTAACTAACAAATATCCTCTGATCTAAACCATTCCACTGTAGCTCTGGTGTTGTTGTCCTACTGGAAGGTTAAACTCAGCTTCTGTCTGAAGTTGAGAGTGGGCCTGATTTTTTCTTAACACAGTAATCGATTTTCTTTCATCGCAGCGTGACTGTTTAGATCAGATGGTTAAATATTTGTCTTTACTTTTTGGATTTTAGCCTGTATCTATGCTGTGGGAATTACAGAAAATTTACTATGACTTCAAACTTCAGGAACCAATTTTTGCTTTCAAAGATATTTGAAGTTGTTTGTTGTACAAGCATTCCATCTAAAAAAGGAAAAGTTTTAATGCATATACAAAAGCCCAAAAGGAGTATGATGTTCATGCCCAAGATGTGTATCTAAAGTTCTGACCAGGACTGTATCGAATGAGACAAGCAGGTACTGTCACCGACCTTTATGTAGAACAGCATTGGCTGGCTTGTTCCCTGCCAGAGACTCCTTGCTGAGGTGCTGGTGCGACTCCGCTAAGCACTCCACCTCTGCGAAGCGAGCGTTGAGCGCCATGGCCGGGTGGCTCGGGTCCTGGGTCATGTTTAGGTAAGCCGCCCGCCGCAACTGCTCCTCGATCACCAGCGCCTGCTCCAGCAGCTGCAGGAGACAGGAGGAGGACCGTAAGAAAAAAACTGTTTAGTCCTGGAGTTCATTAAAAACATGGAAGCTCAGATGGGATTGTTTCGTAAAACAGGAAAACTGGGATGTAAAAATACAACTTAGAAAACAAAGGTCAAACATTATACAGAGACAACTAAAATATATGTTTATATTACATGAAGAATTTAGAATCGGCCATAAAGATGTGATATTGATATTGAAACTGTGATATGGAATATTTTACTGGTTCTGAAAATTTCCATGGAGCTTGGGGACATAATATAACAGTTTACTTCAGCTTAGATATTAGGCAACTTTAGAACAAAGGCTAATTTTATTTTAGGTCCCAAAATGGTAAAAAAAAAACAACAACTCCTACTTACTGAGTGCATCAGCTTTGTAGGGGGAAATATGTCACTTTTTCCATTCTGACGATAGGAAACCTCTCTTCCTCATTAAAATGAAAGTGCCATAAATACATGCTACAGTGCTGTGCTAAACCAAGACCTACGAGTTCTCTTCCTAAAGGTATTTCCCTAAAACATAATGTTAAGTCATGCTGATTTCACTGTTTCACAGCAATGGGATAATCATGTCTTAAAAGACAAAACTTCATCTTTTTAAAGTTGTTACTCAACAAACTAGGGATGTCTGATATTATCGGACGATATTGGCATTAAAATGTAATACTGGAAATGATCAGTATCGGTTTTTACTTTTTTAATTACAACTTTTATACAGGGTATCAGCAGGGTCTTGAAAAGTATCAAAAGTTGATCAATTGATTTAAGGAAAATTAAGACCCTTATAAATATTAAAAAGTCTTAGATCAATTTTGTAAAGTCTTAAATTGGGTTAGTAATGATATGCTTTTAAAACATGTTTGTCTATCAAAAATATACACACGTAAACTAATAAAATCAAATACAAATTTTATTCTTTATGCTGGCTGCTTGCTCGGGTTTTCATACCATGTGACTTTACGTACTATCACTGTCGTCGCCAACGTGACGTATCTCATTAATTTATAGTGAAGTGCAGCAAAACGATGCATAACTACCGAAAATGGAGGGGTGTAAATTTGCTGATTCTTGGCTAGAAGTTGAGGATTTTAAAACGGTGGCTGAATCTTGTGACTAAAAAGAACTAGGAGACTTGCTGTGCGTTCTGTAAAAAGATTAGTGTTGCCTCAACATGGGCATCAACGCAATCAAATCGCACATGAATGGCGCTAGCCACAAAATCCCCACTATTAGCCAGTGTGAATATCCGCATCGATCAATTGCCGCCAGTTTTTGTTCTGAAGCTGCTACTGTTGACACCAGAAGCAACTGTGAGACCTTTGGCACCTGCAACACCTGTGACTACACCACTCCCCATAGTGACCACCTCCACAGCAGTGACTCCGGCCCCGTCGTCTGCCAAATCTGACCTCGGAGTGGAGCTAGCATGCACACAAACGCAGCAGGCTGAGGTGGTTTGTGTTAACCACAACTCGCTGAACTCTAACGAGGGTCTCTCGTTACTTGGGCAAATTTTTCTCTGATTTAGTTAATTGCAAAATAGAAATCTTTCTTTTTAACAAACAAAATATGACTCTTTAACAGTTTATTAGTGGATTGCAACAAATTCTTAATTTTATTTGAGAAGGTGTCAAAAAAAGTCTTGAAAAGTTATTAATCCCTGCATATAACTTTTTATACCATGCACGTATTATACGTCAAACTAATCAGCTACTTCTCCTCTCTCTCAAAATGTCAAAATATGACGGCACCGAGGTATACTTTTTGAGATATTTGTGTTTGTTTGGTAGAACTCGCTATATATCCTGTGCCTTCCACATTTCTGAGCCAACCTTGAACGTTTAAGAACGTCTCTCGGCCTTAATGATTTATATCGGTATCGGAAAAAGAGCAGATATCGAACATCCCTACCACAAACCCCAGCAGCCTATGAAATAATTTTAACTGTTCTAAGCTAGTTTACAAAAAGAAGCAGTTTCTAACGTTTCTTTCTGAAATTTTTAACAGGACACAAAAAATCTAGATCCTGGGTAAAGTGAGTGTTGTTGAAGTTGAACTGAAAAGGAACAAATTAGGACATCGAGTGTTTGGTCAGACTCTTGTTATTGTTCTCCATGTCTGGTTTTGTCAATTGTTTTGAACAGCGATGGACAAACAGGATCTGCCATGTATATCTTTAGGAAAAACAAAAACAATCCAGCAAAGACCTGAGCGGGATCTGAGGAATCCTTTAAGATTCAGTTGATAATCTACTGAATGCCCAGTTTGCTACTAATTGGGTCTTTGGGAATCACCTTCCTGTTGGGGAAAAAAACGACAAATCGTTTTGGGACAATTCAACAAACTAATTCCAAAAAGATCCCATTGAAGAAAAAAAAGATTTGCCAATATTCCAAGAAAAACTATGAAAGACCTTCAAGGTGAATAAAAAAAATCTGAAATGATCAATGATTAAATGATAAGAAAGTCTGACTCCCCAGAAGCAAAATATAAAGTCATGATGTGTTTCTTGGTTCTTGAGGAAAGGCTATATAAGGGTGCTTTAGGGCTGACCTGGTTGTATTTTGACTGAAGAACATTACATAATAGGTGTTTTATTGAGACTTCAGGAAATATTGTCAACTTAAAAAAAGGGTACAGTATTAGTCTGTTCTTTCTGTTTTCAAAAAAGTCAGATTCATGTTCCAAGTCTGAAGATCAAACATAAACAACTTCCTAGGTTCCTGGGCCACCCTGAGTTCAATATGCAACATGGCTGCAACAGGTACAAAAGTTGCAGGAATAAACAGTTTTTTTGCACTCCTGTATCATAATATATCAACAACACACATAGTACTGCAGGATCTGTAATTGTGACCGTGTTCCTTTAGTGTTTGAGAACGTAAAATGAACAGAAGTCAACTCCTATTGGCTGCACAGTTGAAAGGATGAGGGGCCTGCCTGTAGAGTGTTTGCATGTTCTCCCCATGCATGCATGGGTCCTCACTTAGTACTCTGGCTGCCTCCCACAGTCCAATAGCATCAATCTTTGGTTAATACGCCGCTCCAAATTGACCTTAGGAGTGAGTGTGTGTGACCTGTGATGGACTCGTGACCGTCCTTGGTGTAGTCTGGCTCTTGGTTAATCACTGCTGGAGAAAGGCCCCTCTTCCACCCCAGACTGTGGATGGATGGATGGATGGATGGATGGATGGATGGATGGATGGATGGATGGATGGATGGATGGACTGAGATCAGCTTCGATCGTTCATAGCAGTTTTTAAGCTTACATGTCATTCACAGATCCCAATTTGGACATTCCAGGCACATAGTATTGCAGCTTTACTTCATAATAATGGTGTGCTGTCACAGTTAACGGTTTTTGGAGCTTGAAATTTGAAAAAAAACGTGTACTTTTTACACTGCTCCATATTTTAGGTCATGTAAACATTTCTAGACTGGTAGAAGTTCGCTCACTTCACGTCCGTGCATGCACAGGGACAAAGCTCTTGAAATAATTGTCAGCGGCAGCCTTGTAGTATTCAGAATATTATTTAATTTCATTGATCTATTTAGTAAAGTTGCCTTGTCAATACGCTAAGTGTTGCTGGAGCCCTAACCAGAATTATTTTTGTACATACTTGTGCATAAAAATCCTAATGAGAACAATACGTGCAAAATCTCAATCTTAAATTCTAGGTATTTAGGGACATTGATTGTATGTCTTCAACTTTTAAGGGATGTTTTTGCAGGAACTTAAGCAGTTTTTTGTTTTTTTTCTTTACCACATAAACCAACACAGAAAACAAGCTCTCTGGGGGGGATAAATAAAAAAGACACCTGTAGTGATAAAATAAAAGATACAATCCAGATAGGTAGGTATATATTTCTGCTCATGCTCAGTTTTGCACAGTAAAAACATTCCTTGTTGACATTCCTCTCCTGTAATCTGAAACTCTGTAGCCTGTGTGCAACAGCCAATCATTACCCACCATCTGTGATTCTATCAGTACAACACATGGGTCACAAAAGATGGAGCTAAGAATTTGATTACAAGTTTATTTTCTGGTAATGCACAATCAATGGAGGTTTCAGTGCTTAGGAACGGCAAGAATTTATCGATGCTGACAAAAAATATGCAGTATCTACATCTCATGTTTCTTACAACATTTGCAAAGTTATGTTTAACAAGAGATGCCTGTGAATTGTTTCAAGGTTTCAGTCTGTGCAGTACTGCCTACTAAATGTAGTTTCTGAATACTTTGTACAATTTCAAGCTGCATATCTAGCCAACTGAATTTGAAGCTCAAAATCACAGTGGGTGACCATCGATTGCATATGAAGGCCTCCACATCAAACTGATACAAAGGCAATGCCTCAAATAAAAAGGTCACTTAGAAACAATCCCTTTGCACTGATTACTTGGCATTTTGTTTAAGAATAAAATACGTATACATCAAGCATAAATAAAAAAGAACTATGAGCCTGACTCAAAAAAATATCCTTCATCTCATATTTGTCATCAAATCTACTCGTGTTTACAACTGTATTACAGGCATTTCATGAAAAATTCAGACGTTAGCTGGGAATCAGCTGTAAGTCCAGGAAAATCTGACTATATATAGCAGTGTTGCAAAAGAGGGAGTCGTGTTACAAAACCAATCACAGCTGACACTATCCAGGAGTAAAATTTATGAGAAATATTCTGGTTTTGTGGGTTTCTGTGCGCTGTTGTCATCGGATTTAAGGAAAGCTTGAATAATTTGATAAAGGGAGATGGTGAGAAACAACAGGAGCGAGAGATTCGGTAAATGAGGATGTTGAGGGAAGGATCTGAAACATGTGAGCCGCTCAAAAACAGGATGAGAGCTTTTCCCGAAGTGCAGCGGTCAGCAGTACCACTCAGTCAATATGTGGGTCTAGGGGCATCTGTCATACGCCCACTGAACACAGTCAGGTGACCGAAGATGCTGAGACGTTTTAGGCTTCTTCTTTTTTTTAGCACTAGAAACCATTTTTGTTAAGTGAAAAAAGTTTTACTCTGACAAAACTCATTTGGATGAATTAGGTGGCATGTCTCTTATATCAGACATTAAAAGCAGAACGGTAAAAAAAAGTTTTACCTTAAAACGGCGAGCCAAAAACTTGTTCTTCATCTCCAAGAAGTTTCCTTTATTCGCCTGCGACTTGAAAGGCTCATTGACGATAGCGAACTGGGGATCGTTCTGGATGTCCTGCCAACGAGCGTAGCCGTGTCTGGCAAACAGGTCAAGGGTCTTTAAACCGAGAGTTCCTGGTTTTTTTTGTTTTTGTCTTCTAGACAGACTAACTACTGTTGTCAATGTAAGCTAATAACTTTGTATTTTCTGCATTTTATGGATTCAGACAATATAACCACAGATCCACTAACAGTCCTAAACTGTATCAAGTGAACGATCCCTACAAAGCAGTCATATTGGATTTCAAGGTTAGGGTTGGTAATAAACCTCTGACTTCCCAAGTGGAAATTTCAACTTCAGTCTTTAGAGATAATAACTTATCATACGAATAGATCACAGTATAAATCTGTGTGACCAAGCTATGGCTTTTTAAAACTCAAGCGTGCAGCTAATTAGCTTAGCTTAAAAAGAAGACAAAGCAAGGATTGGTCCTATCTGAAGAAGACCAAGTCAACCCGACACCATCTCCACATTCTCAAAAAAAATTAAAAATGAAGTCTATTACCAGTCTATTATTAGGTAGTGAAATAAAGGTGAATTTTCAGCTTTTGAAAGCAGATCTGAATCTAACTAGCTTACCCATTCCAGGGTGCTACTTTCAAGCTACAAGATAAGCTAAACAACATTGAGTTTGACGTGGTTATTCAGCTCACCAATGGGAGTCCATGATAATTTAAGTAAATATAACAGCTATTTCTTTAAGCTCAGTGTTGATATTCATTATTTGTTAATCATATTCATTTTAATTTTCAAAGTAGAAAATTACTCCCAAAGTAGATTCTATTTTTTATTTCTTTTTTAAGCGTAAAGCGAGCTTCCAAGTCAGTTGCAGTATTAAGATTTGTCCAAAAACTGCATGGCCTTAATTACCCTAATGGAGGGAACAACATGAATTAAAGGGCCTTCTACAGCAGCTTCTAGCAGACACAGATTGCTGTTTACAAAGCTCTGGCTGGCTTGTTGACTTATTGGCCTTCTGACTTCCAGTAGAAAAAAAACCATAAATAAACACAGCGGGGTCATCACCCGGGCAACTGCTGTCAAGGATACACCACGATTCCCGCCAGCAGCCAGAAGTCGTGTCGGCGGTGCCAGATCTCGTTCATCTTACCCGAGGAGATGGCAGCCCGCTCCTCGTTCTGCCAGAGAGTGTGCAGCTCTGCAGGAAGAAGGCAGCAACAAGATAAAAACAACGAGGCCGCTTTCAGATCGCTTACCTTACTAAGTCCTGACTGCAGAAGTTTTCTACCACACACCCGCACCTTTTCTGGGTTCATGTTTAAACTCGGGACAAATTTGGCTCCTTGGTGATATTATTCAGAACCTCTGAAAGCAAGACTTATGTTTTGTTTGTTTATATAAGTGGTACATTTTATGTCGTTTAGACTACTGCATAGGTTTTTGGTCACCCTATTAAACTATTTCTACAATCACACCTTTCTCTTCAAATCAGCTCAAGTTTACCTTTAAAACGTAAAAGGTGAATGTATTTTCTTTAGCTACTTAAGCATTAAATATAAAGAGTGAACATGCAGTGTAACTAATAATTACAAATTTAGCAGCCAGTGAAGTTTTTTTTTTTAGCTAAATAAGACCTCTCTTGTACCTCCTACCACAAAGCTTCTTTAGACATGAATGACTGGAAGTATGACACTGCATTTTGGTATTTCCCATGAAATTTCCTGCAACATAAATTTTTTCAAAGAAATTACTTCATTCTTAGTTCTCTATTTTCACTGAATGGCATGCGTGAATAGCTTAAATCACACATCCACACACAAAAATGCCTATACAGTAAAACAGCAGTGCCGCTCCATCTCTAAGTATATGTAATTTTATTGTGAGGCTCAGGGATTTTTAGAAGTGCTGTTTAAGTCATATGATCTTTTTTTTAATGACTGACAAACAAAACTTAAAAAAGCAAGTAAATAAGAAATTCCTTAAGAAGCAGTTTTTCATTTCCACTGTGGATGAACAGGGCTAACCTGTGAAGCCGCCGTCTGCGATGTTGAACATGAAGCGCGGTCGTTCAGGCTGAGGCTTCCCGTTACCCTTTGTCATCTCCTCCTTGGCTGTTTTGATCTCTTTTCCAGCATCCTTTTCACCTTTGACCTCTTCTGTCATTAAAATACACACTTAATTAGACAAAGATGACAAACCTATTTTACATATTGTTAAGCAGTATTGATGATGAGCACCTCTCTTCATGTCAGGTGCCTCGGTTTTTTCCCTTGCTTCTGGAGTTTCTGTTGAGGTCTGCGTTTCATCCCGCTTTTCTTTCTCATGCTCCTCCCAGGCCTTCTCTCCCTCTGCAAGCACAAAATATCTTTAGTCACACGGGGCTTTTTTACTATGTTTTTGCATATATGTCCAATAACGTTAACTTTTCTTGTTTGTGATTTACCCGACTTTTTTTCAGTAACTTCTGAATCTGTTTTAGTCTCCTCCTTACTCTCCTCTTGTAGTTTCTTCTCCTCTGATGTAGCGGCTGAAGACTCCGTTGATTCTTTCCTGTCATCCTCCTTAGCGTTATTCTCTTCTTTGCTGTCCGTTTTTTGATTTGGAGATGCCTTCTGTGATATTTCCTTTGTTGACGATGAAAGTTACCAATAAGAGTGACAAAATAATTTTTATTTGAATTTAAACTTTTGATGTAAGCTTTTATTGTATTTTAAAAGATATGAGCAAATTGTAGATTGTAGAGTTTCATAGTTCATTCATCAATTTCACTGTACTGAAGTTTAGGATGTAGCTGCCTTCTGCAGAAATTTTAGCTTAACTTTCACTTTTTATGACACCAGCCTAGCCTATATTTACACTTAAAAGCTTTGACTTTAATTGAAAAGAGTAATAACTGTGGAATACACAAGAATAACATTGATTTTTCTGTGAATGTGACATAAAGTCTACAGATTCTTTTTTATTACAGCTGACATACTTTAGCTGTGTGGTTGGGTTTTGGGGACTTTGTCTCACCTCCTCAGTGTCACCAGTCTTGCTAACATCCACCTTCTTCTGTTGCTCCTTCTCCTTCACTTTCTCCTTTTCCATGGAGGCATCAGCTTCCCCCTTCTCCTCATCCTTTTCACCCTCCTTCCCGTTCTTTTCCAGCTTCTCTGATGGAGCAGGAGTCGCTGTGTGTGTTCAAACAAACACATATGGACAATAGGTCTAACTCCAGCTTGTCTGCAGGTGTCCTTAGTTTAGAGCTTAGGGTGCCCCCTGGTGGATCTACAGTACATGATGTTGGTTACCTGGCTTTGAGGTGCAAGGCGTGTTGTTGAAGCTGGCGTCGGGTGTGGGAGTTGCGGTCTTTGCGGCGGGAGAGGAGGCCCGGGAGGAGGATTTGTCAATGCTGACCTCAGGTTTGAGCTCTGGAAGGCTCCACCGTCCGTTGATGTGCTCGAACTCTTGGATCTGAACACCATGATCCCAACATTAAGCACAATTAAAAAAAAAAAACTGAGACACACAGTTTATCTACTACAAGTCTTCTAAATAAACCAACCGCATGCGATTTGGACTTGGCTGCATATCAAACATTCCCTGTGGCCCAGACAGCAGATCAGGATAACTGCAGGTCTTAACAAGTTGGACCAAAAACTGTCAGGAAGATGTTTAAATGAAATAAAATAAACTGAAAGACTGGATCCTGCAGAAATCAGAACAACTGGAGGCCTTTGCAAGAAACCTCTACGTTCAGAATTAGTATGATTTTAGTTTTGCACCTGTAGCCATTAGTGTTTCTATCCAGTTTACACACTCAAGTTTACACACTCACTTTTTCTGACTGATATTGAATTTTATATGATAGAACCAAGTTTGTCATACAGGAGTCGGCTGGTTTGCTGTTTTTTTTTTTTTGGGGGGGGGGTAATAAAAACTTGTGCACAAGTTGAAATTTTTGGTAACCACTAATAAGATTATTTACATACTTTTAGGTTTAACTATGAGGATTTATTTCTACTTGAGACATTATAACCAACTGCTGCACATTGCCGCCCAATTCATTTCTAAAAGAGCAGTCTGCTGTTAGTGACCAGGAAGGGCTCATTCTTTTGGACAGAGTTAGACTAAACATCGATCCCACAGCGTTACATGATTGGGAAACAGAAAGAAAAAAAGGAAAGACTAAATACGCTGTAAGGTTTGTCAGACTGTTTAGAACTGTGTGTTCTTGGAGAGAATGCATCTTTGATGTTGTCTCTGGGGTTTTTAGCTTTACTAACATAAGTAGATAAACGAAAAACATTGTGTGATAACCATAAACCTGACAAACATAATGTTCTCCTTTTGTTTTTTTGACAAATTGCCTGTTTCACATGAACAAAACCAATATTTTTTTGTGTTTTTGTGTGTCACAACCTCCTTTGTTCACCCTGTTTTTTATTTTCTGACCTTTTTCTTGACGAGAGACATGACGCCGATCCGAGTCAGGACGAGCTGTCGACACAAGCCCTCCCTCGGGACGCCATCGGCAAATGTCTCGGCCCCGTCGGCGACTGGTTCGCATAGGTGACGCATGAAGAGAGACACGTAAGCTCTAGGTGAAGAAGAAGAGGAGGCAATAAGGTGCTAAAAAAGATTAAGTCAGAAAAGGAGAGACAGACTTGATGCCTTTTGTTTTTATTTACTTGAATTCCTTCTCAGTTTTTCCCCTGAGGTCCCTAACAAGCCACTGAGATGAGAAAGCGTCCTGAGATGGCATACCCCAACGCATCACCGCATTCAGGAAAGCTTTGCGCTGCCGGGTGTTGAAACCAAGAACCTGTTGATGGGAATATGAAGCATTGCACTTATCTAGAAGTGAAACTAACACTGAGAACAGTTGAAAAGCTGAAAAAACACCTGTATTTATATCATTCTTTGTAGTATCTAAATATCATGAACATTTTTACATTTCCTCACACAACTACAAACTTCACAGTATTTTATAGAGAATTCATGACAGACACCAACACAAATTAGAGCAAAATTGTGCAGTCAAAGAAAAATTCATAGTTAAAAAAAAAAATTTACAAATAAAAATCTGAAAAGTGTGAAGTACATTGCTATTAAGCCCCCTTTACCCCTAAATCCTAGGTAACCAAATGCCTTCGGAAGTCTAACCAACCAAGTATGGCCATCTATCTAAACTCTGAGGCTGGGCAAGGAGACCATCAATCAGACAAGAAGCCAAAGGGCCAAAAATTACTCTGGAGGAGCTGCAGAGGTCCACAGCTCAGGTGGATCCTCTCTGTAGACAGGACAGTTATTAGATGTACACAAACCAGGCCTCTATTGAAGAACAGCTAAAAGAGAAGTTACTGTTGAAAGAAAGCCAGAATTAAACTGCAAACAGGACTTCTAACAACCATGTAGGGGCCACAGCAAATATATGGAGGAAGGGGCTCCGGTCGGATTAGAACTGACAGTGCACATCACCCTAAACAAACCCTCCAAACAATGACATATTGGTGCCACTATCATGTTGGGATGGGCAGGGCTAAACACGGAGCAGTTCTGGAGAAAAAATAGTCACTAGAATACTTGAGACCGGGGTGGAGGTTCACCTTCCAGAAGGACAACCATCCAAAATATGCAGTCAGAGATACAGCTGAATGGTTTAGATCGAGCATATTCAAGTGTTAGAATGGCCTAGTCACAGTTCAGACCTAAATCAAAATAGATTCTTTGGATCTGAAGTAGGACTTGAAAACGGTTCACACATTTTCTTCCCTCCATTTTGTCTAAATAATTGATTTTAACTTGTAGAGAAAAGACGGTTCAACAAAGTATTCACTCAGGGTCACTGAATACAAATGAACTCCACACTTATCAGATAAGTATTTATAAAACACCTGAAAACCACGCATTTGCACTATTTTGTGCTGTGCTGTCTCACAGAACCCCGAGAAAAAAGATGGAAGTTTGGGGTTGTAACATGGCCAAATCTGAAAATGTCCAAGAGATGTGAATACTTTTACAAGGTACTGCAGAATTCCATGAGCTCCAACAAGTAAATATTATTTTCAATGTACAAAGGGCTTATCTGAGGAGGTTTAACGACTTGATAGTCAAAACATGTCTGATAGAGACTAATATTATTATACTAATATCAGGATGAATAAGAAAATTCACATTTTTTGAAGATTTAATAACTACAGTGAACTCTAGTTTAAGATAACATTTCTCAGAGAGCAAGTTTAGATACATTAGATACACCAAAATAATCACAATCCAACAACTTAAAAGTTAAAGCCTGATCCGTTCAAATGGTGTACAGACCTCAAGGTTGCCTCCCACTCTGGCAAGAAGAGGAGGAAGAGGTTTATCCTTCTCATTTCTCAGCTGACGGCGTGACTGCCTCCGACCTGCGAAGGAGAGCAGCCAACAGAAACCGTGTGACAAGTCACAGAGGAATAATAGCTGAGATGGATGAGAGATCATTAAGATATAGACACTGATTTATCCTAAGATTTATCGCCAGTGGATGTCAAGGAAAACACTTTTGATATGCTTGAAGTCTTTTCTTTCATATCTCTCCTGCAGGAGGTGGATGGTGGTTGGAATTCTTGGCAGGCTAACTCCTGCAGCTCTGCCAGAAAACGGTAACAACTGAATCAAAGTCAGACTGTAACTCAACACAGACCCTGGAGTGTGTCAGACAGTTTTTCATTTTATCAATTAAACATATCTTCTTCTATATTTCTTTGTTTGTTTTATCTCTCCTCACCTTCTGGCCGATCGTCGAAGTCCTCATCCTCCTCCTCAGAGCCCACGGAGTATTCGGACTGGTTATCTGAAATGTCAGCATGCCACTCTGAAACAGCACAAGTGCTTTGTCAATAGGCCAGGCCCACTCCCTTCCGCTGTGCAAATAATGCCTTAAACCCAAAACTTCTCAAGTAAATCACCTTGGCAGAATTTTGCATTTTTCCCTTAGGATCATGCAAAACAAGATCTTTTTCTAACTTCCCTCTGTGTTTTACCATGGGAATCGCCTCGGCGTGACCTACTATGGAAGCTTCAATGACATCATGCCTGTCTGTGATAGACAGGTTCAGCCATCTGTACATCCTGTGGCTCCCCCCACCATCCTATATCACAGCCAACCTACCCCTCCCAAATCATTTTTGCTTTCTTCCTGTGAGAAACTACAAGCTCCCTCAGCGCATCCAGGCTAACTTGAGCCTTGTTTCCACTGAGCGGAACGGTGCGGCTCGATCCGGTCCGGTCCGCTATTGCATAACTCTGACTTTTCATGGGAGCGTTTCCACTGCCTACTGAACTCTCCTTGAGCAGGCGGGGTTTACCCTGAACGCTTGTGTGGTGTCATACTGGAGGGACGAGGAAGTGGGTGACACGCGAAAAAAACTCTGAAGAAGAGGAGGAAGAAACAGCAACAATGGAGTCCATCCAGCAGCTCATGGTTGTCTTTCTTGCTTTTTGTTTTTTTTTCGTTACACAAATAAAACCGCTGTGTTCAATAAAAGGCTCCGTGCAGAGAGAAGAAGAACAACTGTTGTGTTTACTACGTGAATGTACTGAACAGAGGACCGGTGTGTGAAGTTGTCGCGGGGGGGACTTTTAAACTTACTGCAGTGTTTATGAGTTCACCCAATCAAAGGACAGTGTTATGTGATGCCAGTAGCTCCGCCCTAACCATATCGGACCCTTGTCCTGTGCACCTACACCTGAAGGGGAACCATTAATGTACCGGTACTGGCCTGCTGCATGGGCCTTCTTTACAATGGACAAAGAGCAGGACCGTACCGGACCACTCAGTGGAAACGAGGTATAGGACATCTGTTTAACTGTTTTCAGGCATTGCATCGCTGTGTATGTCGCCGAACGCAGGTATCTGGGCTAGGTTCTGGATTGTGCTGGGTTATCATTTCACAGAAGTGTTCTTCCCAACTTCACACAGTGTTTGCATAAAGGAGAACTGTTGGTAGTTTACAGCTACAAGTTGTGAAGCTAAGCTAACACATCAAGGCGAGCTTAATTTTTTCCTGTGGGATTAATTTGCTAGCTAGTTGTTGGGGTTCAGCTAACATGTCGTGACGAGCTGAACCTCACAGCTGGTGAACTCCGGATTTGCCCCCGCTTTCAGCACTGTTTGCGAGCTAACAACCAGGACCCGTGTCTCTCAGCTGGTGCAGCTGCGATTGCAGAAGGCACCCACCAGCCGCAAGCTACTGCAAGCTGGGTTGATATGATGGAAGAGGAGTTCCCATCCATGCCACTGCTATTTGAGGGGCTTACGGACAGTGGCGAGCTCATGGGCATTAATGAAGCCCCGATGCCAAGGAGGAGGAGGACGACGACTCTGCCTTTCCAACACCAGTCTCGAGGCCATCCACTTCTGGTCGAGGCCGTTGAGGAGCAAACTTCACGCCAAGAGCTGCTCTAAACTGGAAATCCACAGCATGGGTGAGCTGGGGTTGGCTGAACCCCCAGCGGTGGAACCTTCAGTGGCCTACCACCTCCACCCTAACTGCAGGTCTGTTTCAGCTTTGTTCACCGTCTCTCTCCCTTCTAAAATCGATTGCATCACTGTATCTATTTACCAGCGTATGTATAAATATAATGGACAGTCAGTGTGTTCTGTCAATGCAGTCACACCGCTGGAAGCTTATCAGGCTGAGACCCTGGAGGAGATTTGGGGGGCAGCTGGACTCAGGGTCACATAACCCTGTCCTGTGGGATGAAATCTGCGTGGTGAACGACCTCATCATTCGTTCCTCCAGGGAAGTGGTACAGGGGTGCGGTCGGGTAATGGGTTTGGAGAGAGAGCCCTGTGGCTGAACCTGTCAGGCCTGGGGGACTCACAGAAGGCTGACATCATGGATGCACCCTATGACCCCACCAAAGGCCTCTTTGGCCCAGCTTTGGAGAAGATGAGGGAGACCAGCACCCTCAGAAAACAGGAGGGTGAGGCTTTTAATTTGTATCTGCCACATAAACCAAACCCTCATCCCACTCAGGCACCCAGACCGGGCTTCGCAGCCACAGCGGTCAGAGGACGTCAAGGAAGGGCTAAGGTCCAGAGACAGTCTTCCAGTCAACCAGATCAACAGAAACCTAAAAACCCAAGACAGTGGGAAAAGCACTTTTATGTAGTGGCAGCCGCAAAGCTCATCCCACCCTGGCAAGCAGAAGAAGTGGGCAACCTAACCCCCTCCTCTTTTCTGCTTCCTCCTGCACCAAAAAGGAGAAGGCGTTGGAGGACCCCCCCCCTCTCTGCCCAATGGTCAGCAGAGATCTGGTTTTATTCTCCCCCTCACGTTCAGAGAGAAGCACAGGTAGAGCTGGACACACAGCTTGTCTCAGAGCTGTAAGTTTTTCAGCACATAACACCACCTTGTTAAGCCTAGTTTATACTTCTCCGTCTGCAGAGGTGTGGAGACGGAGCGCCATTATCCGTCGATGCAAGGGCTCTCCAACAGTCACGCAAGCATGCACGGAGTAGAGCCAAATATTTTAAATATCTGTCAAATGCAACAGAGAGCGCACGTCTGTGATTGGTCAGCCCAACATCAGATCCAGATCATTTCACCACAAAGGTGCTCTAGCCTCTGTAATTAGTAGTCAATGCAGCTTTGGGCCTGTAGATACTTTATTTCGCAAGGCCAATTTATCTAATATGGTCTTTTGGCAATTTTGAACACCAGGAGGTGTAGAGAACAACAAAACAGACTGCTGTGTTTGTTTGTTTGTTTACATGCATTTTTAGAGAATTCTATGAGCTGCACTTCTAGTAAAAAGCTTTCCAGCTCAATCAAAACTTGTTCTCTGTCAGCCAGTCCTTCTTAAGTGGAAATGCGTTTACAAGGGTAAGTAAATAAACTGTCGTCGACCAGAGACGTCACTGCAATGGTAGGCGGACCCACCAGAAAAGGTCTGCACCCCCTGCTGTTCTGGTGGGGAATTGCTTTGCAACACTGACACACCAACAGAGGAGTATAAAAGGAAAACGTCTTCGTCAATACGTGTGCCTGTGGGTGCAAACGTGCTGATGGAGAAGTATAAACTAGGCTTTAGTGTAACCAAGCACTCAAGAGAGCGCCAGCACACACCTGGTTCAGGGGGAAAATCTAAAAATAAAGAAAGCTTTTCAGCAGCCAGGCTCCTTGCTGAGGACAGAAACTTGCTGAGGAAAGAAAGCCCCCCTCAAAAAACACAAAAAATAAACCAGAAAGTGGGGGAATTGGAGCCCTGTCAAGCTCCGTAACAACAGCCGCCTCCCTGATGGACTGGGGCGCTACCATGATGGCAGAACTGTGAAGAGTACGCGGTTTCAGGAGATGACACGGCTTCACATAAATGTTATGGAGCTCAGGGTAGTCTTCCTAGCTCTGAAACATGTTCTGCCCTATCTAGAGGGCAATATGAAGACAGACAATTCCACTGTGGTGACTTATATAAATAGTCAGGGCTGGACCCGCTCTTGGCAGCTGCACAGGCTGGCCAGGGAAATAACTTTGTGGGGGCAGCACTCGACTTCTTTCAATCCGGGCGACCCATATCCCGGGTATTCTGAACAGGGGGGCGGATCTCCTGTCCAGGGGAAACCTCCTGTTTGGAGAGTGGAGACTCCCCCCTCAGGTCGTGGAGCAGATCTGAAGAGGTACAGCGAGCCACCATAGATATCTTCGCCTCATGGGAAAACGCTCAGTGACCACTGTTCTATTCCCTGTCAGAAGCAGACGCTCACCTAGGCATTGACGTCCTAGCACATCAATGGCCGGGTATCCTCCACTCTAACTAGAGTGAGGGACCAGGGGCTGTCCCTAGCTCTGGTGGTCCTTGGTGGCCATCCAAGCCCTGGGTGGCAGAGATAGTGGACATTTAAACGGGCGAGCCGTGGCCTCTCCAAGGCCGACGGGACCTTCTGTCCCAGGCACGTCATGATATTTACCATCCCCACCCCAACTGCATGGCTCTCTGGGCATGGCCAGTGAGAGGTGGACTTTAAATGTGACAGGTCTCCCTCCGGTGGTCATCAACAACATACAGAATGCAAGGGCTTCTTGTATTCGCTCTCTATGCAGTGGTAAATGGCAGATTTTTGAGGAATGGTTTGGATAGAGACAGGTCATTCCTTTTCAGTGTTCGGTAGCGGAGGGGGTCTGCTTTCTACAGAGCTTGTTGGAGAAGGGTAAGTCCTTTTCAACCATTAAGGTCTATTTAGCTGCTATCTCAGCTTGTCATGTCATGTTTGGTGACAAACCTGTGGGGCAGCACCCCTTGGTGTGCCGGTTCATTAAGGGGGCACAGCGTATACTGCTGATTGTGAGGCCTCTGGTGCCATTATGGGACCTCACTCTGGAGCTAGAGGCCCTTTGACATCATCCCTTTGAACCTATTTAGGGTATTGGTATGAAAATTCTCTCTTTGAAAACTGCTCTGCCCCTAGCCTTGACAACGGTTAAGAGAATAAGAGAGTTACACGAGCTGTCTGTTAGTTCTGCTTGTTTACAGTGGCCTCCTGGGCTCTCAAAGGTGTGCCTGAGACCCAATTCGATGTTTGTGCCCAAGGTGATGGAGTCGTCCTACAGATGTTCGATGGTAGAACTACTGGCATTCCATCCCCTTCCATTCTCTTCATCGGAAGAGCAGAGGCTTAATTGCTTATGTCTGGTGAGAACTTTGAGGGCTTATGTGGACAGTACAGCTGGTTTTAGAAGAACCTACCATCTGTTTGTGTCTTGGGCCCATACTCATAGGGGCAAACCTGTCTCCCGTCAAAGGTTAGCATACTGGATTATGGAGGCTATAACTCGTATGGCGTATAAGTGTGTGGGCTCTAAAGCCTCCTAAAGTTTAAAAAATTCTGCTGCTTGCTGCTGAAGGAGGAACAGCCTTTCCCAACCTCTCCTGATTCTCTTTTCTTATTTTTTTGCTTAGCTTTTTTTCATAGTTACTTTAAACACCCAGCCTCTGGAGTCACTGTAATAGACCGGATCCCTTTTTTTTGGATTACTTTCTGGGGACTGTGGATTACCAAAATAGCTTTTTGCTCTGCTGAGGACTTTGAGAAACTGCTCCATAGAATTTAAACTATCAAGACGAAGTTACACCATCTTCAGATGAATTTTGATCTAAACACTGGATATGGAAATGAGACAACGTTACCAACAGTCCAACAGTCTCGCACAGAAGCCACAGAACAACGCTACTCCCTCAGCCAAAAGGCGTTTAACGGGTAGAACACCCCATTCCCAATTCGATGAAGACTGGCCGGCTTTAAATCACACTGAATCTACACCTGCTTTCTTTGCTCCCAGGAAGAAGAAACAAAAGAACCCGCAACCCAAAGCAAGAGATATCACTCCCCATGGAATACCACTGAGAAACAGATTCGCAGCCCTCAGTTCCCTGAAAGACAACACAGCCCCTGGGACCAGTCAAGGCCACCAGGAGAAATCCATCTACATGAATCGGACATATAAGAAAGCAAGACCCCCCCTACCAATGGTTCACATAATACACGATGGATCAATTAATGATATTGAAGATTTTTGTAGCCAGAACACTGGAGTTATCAGCTTCCCCAAGAATACAGTGAGAGAAATATCAGAAAAAATCCAGACAATTTTAGAACACCCTAACCTGGAAAACCTTGTTATCCACGCAGGTGCAAATGATTTAGCCAAAAAACAATCTGAAGTTCTCAAAACAGACTTCTCTGATCTTCTACAGAAACTTGGTGGACTTAACATAAACGTCTTTATCAGCAGACCGGTCCCTGAAGGAAATGATGAAAGGTGCAGTAGACCCCGCATGCTCCATAAATGGTTGAAGAGAAAATATGTTGAAAAATGTATCCCATTTATTAATAACTTTAAATTATTTGGATGTGCAAAGCACTTGTTTAAGTCAAATGAATATTATCTTAATAGAGCTGGACTGAGACTCTTGGCCTCAAATAATTTCTGTTATCTGGATAAACACCCAAGAGCTGACCTCGAAGCACGGCCTTTGGATACAATCAGAGAACAAACCATTCCCGAAACACACAAAGTGAAGAATAACTCATCCCAGACAGCTGCACAGACTGACAGAGAACAAGAATTCCCAGGAAGTATCCCAATGTCGTCAGGCTCATTGACACCTAATGACTCTCTGTTTAGAGATTTCTCAGATAAACTGAAAGCACAAATTAGAATTGGGTCACAACTAACACCGAAACTTGGACTACATCAGGCGTCTGGGACTAACACTGGATGTACTCTGCCCATTCCCGAACTGGTAATTACGGACATCTGATATAGAAGGGAACCGGACAGTAATTCATGTCCAGATTATAACAACCAATAAGATTAGCTACCATAATTATGCGGATAATACTCAGCTCTATATTACGATGTCACCAGGTGACTTTGAACCCATCCAAACCCTAAGTAAATGCATCAAGCAAATCAATGGATGGATGTGCCATAACTTTCTCCAGCTAAACAGTTAATGGAGCCAGAAACTACTGATCAGGCCCAAAATCTAGGTGTAGTTATGGACTCAGACCTGAACCTCCAGAGTCACATAAAGGCAATAACAAGGTTAGCCTTCTATCACCTGAAGAACATTTCTAGGATTAAAGCACTGATGTTGTAATAGGATCTAGAAAAAAAACTCATCCATGCATTTATCTTTACTCAGATTGATTACTGCAACAGCGTCTTCACAGGTCTGCCTAAAAAGTCAATTAGACAGCTGCAGCTGATCCAGAACGCTGCTGCTAGCGTCCTCACTAGAACCAGGAAAGTAGAGCACATCACCCCAGTTCTAAAGTCCTTACACTGGCTCTCTGTAGGCTAGAGAATTGACTTCAAAATACTTTTATTAGTTTATAAATCATTGAATGGCTTAGCACCAAAGTATATTGAAGATCTACCGTTACTATACCAACCCACCAGAACACTCAGGTCCTCTAATTCCAGTCTACTCAACATCCCTAGAATTAAAACCAAACATAGAAAAGCAGCTTTCAGTTTTGATGCTCTTCTAATCTGGAACAAACTTCCAGAAAACTGCAAGGCTGCTGAAACACTGAGTTCTTTTAAATCAAAACTAAAAACATACCTGTTTAGAGCTGCCTTTGAGTAATGCTTTGATGTATCATGTTTTGTGTAGCTTCTTGCTTTATTGCTGTTTTTACATTGTATGCTTTGTCTGTGTTTCACTGCTATTTTTATTTTCCCCCTTAATCATGTAGCACCTTGAATTACCTTGTTGTTGAAAGTATGCTATACAAATAAAATTGCATTGCCTTGCCTTGCCTAAAGGTAGAAGGGGTCATTCTACCAGCAGTGTGGTCACTTCGTGGGCTTTGTTCCATGGGGTGACAGTTCAGGACATCTGTGCAGCAGCCAGCTGGGCGACTCCAACACATTTGTAAGGTTTTACAGGCTGAATATGGCCCGATCATCACTGGTTGCGCACAGTGCTTGGAGTGGGTCCGTCAGGATCTGTTTGAGGACCAGATTAGGATTGCTGCCATGTACGGCTTCAGGGTCAGCATGCAATCTAGGAGTGGGCCATATCTCCCATAGTGAAACATCGAACAAAGTTAAAAAAAGAACGTTGGTTTACGTAACAAAATCACTGGTTCTTTGATAACAGAATGAGGTGTTTCATTAACACATCCCTTCTTGCATGGGGAAGGAAAGAAACCTGCCTAGAATGAGTTGGGAGGGGTAGGTTGGCCATGATATAGGATGGTGGGTGGAGCCACAGACATGGCTCAACCTGTCTGTCACAGACAGACGTGATGTCATTGGAGCTTCCTCAGTAGGTCACGCCGAGGAGATTCCCATAGTGAAACGCCTCACTATGTTGTCAAAGAACCAGGGATTACATTAAGTAAACCAACGATTTCTTTCTTGAACCCAAGCCTGATTCTTATGTATCAGTAACATGTAACAGCTGAGAGAATTTTACTAAACTTATCTGAGCCTCCCCAGATCCAAATAAAATCGTTACCTTGATCTTCCTGTGCAGCATCGTTGTAGTTCACAGGCTTGCGGTTCCTCTTCCCTTTACCTAGTTTGCTGGCCAGGTCCTCCTGCTGCTGCTCGTAGTGATGCCGCAGCAGTTTCTCCCAGTAATCCGGGTCCACATTCTCCTCCTGTTTGATGATCTCCCGCTCAATCTCCTCAATCTACAAGCCAGGGTGGCACGCAGAATGTAAAAGGACCAATTAAAGCATCGTATTATGTGCAGGAGAGGGCATTCCGAATTTGGTTGTTTTTAGTACAATGACAAAAATGCATCTCATCAGAGCTGAGAGAAAATCCCCAAATTCTTCACTGTTTTGTATTACGGCTGCCTTCACTCTGGACAAAGACCACATCACTGCCAGACAACCAGAGGCCTCTGCATGGCCCTGGGGAAAACAGCAGTGCACTTAGTGGTTTCCCAGAAGTCATGTAGGGGGGCAAAGCTGGTGTGGAGGAGGGTGTTCTGGTCAGGTGAGACCACAGCCCAACCTTTTGGCTCCCATACACATCGCCATTTGTGGCAGAAGGCAAAACGTTACCACTGCACATCACTGTCAACAAGCCATCCCCACTAAAAAACATGGGAGTAGCAGCATCATGCTGAGGAGATGGTTTTCTTCCGCTGGGACAGGGAAACTTGACTAATTTTCACAAATGCTCTGAGTTGGTTAGATCAGTGTTTTTCAGGCCTGCTCCCCAAGGCACACTGCCCTGCATGTTTTAGATGTTCGCTGCTTCACTACATTGATTTCAATTGACGGCTGAGTAACAGGCACTTGCTGTACTGCAATCATCTGAGGGAGGTGTGTCAAAGCAGGTAAACATCTAAAACATGCAGTGTAGTGTACCTTGAAGACCAGAATTGGACAACACTGGATTTAGACAGTAGAAGAACCTAATAAATGGAAGATCTGCTTACCACTAGAAATACAGATACACTCAATCAACAGTAAACATGCAGTCTGAAAGCAAAGTGCTCTGTTAGGAACATAAGGAACAATCCGATTTTAATATAGCATGGAGCTTGATTATTCCAGGCCTTATAATCTAAAAAGGAGAATTTCTATTTTTGGACATAGCAATAAGACAAAGAAGAGAAGCAAAAACACGAGGAATAAAATCTCTCCTTTTAACTCCCACTGCTGCATGTTTGATAACCTCGATGATTTTTGTTGAATTGTTTTTTTTCCAACCTGATGATAAAGAATTCAAATAATCCAAATCTGAAAAAACAAACTTGGACAAATTTTCCTGCATCACTCTGGGAAGGAAAACGTCCCAGTTTAATAAAGGATTTGAAGGGCTTGTTCTGGTCAAAGATGATGTCAAGGCTCTTGACATTGTTTCTGGAGACTAATTTTATGCCATCCAACATCTGTAACTGACTAAGTCCAGCAGTTTGTCTTTCATGTGCTCTGGTCCAAAGACAACATCCTCTGTCTTTTCTAAATTTAAAAGCTTTGTATGTGTTAAGACATGCCTCCAGTCCAATTAACTCGCTGGATTCATCATCACCCTGCATTACTCCATAATTACGTCTGGCGTGTGAGGAATATTTATAGTTAAGATGAACACATAAACAATGTTTGTTTTGGATGATTTCATTGTGTATCCTCATTCTAGACAGCTCTTTGTCTCTCCAAAGTGATAACAATATCAGAAGAAACTCTAAACCTGAACTTTCACTATTTGTAACTGTGTGTGCAAGCACCAATAGTTTGTTTTAACATTTACATCAAATATACAAACTACATAACACTGCATACCCTGAATTTCTCTTAAGCCCCACCAGGAAACAATCCTTTCAGTACAAAACCATCAGTGTAACTTTGTTACTCTATGTCCTCCCTGCTTCCATCTCACCTTGTCCTCTTCTCGGACCATGTACTGGGCAACCTTAAAGGAGCTCAGGTACTCATTCATGTTCTGGACGTCCGAGTCGTCTGTGGCGTCTTGGCTGCGATCCAGCAGCCTCTCGATGGCAGCGCTGTCGTAGTGAATGACGCTGCCCTCATCCTCAACTTTGTCTCCAGAGTTGTTCTTCATACCTGACAGAGGGAGAGTTACACATGCTAATAAGAGGCCTGATAAGCCTGTTGATGCAGGTGACCAAGACACTTTGATCCAGTGGAGGAAGGTTTTCTAAAAGACGTGCCATTTTATTCACCTTCGCTTTCATCCTTGAAGAGCTCCTCCGTCCCAAACTTGAGGATGTCATCCAGCTCCTGCTTCGTCATGGAGCCGGCCTTGGATCCCAGGCCTGGCCTCACCACCAGGTGGGTCAGCATCATCTTCCTCTTGGCTACCTGGGTGATGCGCTCCTCCACACTGGCTCGTGTCACAAAACGGTAGATCATCACCTTGTTGGCTTGCCCAATGCGATGAGCTCTACTAAATGCCTGCATGGAAACGGTCCATTTCGGTTAAGATGCAAATAAAGGTGATAGTGACAAAACGTTTACTTTCGAGCTGAACTGCACCTGTATGTCATTGTGAGGGTTCCAGTCAGAGTCAAAGATGATGACGGTGTCGGCTGTGGCCAGGTTTATGCCCAAACCTCCCGCTCTGGTGGAAAGCAAGAAGCAAAACTGACAAGCTCCAGGAGCTGCAAGTGTGAGGAGAAACACAAACAAATGCTGAATTAATACAACAGTTAAATTGTATTAATCAGAATAACGGGTGGGGTGAATTTAACAAAAATGGTGGCTTGCTGTTAGGCAGTAAGAAGGTACAGCAAGGTTTTAAAAAAAGTTGTTTCTGAATCCCTACTATTTTTTGCTAAACCCTTCCTACAGTTTGAATTCTTGTTATTGAGATGCCTGATAAAGTCCTGGAGTAACCAGTTTTCTCATAAAGTAATGCAGCACTGCAACTCCACCACTGCTGAATCGCACACCCTGTCAGCTGGCTAAAAGAGGTCAATTTTATTTGCTAACGAGAAAAACTATTTTAGCTGTGTGAAAATGCTTTCATTTGCAAAATGACAACTAAAGTGTGGAAAGAAAAGAAAAACCATTTATCACTTTTATTAAGGTAACACTGTTTTATATTGCCAAATTAGCTTTGTCTGCTAAGCAGCCGTTTGCCGGTCTGACTAATGACCCGGCTCCCATCACCTTGTTATACTGGTGCTATTCCCCAGTTTATTAACTTGAACTCAAATATGTTTTACTATGTTTTCATCTGTGCATTGAAATCAAAATATTTTGATTTTGTGCAGAAAGATATCACAAGAATGAAATGTCTCACAAAGCTTCATTTTGCTAAATTAGCTTTGAACAAGCCCCCACTGTTCTTAAATTATTGGTGTGGCAGTATTTTGGATTAGCCCTTTGTTTGGCACTGTAAGAAAACGTTAACACACCTCGGTTTGTTTATCGCACTGAAGCTGACATCTGACTTGATGCATCCCATTTGTAGTTAAAAATCTAAAATACCTTTACAGGCCAAACCCGATCTGATTTATTTTACACTGTTTTTGCAGATTCTTTAACATGTTATTCATGATTTGTTCAACCTTTCCTCTATTGGAGGAAAACATAAGAAACGACAGTGAAGTTTGAATGTGATTTGAAGCTTCAGCAAAAGGCTATTCCACCTTTTATTTTTTACCCATACTGGATTTGATCTCTATTTCAAAATACCGAAATAGTAATAAACATAAGACTAAATAATCATTTCCTGAACAGATTTTTAATTAAAATACTAAAGTGTAAAACCTTTGAAAACACAAATTGTGATTTCAATGTTTCTTTTAGCATTAGAACCAACTTACATGGGGTTCTGCTTGAAAAGTGCAGTACATACAGAAGTTAAACCTGGACTGAATTAGACACTGATTCTTCATTAACACAGATAGTGACTTGAACCTAACATTGCGCATCTTCTGATGTATCGTTACATCTCTCGTATGATAATGACACTCCAGTCTTACCGTTGAATCTGTCGATGGCCTCTTGCCTCAGTGCGCCTGTGATGCCTCCATCAATTCTCTCGTACTTGTAACCCTCATAGTCCAGAAAATCTTCTAGTAAATCAAGCATCTTAGTCATCTAAAAAAAGAGATACAGAGACAATCTTTAATCACTCATGCCTCCACACACTGGAAGTAACAGTCTGTTTATGAAACCTTTCAGGGTTTTTAGGACATGGATATGACGTACATATGCATGCTGCCCATGTGTTTCTCTATGTTTATCCAGTCTGTATATGTGCTACCTGTGAGAAGACCAGCACTCTGTGCCCCTGTTCTTTCAGCTTCCTCAGCATCTTCTGCAGCAGCGTCAATTTCCCAGAGGCCTTTGTGAGGGACGATCCTTCGTACGCCCCACTGGGTGTTTTCTGGGCTTCCTACAAAGACAAATGTGTGAAGCAGCAGCGTTAACACTGGAGTACTTATTTGATCTGGCCCCCTGGATTTAGGCCTATGAGAGTTTAAACTGTTACATGATACCCAGGTGTGTCTTTATAGTAAAGTTTAACCTTTCTGTTTCTTTGTTTGTTTGTTTGAGTGAGCCAGAAGAGAAACAAAGACTGATCAATACTATATATATAATAATTCCAAAAGGTTGAATGTCTAAGACAACAACACAGAACTGAAATCCCAGAATAACTACAAGGAGTCTGAAGGTTGATACAGAAAAAGATAAAATGACTGTGAAGATAATATAAAAGAATAACATCAAGATTTGTCCTGAGTAATAATGTGTTTCAGAAAACACACAACACTGTATTGTGACTTGCATTACCACACCTTACCACAGGATGTCCCTGTACACCAATTTCAGGTGTATTAAAGCTATTTGATGACCCAAGGTGGTTATTTGAAGAATGAACTTCATCTTTGTAGGTTTCAGAAAGGGGAAACGGTTTTCATTTTGCATCATGCATGTCCTTATGTTAGTGTATCATTGTATCCACTCTCACCATGGAGGCCACAGGGAAGAGGTACGGGTGATTACAGCACTTCTTCAGGTCCATCATGATGTTGAGCAGTGACACCTGGTTTCCTCCACCTTTCGAGTTCAAAGCCTCAAAGTTCTTGGTCAGAATCAGTTTGTAGTACTTCCTGTATTTAAAAGCATAACGGCAAGGACGTAACATTAAAGAAAATAATCATGCTAAAAATACAAAAGCCAAATGCTGGGTCCATTATCAAGTATTTTAAACAGAAAGAAATCCTCACAGAAACAAGGGCAATAAAATGAACCATCCTATTTAGTGAGGGGGACTCTAAGGAAGAAAATACTCTTTATATTCACAAACATGTCAAAAACTTTTCATCCAGCTTGAATAAGATAATACCTTAGAGGCTATTTGTCAAGCAAAATGTTTTATTAGGTCCAAAACTTAAAGGTATTATTTTCTTGCTATGAAAATAGAGAAAGCATAATAGGTAATATTTATTTCAAAGAGTCTAGCCATAACTTCATGTAAAATAAAAACATAACTAAATAACTTCTTATAATGTAAAAAAGCAACAAAAACAGGCTAAAAACCTGTGTGAGTACTAGGTGCTGCATGTAAAAATTAAAAACATTCAGAAGTCTTAATTCAGTGTGTGGTGTTGGCTGATGTTTAATGGTGTTAACTAAACTGTATAGGCAAAGCGAAGAATGTATAGCAAACCAGTAACTAGTATACTAAATTGACACAGAATAAAATACACAAATGTCTTGCCATAAGAGCACAACTACATAATCATCGGCCATGATTAGATCTCTTATTCTTCATTGAGTAGTGCCAAATAAAAACAAACAGGTTGGTCTTCAACCTCCAGTGCTTCATTAGTTTGGTGTAGTGCGTTGTGCCACCTAATAACAAAAAAAGCAATGAAGACGTGTGTGCACCCTCTTCTGAAAGAGTCACGATCGCCTGTGACTGATATATTCGTTCTCTGACTGCTTGTACCTACGAGAGACTTCTGTACTGTGATAGTTTGGTACAAAGGCATGTACTGTTGCATCCCTTGTATTTATTCGATAAACTGGTTATTTGTCTGAAGCGTACTTCTGCATGGGGCTCAACTCCACCCTGACAATCAGCTCGGTCTTAGCGGGCATGTTTTTAAACACGTCAGCCTTGAGCCTCCGCAGCATGTGAGGCCCCAGCAGGTCATGGAGCTTCTTGATCTGGTCCTCTTTGGAGATGTCGGCGAACTCCTCCAGGAAGCCCTCAAGGTTACTGCACAGAGAATAGAGACTTAACATGAAAAACAGTTGTTCGTATTTTACTTTAATAACAATTGCTATGGGAAAACAATTATTTAATACAAGAGGTCGTACTTAAAGCGATTGGGCGTGAGGAAATTGAGCAGGTGAAACAACTCCTCGAGGTTGTTCTGTAGAGGAGTTCCTGTCAGAAGCAGCTTGTAGTCAATCTTGTAGTCATTTAGTCTTCTGAAAAACTATGAATACACAAAGAAATAACTAAGCTCTACATTTGATGTTAATCGAAATGAACAAAAGAAATCTTTCAGCACTAATGAACGGTTCTTTGGGAAAGATCTTTTCTATCACACATGTGGCTTATTCCAGATGTATGATTATGAGTGACAGCCAGAGGAATGGTACCTTGGACTGGTTGTTTTTAAGACGGTGAGCCTCATCCACCACCAGACACGCCCAGTCGATGGACTTGAGCGCCGTCTGATCGATGGTCACCAACTCATAAGAGGTCAGAAGGACATGAAATTTAATTGGAGCCTCGCGCTGCAGGAAGGGAAACAACAAAAGAAGAATGAACTGATGATATTCTGTAAAAAGTTGTTGTTTTTAACAACCATTAGCGTCTTCTCACCCTCAGTTTGAAGGCCTTCTTTCCTGCTTTGATGGAGTCATCGAATGTGAACTCATTCTCTCTGATGATGGCTCGGCTGTCTTTGTCTCCTGTGTACGTCACCACGTAAAAATCGGGCGCCCACATCTCAAACTCCCTCTCCCAGTTTATAATGGTGGAGAGGGGTGCACTAACCAGGAAAGGACCCTTAGTGTGGCCCTGGGGAAAAAAGAAAGGATGGTGTCAGTGCCCTTACAGACTACAGAATGTGGTGAAGAAGAAATGATCCCAGTACCTCTTTGAACAGTGAATAGAGAAAGACGATTGTCTGGATGGTTTTGCCCAGGCCCATTTCATCTGCCAGGATGGTGTCGGTGCCCTGAGCCCAGGAGAACCGCAGCCAGTTGAGGCCCTCCAGCTGGTAGAGATGCAAGGTGCCGCCAGTCGCTGTGACGAAGTCGGGCTGCTCCTCATATTTTATCGTTGGCTGGAGCAACAACAGCCAATAAAACAGTGAGTCTATTTAACTGTATTCTACAATGATATACCATTATAAAACCGTCAAAGATCATTAGTCTTCAAGTAGTCATAATTGTTAAAATAATATAATTGTTCATTTATAACGGTTCATATTTAAGGGTTGGTTTCATACAGTGAAATTATAACACTTTTGCATATTTATGTGGAAATAAAGATCCAAATTCAGGTCTCTTTAGATTCAAATTCCTTCTTTGCCTTTTCATTTTCAAGTTTATTTTGAAGTATAAACATAAAGGTTCACTATGAATTTATTTTTAAATATGGAACCTGCAAAAGCATGGATGGATGGAAGTTTTTGAAAATGATACAGGAATACATTCTGGAAATATAAATATTTTCTTAGAAAGAAAGAAAGAAAGAAAGAAAGAAAGAAAGAAAGAAAGAAAGAAAGAAAGAAAGAAAGAAAGAAAGAAAGAAAGAAAGAAAGATGCACACAATATTTCCATAAACCAGATGAGAATAGTCAGTCCATATGAAATTAAACAGAAATCATAACAAAGTACAGTACAAAAAGTGATTTGTACTAAAAATCATGCAGAAACATAACAGATTAAAATTTAGATACAAAAACAGAAAAAAGTTCAGAGAGCAGAATGTTGTTTTAGGAAACTGCAGCCACCTTTCACCTACATCTGTGAGCGGCGAGGGAGGAGACTCCTCTTCTTCATCTCCCTCCTTGCTCGACATCTTCCTGGGTTTATCGGGGTCTTCCTTCATGATGTTGTCCCTGTTAAATGACAAAAATGCAGTTAACACTGAATCAGTTTGTTATTCCCTTACTATAAGAAGCTTTAGCCTTTTTTATATCAGCTTTGGTGTGTTTTCTTCTACCAAAAACCAGTGTGTGTTCAACACGATTGTGCAGCCCAACCTGTGTCTCCAGTAGTTGGCCTTGTGGATTTCAAAGTCAGGTATATCCATGTCATCTCTCTCCCAGGTACACTGGTCATAGGTCAGATCTTTCCACTTCACCAGGTAGTGGTACATCCCCTTTTTATCCACGCTGGCAGAGGGACATGTGCAGGACAGTGAGCAGCACCACACAGAGTTGTCTCACACACTCTCAGAAGTGCAATCATCCGTACCTGTGGTTTATGATGCGGTGAATCATCATCCACTCGGGCTTGATGCCGTATTTGTAGTATTTGTCCTCCAGTAGGGCGTACTGGGGATCTTTGGCCCGTCTCTTCTCGCTCTTACCCACTCCGTTCTCGTCCTCTGCGCCTGATCCGTAATCCAGGCTGGGGGGTTCGTCCATGTCTGTCTTCCTCTGGTAGTTTCTGTACATCACTGAGTGGAAGATCTCCAGCTGAAGGATGAAAGTAAATAATAAGAGGTCAGGTTCAGTATTTATTTAAACTGTGCTTGATCAATACTTGTACAAGGTTTCTGAAAGTCTTTTAAATGCTGTGGCTCTTTCAAAGGGCATACTGCAAATATAGTCATACCCTTTGAACCACAAATGGATTTAACTTTTTTACAAATAATGATCTAAAAAGTCTACTGAGCATTTATATTAATTCCCCTTTCTCTGATACAAACACAAAAAAAAAAAACTAGTGCAACCGACTGCCTTCAAAAGTTGAGCTGTTTAGAAAAAGAGTAAACCCAAGAGATGACAGTTCACCTAAAGTGAGATCCGCAGCACAAGTGGGGGAAAATGTGAACAGGACAAGAAGGTCATAGAAGCCAAAATTGAACTTTCTGGCCAGCTACATCTGGTCTGGCGCTCTGTTTAGCTGTGACACCTTACTGGAGGCGCCATGGGCAGCGCAACTGACCAACAACAACTTGGCTGAGCTTTTGTTGCGACTAACTCTATGTGCTCTCTTTCATCCTATAGCCCTTTGAACCGTCTCAGAGCTTATTTGTTAAGATGTCTCTCTCCTAGATGAAGACGCTAAAGGAGCTACTACTGCCATTAACTTCTTACTTTTCTCTCAAATTGGATTAGTGCTTCTGTTATTTTTTGGTTCTGCTGGAGATTTCTTCCTGTTCAATGAGAGTTTCTCCTCTCCACTACCACTACATGCTTCCACAGTATGAGGGATTGCTGCAAAGTCACCAACACAATCCAGGCGACCGTCTACTGTCGCTGCATGTTCATCCATGGGGAGTCAATGCTGCAAATCAATGGATCGATGTGATCTGCTTGCCACTTTGAATAATAAACTGAACTTGACTGCATTGTGTGATAACTGGGATCAATCTGAATGACTCCTGGGAAAATATCTGTTGGAAGCTGCAAAAGACTTCACACTGGAGCAGAGGTTCATCTTCCTAAACCTGCTGGATGATGATGTCCTGCTTAAACATAAAAGCCAGAGCTACAATGGAATGGTTTAAATCAGGGGTAGGTGTCCTTCAGCTTTTAGGCATGTCTCTGGTTGAACATACCCGAATTAAACAATATAGTCATTAGCAGGACTCTGTATAACCTAACTTCATGCTGAAGAGGCATTTCAGTCATTTGAGTCAGCTGCATTGGAGAGGGGACACATCTAAAAGTCACAGGACAACAGGAATGGCGTTTGAGACCTCTCATGTAGTTCAAAGCATATGTAAATGTTAAAATGGCCCAGTCAAAGTTCAAATCTAAATCTAATTGAAAGTATTTGGCACAATGTGAAGTTTAAAGGCACTCCTTCTCTAATCTGTCTTATTTTACGCTGTTTTGCCAAGAAGATTGGCCAAAAGTGTCTGTCATACACACAGCTGGTAGAGAAATACCCCCAAAAACGAGTTTTACTTGAATCTGTAGCAATTGATGGTTCTACAAGACATTGACCTATTTTCAGGGTTTTTGTCTTAAAATTTGAAAACTCTGTATTTTTTTACTTCGAGTTCACAGTCATGCATTACTTTGTGTTGATATATCACATAATATCAAATCCAGCCAAAGGGTATCGATACTTTTGCGAAACACTGTATTACTATTCTCATCAGATACTAACTTCTTCATCTTTGGGTTTGTATATTTTTTATGTCACATTATGTATTCTGTAGAGTGAAAACTTTAAATGCACAATAGAAAATGTTGTTACTGATCTCACCTGCAGTTCAGTGATCCAGGTGCAGTGCCAGTACGACTGGTTGGTTAGCTTCACGAAAAACTCCCTCTCAGCTCTGCCCTTCATGGGTGGTGGTGGAGGGGCATCAGGAGGAGCATCTGGAGGCAGCGGGACAGGAATGGGAGGAGGAGGTTCGCCCCATCTCCAGTGGAGGATCTTCTGGACCCTTCCTTTGATTGGCGGACACTGCAGCAAGGATACATGAATAAATCAGATCTGAATTTTGTTTTTCCCTCAAACTTTTTCGGATTTGTGGAGCTAATTAAGCTAGAAAAATAAGTTGAAGTGAAGCGTTTCATGCAAAGTGAACTGACCGTGCATCGCGGACAAAGCCACTCCCCGTTGGGGATCTCGGGCAGCGGTGGGTTCAGACAGTGAATGTGGTAGGAGGACGTGCATGTGTCGCAGCACAACAGTTCGCCGCCGTCCTTACACACCCGACAGAACTCCATGTGGTCGTCCTCCTCCTCCTCTGTCCCGGTGGTAACCCCGATGCTGACCTCTGATATCACTCTGTCCTCACTGTCCTCCTCAAAATCCTCAAAGTCTTCATCTTTTGCCTCCCACTGGATTCCCTCTTTTTCCTGCATGAACAACAAAAAAGATAATAGAAAGATAGCTGAGGTCATTTATATCTACTTGAAATTGGCAGCAGAGTTAGTAGGAACGTGACAGAGATTTCTTGAGCTAAAGAAATGGGCAATGTGAAGTCAGGCTGTGGTTGAGAAGTATTGTTCTCTTTAGTGTTAATGTGACTGGGACATAGGATGTCAGACAGCTGAGCTCAGGAGACCTCTACTGGAGCCTCTGAGACTCTGTAAGGAGTTCATGAAAAATAGATAAACGCTTCATGTCAAACCATCCTGGATGCTCGCTATATAGAAACAGCACTATGTGAGTCATGTAGCGCCTGCCTCCTGAAACCCATTTTCATGGTACAGTGTCCCAGAATACAACCAGCTTATCCCCTATATAGATACATCCAGATAAACTGAGCCATCTGATTTAACATGACCTGCTCTGTTATCAGAAAACTGATCTTCTTTGTAATGCATATCAGTTTAAGCAGCTTTTCGTTCATAAGTTATTTTACCAAAAAAACTCCCTGACTGTGACTTAACAGAAAAGATGCCACAACCACAAACTCTAAGTAAAGGTGTGTGTTGCTTCTAAGCTTTAGGCTGTTAAAAACATTGAACAGGTTTGTTTAATAATGCATGAAGATATACATTTTCTGCAAAAAAAAACCCACTACCTTCTAATGGACCTCAAACAAACACAGACACTGATGCGAGACACTTTACATGTTTCCAAAATACTTTTAATCTAAAAATGTCTGAACTTTACAAACTCAAATCTAAAGTATTCAAAGTGCTTATTCACATTTTTTTATGTGAGTCTTCCACCAAAATAAATTAAATTCATTTTTAAATTCCAAACACAATACTCCACAATTAAAAAGTAACATAAGTATTTTTTATTTGCAAGTTTACTAAAAATATATAGAGAAGTATTCAAAGACAGCCTTAGTAAATTCAACAGGCTGTTTTAAAATGATGATTTTGTTTAAGGTTTAAATTATTGCCGCCTCACTAAATTCGAAATTACCTGTGAATAACCAATGCTCTTTGGTACAGTTTTAATTACCACACCCAAGCCTTATTACTGCCAGTGCCAGACCTGTACAATCAAGAAATGACACAAACAGAGCCTATCTGACATGTTAAAAGATTTCAAAAAGCATCAGACCATGTCCTGATCTAAAGAAATTCAAAAATAAATGAGAAACAAGGTTCTTTACATCTATTAGTCTGGAAATGGTTACAAAGCCATTTCAGAGGCTTTGGGACCCATACACCATACACAACGCCATTATCCACCAATAGAGAAAAAACTGAACAGTGGTGAAGCTCCCAGCAGTGGCCGGCCTACCGAGTTTACTCCAAAAGAATGTTGTCAACTCATCCAGGAGGTCACAAATAAATGAAAACCAACATCTTAACATTGCTTGCTTCAATTAAGGTCGTGATTGAACAATAAGAAAGAGAGACTGAGCAAAATGGTTTCCATGTCAGAGCTCAAAGGACAAAACGAATGCTGACCAAAACGAATGCAAAGGTTACTCTCATATTTATCAAGAAACAAATTAATTTTAAAGAAGGTGTGGGTCCTGTTATGCCTGGCATATACAGTTTTAAAAAAAGAACATGCAGTCAGACAAGGAGGAGGTAGTGTGATGGTCTGGGAGTACTTTACTTTGGGATTCTGGACAACTTTCAATTAATTCAGTTCTCATCCAGAAATCCTGAAGGAGAATATCAGGCCATCAGTTTTTTTTATTTTCAGCACAAGCTCACCTGAACTATGCAGACAGGGAATGATCCAAAGCACACCTGAAAATTAACCTCTGATTGGCTCAAAAAAAAAAAAAAAAAAACTAAATGAAGTTGTTGGAGTAGGCTGGTCAGAATCTGAGTTTTATTCTGAACCTGTGAATGTGGCTGAATTAAAGCATTTTCTGCAAGAGTGTGCCAAAATCCCTTTAATGCTTTCTTACTTTTTTTGAATGTCTAGTGACAATTTAAGCTGCAGTTTCACACCAGTTTCCAGATTCTTCTCAGATTTGGCAGCTGACAGGAACTAAAGACTAGAAATAAGAATTTATTAAGGAGTGATGTAGCTTGGAGGTGACTAAATCTCAAGAGAATAAGAACCGATGATCCTCTCTGCATGTTGTACTCACACAATGCGGGCAGCTCCACTTGCCCTCAGGAGCTTTGTCGAGTTCAGGCTCGAGGCAAACAAGGTGGTACGCTCTAGGACAGGTGTCGCACAGGATGATCTCTCCGCCCTGCTGACACACCTCACAGTAGTCCTGGTGATCCGTCTCATAGCCGTCACCTTCCTCCTCACCTGCAACTGGAAACAGGACCACAAACCATATTAAAATTTTGGAAATTCATTTAACCATACCTGAAAAACGACAGAGCTGTCTGGAAAGCAATTATGACAATGTTATCATTTAAAAATATTATGGTGTATTCACACAGGATCGATGTCTATTTGTCAGTTGAGTATGTGGACCTCTTTAGCTAAATTTTTGTCAATATTATTATTTTAAGTGACTAAAATGGATGCACAAAAGAAACTCAAGGCATGAAAAACGCATCCTGGGGGACCGTGATAAATCTCAATGTGATATCTTTCCAATCAGTGCCAACACAAACAAAGATTTATTGAAGATTGGACGTGAACCAAATGCTAGAACAACATTTTCTGTTTCACTGAAATATTTAGAAAAATGTCCATAAATTGGCGGGCATTTAGAGAAAAAGACCACAGAAAAATGTCAACAGGCGACAGAAAAAGTATCCAGTGCAGGTCTAACCAGGTCAGGGAAAAACGACCATGTTCTTCAGCTAGAAATAGTTTTGAACTTTGCAGAATGGATAAGGTGGAACGTAAAGACAAATAAAACCAAGGATGAAATTTCTGTCTCAAGGCTGCAATTTCTATGATTTTTAAAAAGCACTGACGCGGCTAAATATATATTACAATAACAATAAATTGTAATACTATTATATTATATTATTATAATATATTATACTATACCATAATATTATACTGTGAGTGTTCTATGTTTCAAAATGTCACTGTTGGACAAAATGGTATGGGCACAAAAAGTTTACTGATCCAAATAAAAGCACTGAGAACCTTTATGGTTTCTTAAAGAAATCCCAGATTTCCAAAAAGCAGCAAGAAATACTTTTGTCCCAAAATGCAGGCAGAAAAAAATCAGTCTTAAGCAAATAGATCCGAAGGTGTCAGAACTGTGCCCAAATAAATACAAGGTGTGAACAAACTCAAGGTGTATTGAGGGCAGCTTACTTTTTACAAGCTTCAGAGGTGGCCTAGGATAATTGTGTCTGCATTAGTTTGGCAATCTGAATCTAGTCCATTCTGGGACAGATTAATGGACCAACCACCAACTAAATGTGACACCCCTGAAGCCGCAGTGCTACCATGACGCTTCTTAGCTTTTACAAATTATAACTTTTACAATGGATACATTTTCTCCATATTTGGAATTACCAGTCACTTAGGAAGAGTGGGTAAATAAAACAAATCCCCAAAACTGCAATCTCAGCTGTATTAATTTCTGAATAATAAGACTGAATGTACCCAAGATGCTATAGAAACATCTGGAGACCTGTCGATGTCCTGTTAACTGTTCAGCAGACGCCTCACTCTGTGACATGGCCACGTGTTCATTTTCACGTAAAGCAGGTGAGATACCCTTGAGAAAAATGCCAGTTTCACGACTTCAGGGTATTTACAAAAACATGCAAAACAAAACATGGAGTTTAACGTGAACTTATTGTTTGAATTTAAAGCAGAAATGTAACAAATATTCCAAAAGATGCTAAAATATTGCAAAACAATATGATTATTGGAATCAGGATAATAATGCCGTTATCTTTAAACTAATTTTATTATTTTCATCTGGATACATCTGGATGGACTTAAACAAACATATCAGATAAATCTAGTGCTTACTGTCAGAATATTTATATCGCTCTGCTTTTTATACAGTTTATCAAGCTGATATTAGCTGGTTGTGCGCTCGTGTTGCCAGCCTGCAGGCCGCTGCGTGACAAAAGCGCTGCTTGTATCCTGCCAGCTGCATTTTTTAAACAGCATCACCTCAAAAAGATTCATTGGATGACGCTCATTTAGTTTCCGAAAGAGCTGCGTTTCACTTTCTTGTAGGCAAAGGAAACGTGTAGCGGCTCTCTGACTGCCAGCTCCTTGGTAAGGAACAGCAACAGATGGGTGAGAGGCAGTGCTGTGTTACTCTGTGATCTATACAGCTGGAGGCAGTTCCAGTAACCTCAGCACTTCCTCTGGCCTCTCTTTGCCAGGACGTTAAACTGTAGGAACGTGACGACTCAAAATATTTGCAGTTCTTGATACTGTAACATTTTAAACCTGGGTACACCTTGATGCCGTTAACCGCCCCATGCCTGTTGTCTTGTAGCACAGCATGGTTCAGATTGGTTAGAAAGGTTTTCAGCTTGAAGGTTCTGAAAGAATTGTCTTGTTTACACAAAGATGAACTCCATAGAGAACACTACTAAAGAGCAGAAGGATTCATAGATGAGTGTGGACCTAGAGACTGTTTCTAGACGCATAAACTCCTTCAAAACGTATCGTTATTTATGTGACATTCGTTTAACGAGCAGGTTCGTCCTTACATTTCTTCTTCTTCTTTGTGGGCCGTCCCCGCTTGTTCTTTTTCACTCGGCCGGAGCTGTCAGAGCGAACGGAGGAGCTGTGAACGCTGGAGTCCTCCTGCTCAGACTCATCCTCATCCATGTCGTCGCTCTGACGGAGCAGGAGAAATAATGGGAAAAGTGAGTGAAAGAAGCAAAAGAGGGCAAGCGTTCAACTAATACAAAAGGTGGGCAATTTATCTCCATCGGTTAAGCAGAATATCAACATTGAACTTACAGAGCAGCTCTTCTTCCTCTTCCCAGCTATAGGTAATAATTTAATGCGGATGGGAGCCATCTTTTTAGCCTTAGCTATGGCTTTCTTCTTGTCGGGCACTCGAAGACTTTTACTGCGCTTTTTGTATCCTGGACCTGTGCAGACAATTAGATCCCACGCAATGTAAACTGGAAATGGACTGATCAACCACTGTGTGCACAATGTGAAACAACTCGGTGTTTCAACAGAAACAGGATCAGTTCTCTACTTCTAATAGTTATACACAACAAAAGCAACAATAGGAAGACTAGAGAACACCTAAAGCCACCACTGACCTTTGCCCTCTTTCGTCTTGGCCTTTCTAATCGGTGGCGGCTGAGGCGGTGGCTCAGGCGAGGCCGTCGCTGCAGAGACCTGCTCGGCAACAGCGATGGCGGCGGCGGCAGCAGCAGCAGCGACGGCAGCAGCATTGCCCTTGAAGGGGTTTTTGGAGCTGAACTCCCTCCACTTGGCCCCCAAGATGGTCATCATCTTTGACATTGGGATCTTCGGGTTCTTCTTGGCTATCATCGGCCTAGGAGCAGTCGAGAGAAACGAAACCATCAAGACGAACGAACTCAAAACCCTATTCTCTACTCCTGTGGCTTTACACCGTTTCAACAAGCTTGGTTTTGGCTCAGTGAAATCAAGACACCCAAATCCCAACCACCACAAGAATCCCCAACACAAACATGGTACTGTAGCTTATTTATGTTGTCTAAGTCAACACAGGTATGAGTTACCCACACAGCCTGAGGCTCAGGCTGTTTTTCACACATTGTCAGCAACGCTGCCTCATAAACTCAACAAGCTGACCTGACACAGCTTCAACAGGAGAACAGGAGCAATGAACATAAGCCAGACCAACCTGTACTGTTTGATGTTGCCGCTGTTATTTTTTTCAATTGAAAATCAACTCCTTAACACATCTGTATTGCTTGGTATAATTGCAAAGTATCTCTACGGTAGAAGCAAATCTAACTATTCAAACCAGGCCTGTCATGTTAGCCTCACATAAAACTAACAGGATCATGTAGTTCCTCTGAGGAGGACAAGAAATCCATCAGACTACAAGCACTGCCTGCACTGCACTGCACTCACGTATACATTGGTTTCCCTCATGCCGTGCAGAGGGTTAGCTTGGAAAGCATTAGAAACAGGTGAGCTACACCTTTACTGCTGGAATCGAATCCACCCCAGCACAGTGATGCTGATATGTAAAAGATAAAAGAATTAGCAAAGGCATCTGATTTTGGACCAAACCTAACAATCGCATGATTCTGCTTAACTTGTCTAACTTCCTGCAATAGATAGCTGTGCTGCACTGCAAATACTAGCTTTAACATG
The DNA here is from genome assembly GCA_963556495.2 of Valencia hispanica. NCBI lineage: Eukaryota > Metazoa > Chordata > Actinopteri > Cyprinodontiformes > Valenciidae > Valencia > Valencia hispanica. The sequence continues at coordinate 21,730,993 of OY747714.1, read as the reverse complement.
AAAAGAAATCACAAACCATTATATTTTTACTTCTTTCCACCTCTACAACATTTTCGCAAACATCTCCACCAACAAAACAAAACTGCATATTTTGCTACAGCTTTATTTTTTTGAAGGAAGTCTCAACTGTTGTAAATAGCTATACCCATTATTCACCACAATACAGATAGTTTTTCAACATTCAAATTAAAAATGACAGCAATATAAGGGCATTCGTCTTCAAGGAATCCAATCTATCAGCTTTTTGAGTCTTTCTTTGCTTAAAATAGTATTGAAGATGCAACAGAAGATTGAGCTAGGCAGAAAACCTTTGTAACTTATCTTTATGAAACTATTAAGTATGTAAATATCATTTCAGGCAACAATTTGCTATGAAGGCAATCCAATAATCTTTTCAAGCATTTTTAGGACTTCATCAAAATTCCAAGGATATGTATCATTATAATTAAAGCATTTTAAAATACATTTATAGACTGGAGTGAAAGGTGTTGAGGTTTAAGCATTTACATTTTTCAACAAACATAACTGAGAAGCCATACTGAGCTTAACTCCCTCACAGTACTGTAGCTGCTCTTAATGTCGCCCACACTTGCAAGCACAAGCTCTATGTTAATCCTAGGCAAGAAGACAAGTATCCATACCTCATAAACTGGCTGAAGGCTTTATAGTTTGTGAGCTCCCTGTAGTCGTCCTCTGTGAAGGTATGATCAACATCCTCCAGGCCCCACTCCTTTGCCAGCTGGGCAGACGTTTTCTGCTCTATTGGCTGCTGAGAAGAAACCACCAATCAGAAAGAAAATTATTTCAGATTTTTTTTTCTTCCCCAAGACAATGAATGAATACTACACAAGAGAGGCAAATCAGCATCTTTACTTTTGCTGTTTCCTCCTGGCTACTGTCTCGGTCCCCCTCATCCTTTTTCTTTTTCTTGGTTTTCTTCTCCTTCCTTTCTTTGTGTTTCTTCTTTTTCTTTTTCTCGCCAGAGCCATAGTCGCTGACCACGCTGTCTGAGTTTTCACCATAGTCTCTTTCTCTGTCCGAGTTTCGCTCTACATCGCTGTCCTAAGCGGTAGATAGGCAATTTTTTCAAAGAAGTTCAAACAGGTGATTGAATAGTGACAAAATCCACGTGTAACCTGCTAAACTTACAATCTTCTTGCGTTTCTTTGCTTTGACGGGTTTCCCCTCTTTCTCTTTCTTCTTTGTGTCTTTCCTTTTCTTGGGCCGGCCTTTCTTCTTGCACGGAACCTCTCGGTCTGATATCTCTGGGTCTTCGTCTGGGTTCAAGAGAGCGTAAAAAGGAATGACGGCCATCAGACTGAGCTGGGTAATCTTGTCAAAACGCTTCCCAGTAAACCAACTAATCCCTGCTGAACATAATTACTCCCAACAAAAGACTGAATGATACAGCCCCAGAGGTCTCAGTGACCTTTGACCTTATCTGAACAGTGACACTGAATTAGTCTGACTGAGGAGCTCTGAGTAGACCTGGAAGCTGGTATCAGATGCTGAAAACCAGGGATTTTATATATATATATATATATTTACTCCAGTAACTCTTAATAAAATCCAGTGCAACCAACTTCCTTCAGAAATCTCCTTATTATTAAACAGACACACATCTGACCTTTATTGAAGAGTGGCAAGGAAAGCTATTGTTGGCAAAAAAACAGACATAATCTGTACCATTTTATGCTTACCACAAGCCATTTAGAGGACACAACGTGCATGTGGAACAAGGTGCTCTGGTCATATAAGATATGTACTGAACCTTTATCCAAAATGCTTGTGTGGGAAAACTAACATGCCATATCCTCCTGAACACACTTTCACTACTGTGAAACATGGTGGTGGTGGCAGCATCATGTTGTGGGGATGCTTTTCTTCAGCAGGGACAGTGGAGATGGTCATACTTGAAGTGAGAATGGATGGAGCCATTTATAGGTTGGAGGCTGCAAAATGTTTGAGACCAGGTGGAGATTCACCTTCCAGGTGTGTAATGATTTAAATCAAAGCATATCTGTGTGTTAGAGTAGCCCAGTCAAATCCAAAAGAGAATCTGCAGGCGAGACTGACTGCTGACAGACACTCTCTGACTGAGCTCGGGCTATTTTGGAAAGGAGCATATCAAAAGGATTCAGTCATGTGTGCAATCGCTAGGAGAGACCAGGGTAATTCTTTAAATATATATGCAATTTTTGTTGGGCTGTCAAATAAAATCCCATAAAATATATTGAAGTTTGTGGTTGTAACATAACAAAATGCAAGACAGTTTGGTGTTTTTTATATATATATATATATATATTTATAAAATTTGATAAGTATAAAAAGAATCTGACAAAATCTGAAGCCATAAAACATTTTTAAGGAAGGAAATTCTTAACTAAACCCTTGGTTTGTTACATAGCCTACTTGGGATGTGTAAAAACAGAGTGGGACTAAATTATACCAAATGGCTTTCTTTTTCGATTAATAAGTGATGTGAAGATGTCTGACTATTCCCCTGCTCCCAGGGTTTACAATTTAACCTGCAACCTGAGCTGGGTTCATGCAGGAAGGAAAGTTACAGACAGGCAGGTGGAGATAGCTGCCTCTATTTAAAAAAAGAAAAGCAGCAAAGCGTTAAACCGCAGCCAAAACACTGGCTGTTTGATAAGATAGGGATTCTGTCAGATTGTATTGTGTGCCCGCCTTTGTTAGTGCTCAGCAGCAACAACAGCCTCCCTCCACCTCCTCCTCCTCCTCCTCCTCCCTCCCAACCCTCCGTGCTTCCCGCCTAGCCGTGCAGCAGTGCGGTCCGCCGAAGAAACGCCGGGGGGCGGCCGCTGCACGCACGCAGGGCTCGGTGATTCAGAGAGGCCCACCAGTCCAGTGAACTGGAACGACTTCTGCAATCCCCAAAGGAGATGAGGTGGTGGTGGGGGAGGAGGGACCGAGACCACCGCTGTGGCCGCTGAGAGGGGTCGTCAGCGGGTTAAAGTCCTCGACACGAACACTCATTTATCTGTCTGGCACGGTTCAGCGGCGGCAGAGACAAAGCAATGGAGGACCGCTCTGTTATGTTCATTCATGAAATTAGAACCATCTTAGCTCGCCAATACGGCTACATTCCTTCTTTTTTAAAACCTCCACTAACGTGTTAATAAATAATTAGCTCATTTTCATCCATAGTTTAACAATTACCTCAGCTTAATAATTAATTTAAAGTAGTTATTTTCCCCCCCTTCACCGTTTGATGGCCAACCGACCGTTAGTTCACGTTCAGCGCAAAGTGAAGTTCACTGTCAGAAGAAACTTCCAGAATAATCACAGCCAGACGCTACAGCTACACTGTCATTAAATATAGTGTCTTATTAAGTCGCCATTAAGCTGTGTTAATCAGAATAGGTCATTTACGCGAGAGCTTATTTCGACCTGTAGGCCTGTGTCAGTAGAGGGGAACACTGGCTCAGTTTCTGCCTCATTTAACTGCACTGCGAAACCCGCTCCTTGGGTATCAAATACATATAGCCTCCGGCGGGGGAGTCCATGTTTGTTTCTTTTGAGCAGCTTTTCTACACCTCCAGGGCGACCTTATTGCCCCGCGGTAGCCCAGCGTCTTCATTTGCATGTGTCCCCCTGTCATGTCAGGGAGCTGCTGTCATAGAAAAGAGGTGGGGTGAATTTAACTGCAACTTTCTGAACGATGGATCTGCCTGTTCGCTGTGGCGAGTTTGGTTAAACTTTGCAGGGAGGTGAAGGGGTGAGAAGGAGGAAGTGGTAAGAGCGAACCGGTGGTTTTTCTCGTCCTCTCTTTATATTTAGCTACAAATATGGCACCCAATTGACATTTAGGTGCTGCAAACTATTTCGTGTTGGGTTTTTGTGTGTGTGCGCGCGCACCCGAGCTACTCTATTGTACAGTCCTGGACATGGATAGAGACAGCTCAGATAACGAGGCTACTTCTGTAAATAAAAAATAATCTTCAGCCATTAAAGTGAGTTTTATTATTTCGAGTGAGGTTTTCCGCGCGTTCCCGATCCCGACCTGTCCCGCCTGTCTTTTTCCTCCCTTTCTTCTTCTTCTTTTTTCTTTTCTAGCAGCTAGTCTACCGTACCTGGCGCGGCTGGTGGTGTTGCAGTTTCCCGAGGCGCCGCCGGCGAGTTTATGTCGCTTGTGTTCTCGTCCAGCTCTCCGTCGTCCTCGTCGTCGTCTTCATCAAAATCTCCTCCCTCGGAATTAACCACCATGCCCTCGTCTTCCTCGCAGGAGCGGAGAGGAGAGGACATTATTATATTCCTGCTGTCATTGGCGGCTCCGTCCTTGTGTTCAGTGTTTAAAAAAAATAAAACACAAAACAACGAAGCTGTAATTCTTGCAGCGGATGGAGTGTTATTTATTTAATATTCAAATCGGCACGGGAGAAAAGTAGGGGGGCGTTTTGGAATATTTTACACTAAGGCAGAGCAACAAAGATGGCCGCCCTCTTATATTTATTTTTTAACAACCCCCCCAATAAGAAAAAATCCCCTTACATAAAAAATGGCTGACTATATTATTTCAGAACGCGCCCCCCTCCCTTTTTCTCTGTCTCTCTCTCTCCGTCTCTCTCCCTCTGCGCGCCCCCCTCCCTCGTTAAAAAACGTACACATCGTTACAAGAAAAAAGGAGTGTGTAACTGCATGTAAGTTACATTGTTACTTGTTTGTTTCTTCTCGGTCGCCCCCCCACTCAGCCCCCAATTTTCTCCCTCTCTTTCTCTCTCCCAAGTCCGGATCAGTCACGAATCCGGATCGGTCAGTGTCACTGCCAAGATCACACACTGTCTGCATTGCAGAGCCCGACACAAATATATCAAATATATTCTCCTGAGCCCCCCTACCACCGCTGGATACAATAAAATATATTTCGGAGCAGCGGTGTTTGCGCGTGTGCGCGCTCACGAGTCTATGAGTTAGTGCTGGGGAGGGATCCGGAGAGAGAAAGGGAAGGGGGATGGAGGGGGGGGTTGGGTTGGGAAAAAAAATCTGCCGCAGCCATGCCCAGACTTACATCAGATTGTATTGCTTAAAAATTAACTACTTGTGGTGGGGATTGAAGTGTTTTGGCGAAAAGCAAAACTATGCTTTCACTCTGACACACAGCAGAGCGCTAGAATGTGAGTGTGGAAGTCATGCAGGGCTCTGAAGCAGGCGCAGAGATGGTTCCTGAGCTGTAAATCTGAGCTCTCATTAGCAGCTGGATGTGTCAGCTGGATGGCAGTAAGGCCATGGGAATCCCTCCCCAGACAGCCCCCCTCAGTGGCTGCTGCTGCTCAGGGCACTTTTTTTTGGACTAAATTATTATTTTTGACTGCCTTTGTGCACTCAGCCATATCAGAGTAAAGAGAAAAAACCTTGAACCTTTTCACATTTTGTTACATTCACAATCATAAACCTGAATGGGTTTTAGTGGGATTTTATGAGATACGCCAACTTGGAAGAAGTGAATCTTTTTTAACTTGAATGAAAATAGGTGATTTTCTTACAACAAATATTTTTTGGCCTACTAAGAAAGATCTGAAAAGTGTGGCATGCATTTGCATTCAACCCCCTCCCCTTGAGTGAATACTGCTTACAACCACCTCTGGCTGCAGTTACAGTTGCAAGTCTGTGTTCATCTAGAGACTGACATTAACTCTGAGCTTCTTTGTCACCTCTGAACAAGACCATCCCCTTAGCATGATGCTGCCACCACCATGTGTCACAGCTTCTTCAGTGATACCATGGGCCTCTTGGCTGCTTCTCTGATTAATGCTCTCCATGTCAAGCCTGTCAGTTTTGATGGAAAATGTTGATAATTACATAATTACATTATATAATTATATGTTTGTTTTCTGGTGAATATTTGGGGTAAAAGTCATTGCAGAGTTCCAGAATATGTGTCCAAAGCACATCTGCCAGAGGCCTTAGAGGTCACATAGGGTCAATCTGCTATTTATCCCTCATAAATAACCCAATGCAGGCCTAATAGCATATTGTAGGATAACAGCTTTGCTTTGAGAACAAGGTAGTTTGAGGATGATTTAAACAAGAAAAGCAATGCTGAAACAGTGTTCCCATTTATGACCATTTGCGCATCCTTCCCTCCTCTTCCCAGGCCAGCTGCCGGGGCGCCAGAAGAGAACACAATCATTTCCGCCTCGTCTGCTGCAACAGGTGCCTGAGCCACTCCGGCTCGGCTCCTGCAAATGAGAGGGGAGGAATTTGTCTGTGCCCTATCCAAGCCCAACATCTGCCAAGACAGCGAGAAACGGTGCACGGCAAAAGACAGTATAGGATAGCAGTGTATGTGCGATGAGGAAGAGCACGAGTGTGTGTCTGGAGCTCCCGCCCCAGCTGCCTCACACGCTGAGGCCCTGGCGACCGAGGTGTCAGCGAGTGCCAGACTGAAAGGCTGGCGAGACGACCTCACTTACTGTGCAGCTTGTACACCCTCATCCACATTATCTGCAGTCATAACTGTGCATGTGTCTCACTATGTGACTGCAAAATGAATAGAGGGGGAGAAACCAGCCAGGAAGCTGAATGCTGCAGGTCACCCTCTAACAGATTTTGGACTGCTGTGCTGAGACTACCCTCCTCCTCGTCGTCTTCCTCCTCCTCCTCCTCCTCCAATGCCTCCCGTGTCCGTTTGGCAAGAAGACGTGTCAGGGATGTGAGAGAGAAAGTGGCTCCCCTGGGTGCTGTGGTCTAGCTAACCCAGATTTTATGCAGTGTGACACAGAGGAAGACACCGGGTCCTGTGCTTCTCTCAGAGCTGGCTGTCTGATCCCAGGCAGCCCCGCGAGCAGACACAGCTTAAATAACTGCCAGGGAAAGCAGCATGGAGGGCGAGTTAGAGTGGGAATCGAGAAAAGAGCCCATTATTGCCTGAATTCGTTTTGGTGAAGCAAGTCACACTCCAACAAAGGATTTAGGTAAAAGGAGTTCGTCCTAATTATAGCCAGTTCACTGGTTTTAGTTGTGATTTTTTTTCCTCCTTGAGAGTTAAAGAGCATTAGAAGAAATTCAATCTTTGTTTTATATGATTTATTTTCATAGATGTTATTTAGTACGTATCCACTTTGATTTCTACATTAGGAAGGGGCCAGAAAGAGGTTCATACAATGTGATAACTTTTTCTGAAAATGTTATATTTCTTAGATAATTTTTTATGACTTTTTTTACAAGTTAGATGTTTACATACTTTTCCTCAGTACTTGGTACTATTGCGTTTTAAACTGCATTACTTGGGTTAATCAATTTAGGTCTCCTTCCACAAGCATCTACAAGAATTTTCTAGAATTTAGGCCCATTCCTCCTGTCAGAACTGATGAAATTGGGCTGGGTTTGTAGGGCTCTCAGCTTTCCCCACATATTTACTATGTTCTGAGATCAGGGCTCTCCAAAACAATGTCCCTAAGACACTTTGTAACTAATTTGGCTTTCAGTTTGGAAGGCCCATTTGTGCCCATGGCTTTAACTTCCTGGTTAATGTCGTAATATGTTGCTGCAACATTTACATAAAATGTTCTTTCCTCATCATATCTATTTTGTGCACCAGTCCCTCCTGCAGCAAAGCACCCTATACAATGCTTCAACCACCCTCATACTTCAGAGTTGAGATGGTGTTCTGAGGCTTGCAAGCGTCCTCTTTTTTTCCACCCAATGTGACGCTTCAGTTTCAGTGTTATCAGACGTGACAAATCTCCAGATATTAAGGTCTTCGACCCTGAGTGGATTTGAAAACTGTAACCTTTCCTTTTTATGCTGCTTTTGGAACAATGGCTTCTTACTCTCTGATTGGCCTTTTAGGCCATCCAGTTACAGAACTAATTTAATTTGGGATAATAATGCTCTATTACAAACTTCACCTAGCATTTTCAAAATATATTCTCCTTATATTGTGGGGTTGATACATTTCTCACCAAAACACATCCATCTCTGTGACAAAGAACCCATCTCCTATCTGAACGGTATGATGTCTGGAAATGTCCATTAAGAGAACTGTTTGAAGCAGAGTAACATGGCACTTTCAGGCATCTAGAAACTGTAGCCAATGATGAACCAGACTTGTGGAGGCCCACAGTTTAATTCTAAAATTGCGCTGCTCTGGGTGGCTGCATGTTGGAGTGGCTCTGTTGGCCAAATATTGAGGTTTTTTTGGGGGACGTTGGTTCCTCTGTTTTCTTGAGGAAGATTGCATTTTTTTTACCTGTATACTTTCTAGTTTTTGGTGCTGTGAAGCTGGAAGAATTTTTGCTGTTAATTCTTCACTTTTTGATAACTTGTTTTGATACGTAACCATGGTAACAAGGGGTTTACAGCTGGGAGCAGCTGATTAACATTGCAAAAGCTGAAATAAGACCTCAACTGAACAAGATGGATGAACTCCAAGCCCTTACAAGGACTTTGCCAGAGTATCGGGAATGCAGTGTTATGTGTTTCAGTGAGACATGGCTGCAGGATCACTCGACTCCCACGTCTCTCTGTCAGGCTTACTTACTGACTGTACGAGCAGATAGAGATCTGAAGACGAGCAGGAAAACTAAGGGAGGTGGAGTAGCATTGCTTGTCAACAACAGATGGTGTCATCCAGGACACGTTACAGTGAAGTGTCGTCTCTGCAGCCCAGATATTGAAATCTTGGCAGTAAGAGTTTGTCCATATTATTTACCAAGAGAGTCCACCAGTGTTATTTTGGCAGTTGTTTACATTTCACCTTGGATCTGTTTCATGCAATTATAAAGGATGCAAACATGTCCAAACCAAGACCTCCTCTGGGACAATCAGATCACAATCTTTTTTTCTCACCAATGACCTAAAGGAATTGCTAAACAAGAAAAAAAGAGCCTTCAGCGTGGGAGACAGGGAATTATTGAGGAGTATACAAAAGCACCTTAAGGTCAAGGTGGAGCCCTCAACAATCGCCTGGATCAATGACTACCTGACAAACAGTCCACAGTTTGTGAAACTGAAGAATTGTGTGTCACACAAGGTGGTCAGCAGCACAGGAGCACCACAGGGGACCGTACTCTCACCATTCCTTTTCACTCTGTACATGTCAGACTTCCAGAACAAATCAGAGTCCTGTCATCTGCAGAAATACTCAGATGACTCTGCAATTGTCGGGTGTTTCAGAGATGGAACAGGAAACTGAGTACAGAGAGCTGGTGGACCGCTTTGTGACATGGTGTGGAAACAATCATCCTACCTTGAATGTGAACAAAACAAAAGAGATGATTGTAGATTTCAGAAGTAACAGGGTTAAGTCAAACACTATTTCCATCATGGGAGAAGAAGTGGAGGTGGTTGAGGAGTTTAAATAAATACCTCAGAGTTCACCTGGACAACAGAGTGGACTGGAGACTGAACAGTGAAACCATCTACAAGAAGGGACAGAGCAGACTGGACTTCTTGAGGAAGCTTAGGTCCTTTAAGGTTTGCAGCAAGATGCTGCAGATCTTCTACAAATCTGTTGTGGAGAGTGTAATCTCTTCAGCCATCATCTGTTGGGGTGGCAGCATCAGAGCCAGGGACTTAAAAAGGCTAAACAACCTGATGAAGAAGGCTGGTTCTGTTCCAGGGACAACTGTGGAACACCCTGGAGATGATGATGCAAAGAAGGATTCTTCATAAAATCAAAAACATTATGGACAACCCTGAGCGAGGATGCTTGAGACTATCCTACAACAACAGAGTATCTTCAGTCGGAGGCTTCTTCAGTTTTGCTGCAACACAGACCGCTACAGGACATCCCTCCTGCCCATAGCCATCATGATCTACAACAATTCCTTAAAGAATTAATTAGTAAGAGCTACAAAAACACTAAATTTCCTCCTGAGATCAATAAAGTATTTTTGAATTTGAATTAGAATTTCTGATTTCTTTTGATTTTTCCATATCAAACAAGAAAGCCGAGGGTTTGAGCTAGAGTTAATTTTGAATTACATCTATAGATGTGCCTCCATTTAACTCAAATATTGTGAATTAACTACCAGAAGCTTACAAAGCCATGACATCAACATCGTTGGACAGCAATCTTAGTGTATGTAAACATATAACTTTAAAGAAAGTCCTCAAAAATAAAAAATAAAAAACTTTATTTTATAATTCTGGCATTTAGCAAATTTAAATAATTGTGTTACCCCTAACTGACCTAAAACACAAAAGATTTGCTCTGATTAATCCATGAATGTAAATTTGTTATTTTCAGGAAAAAACAAAAGACCTGCTACCATTACTATTAGTTTTAATGTGCTGGTTGTGCAGATGGACTTTACTGAGTAACGGAAGTACTGAACTGAACTGCCAAAAATCAAGAGCTTACATTTTCAATTTGAGAACATGATTTCATTTCTTTCCCCTCAAAACTTGTAATGGTTGCACTCAAAACTTCTGGTCTCTGTCAGATATTCTCAGTTCTACCTCAAATCTTTGTTTCCATCTGCAGATTGTATGCTTCTTGCATACAGGTCCTTCTCAAAAAATTAGCATATTGTGATAAAGTTCATTCTTTTCCATAATGTAATGATAAAAATTAAACTTTCATATATTTTAGATTCATTGCACACCAACTGAAATATTTCAGGTCTTTTATTGTTTTAAAACTGATGATTTTGGCATACAGCTCATGAAAACCCAAAATTCCTATCTCAAAAAATTAGCATATCATGAAAAGGTTCTCTAAACGAGCTATTAACCTAATCATCTGAATCAACTAATTAACTCTAAACACCTGCAAAAGATTCCTGAGGCTTTTAAAAACTCCCAGCCTGGTTCATTACTCAAAACTGCAATCATGGGTAAGACTGCCGACCTGACTGCTGTCCAGAAGGCCTTCATTGACACCCTCAAGCAAGAGGGTAAGACACAGAAAGAAATTTCTGAACGAATAGGCTGTTCCCAGAGTGCTGTATCAAGGCACCTCAGTGGGAAGTCTGTGGGAAGGAAAAAGTGTGGCAGAAAACGCTGCACAACAAGCAGAGGTGACCGGACCCTGAGGAAGATTGTGGAGAAGGACCGATTCCAGACCTTGGGGGACCTGCGGAAGCAGTGGACTGAGTCTGGAGTAGAAACATCCAGAGCCACAGGTGCCGCATTCCCCAGGTCAAGCCACTTTTGAACCAGAAACAGCGGCAGAAGCGCCTGACCTGGGCTACAGAGAAGCAGCACTGGACTGTTGCTCAGTGGTCCAAAGTACTTTTTGCATGTCATTCGGAAATCAAGGTGCCAGAGTCTGGAGGAAGACTGGGGAGAAGGAAATGCCAAAATGCCTGAAGTCCAGTGTCAAGTACCCACAGTCAGTGATGGTCTGGGGTGCCATGTCAGCTGCTGGTGTTGGTCCACTGTGTTTTATCAAGGGCAGGGTCAATGCAGCTAGCTATCAGGAGATTTTGGAGCACTTCATGCTTCCATCTGCTGAAAAGACTTATGGAGATGAAGATTTCATTTTTCAGCACGACCTGGCACCTGCTCACAGTGCCAAAACCACTGGTAAATGGTTTACTGACCATGGTATTACTGTGCTCAATTGGCCTGCCAACTCTCCTGACCTGAACCCCATAGAGAATCTGTGGGATATTGTGAAGAAGAAGTTGAGCGACGCAAGACCCAACACTCTGGATGAGCTTAAGGGCGCTATCGAAGCATCCTGGGCCTCCATAACACCTCAGCAGTGCCACAGGCTGATTGCCTCCATGCCACGCCGCATTGAAGCAGTCCTTTCTGCAAAAGAATTCCCGACCAAGTATTGAGTGCATAACAGACCATAATTATTTGAAGGTTGACTTTTTTGTATTAAAAACCCTTTTCTTTTATTGGTCGGATGAAATATGCAAATTTTTTGAAATAGGAATTTTGGGTTTTCATGAGCTGTATGCCAAAATCATTAGTTTTAAAACAATAAAAGACCTGAAATATTTCAGTTGGTGTGCAATGAATCTAAAATATATGAAAGTTTAATTTTTATCATTACATTATGGAAAAGAATGAACTTTATCACAATATGCTAATTTTTTGAGAAGGACCTGTGTGTCAGCAACCAGCTGTAGTTTTAAAACACCATCTCCTTACAAAGAGGGATGGGTGGCGCACCTTTAGCTTCGACAGCATGGCTGTCTGTGTTTTTGTACTGCTGGAGAAACTTCGCAAAAAATCCACCTCTCCTGCACAGCGAAAGGGTAGTATTGTTTTTCAGCCAGCTGACTGTACTATCAGGGTCAGTCCAGGAACTTGTCTTACATCTCATTAATAGCACTTCTGACTTTTTAATGTTTTTTATTTTACATTTTTATTTAAAGATAAAAAAAATGGTGGAGCTGCAAGGAATTTGCTTTGAGGTTTTGAAACAATATATAATTTTAAAACCTTTATTGACCTTCATAACAGAAACATAGTTATTCTCTTCGAAATCTTGAATGCATTATATGAACTTGCATTCACTGTTAAGCATGTTTTAAATTCAGATTAACAGTTAGAATTAATGCAAAAAAGTAGAAAATTACTGTAGTGCAAAAAAGAAAATTATATTGTTGACATAAATGTTCATAAAGACCAATAATTTAGCTGTTTGGTCTACACTAATAATTCATGTTGATGTGATGTCCTCATTCACTTTGCATCTGTCAAGGGGGTAAAATAAGCAAAATGAATACAACAACATAGTAAAAACCTTTCAGAAAACAACTCACTGACACAATCTGAAAAACAAACGTTAGAAAAGATTGAAACTAAAATACAAATTTAAGAAGAAGTAATAGGATAATTTTTGAACATTACAATGCAGAAACTGTTTTCTTTTAACTGACATTATTTTAGAAGGCTCAGGTCAAGTCTGGAAAATACAAGACTAAAACAAAATTACATGAATGCAGACTTTCTATGAACAAATAGGAGAAGTGAATCGCAGAAACGGCAAAGCAAACAATAACAAATGTGTAGCCTTTCAGAAAACCTAATACACAAAATTCAGGACACAGTAACAGAAATAAGTAAAAAACACACTGTAAAATAAACTCATCTAACCATCATCAATTCTCAAATTAGCTACATTATGATATTTAAACTATACACTGCTCTACCTGTTGACAGCTTTTATGTGCAAATCCAGTATAATGGCACAGAATCCAACTGTGCAATAATCAGAGAAAAATCTTTCTACAGTGGGGACGTCTAGACTTAAATGGTGTTTCTTTAAATATAAACCACTTTTTTGTAGGACTTTTACTTGTGCTGAACTGTTTTTACAGTGTTGGTGTTTTTAGCCTTCCACACTGAAAACCATCCCAGGGGTTTTGAAAACAATCCTGTCCGTCTCCATTCTGATACAGCAGGATGTGTAGCTATGAAGGGAAATCCACTGCACTGTTAACTGGTGTTAGTTGCATTAGTACGCCCCCCAGAGGAAAATATCGAATCAGGAGGTCTGTTAAACTGTTTAATTTTTTGAAATTTGCGTTGATAAATAAATGGTCCTGCTTTGTAGGTACATATAATTTCAAATAAATTACAAGATGATTTAATGAGCTTTATTCTGGATCATAACAAAATTAGAAAGAAGAATCTTCTTGTACTGGCATTGACTTAGAATGTGAAAAAACATGAACATTATTTAATCCTAACCAAACCTATTTTTAATTAAAAGATGGAACTGGACTTTGATGTCAACTTTATAGAGCTAATAACTTTCTTCCACTTGTAACTAATAACTTTATATACAAATATGACAAATACATGACAAATACATGACAACCAATGACTTCTTTTTTTTTTAGCCAACTTGTTTCTCCTGATTAAATGGCAGTGATGGTTTTGTTTGACTTCTCTGTGTGTAAATCCTAGAGAAAAATCCCTGTTGTTTCAGCTGGCAGCTCTCCTGGTGGAGTGTTATTTGCTGCCAAACAGTTAGGTGTGACAACTATGTGAGCTCCGATGTTTGCATATTTAGACTGGAAGGATTTGCTTTAAAATCGGGTCTGGAAAAATGTGGGATTTTGCTTTAACTTTTGTTTTAAGTATGGGTAAATATGGGAAAAATTTTTTTTTTCCAGTCTTTCTTTTTTGCTTGTCACATTGTCTGTCCATCCATCCATCCATCCATCCCCCCAAAAATAGAAGAAAAAATTGTTAACTTTAATTTGAAAAACCTAATAACAAAACGCAGTTAGGATTTCCAGTTCCGCTTGTCCGCCAGCAGAAGTGCTCCGTGTGCAACAGTGAGCAGGAGGAAAATCAGACACAATGATTGAGGAAAATGGTCCTTCGGCACATGTTGGTATCTCTGTAATGTTTTTTTCTGGCATTCAACTGTTTGTTAATCTTTAATCCAGTGTAAATACTAGTAGAGCAAAGCTCTTATATTAAATAAATGTAATTCTGTGAGGGCTTCAGGTGAAGCTAAACCTTAGCTGGCGGCTAACAGATTAGCTCGTACATCTGGTGTGTTTTCTGTTATAAACATGATCTTCCTGTGTGTTTCTATATTTAGATTTACTGAAGCTATTCAGGAGGAGAATATAGCAAATACTATATGTCATAATGATTCCTGTAAAGTATTTCTGCTACTGAGCTGTTCCTGCAGAATGTAAGAGACACAGAAGAGTTCTGAGTTTGATTTGTTTTTGTTAAGAAATAGATTATTTTATTATTTCAGAATCATATATGCCCATTTTTGCAAGTGTGATGGAAGATATAAAACCAGTATGTCATAATTATGAGACAGATAAGGCATTTTAATTTTTGTGTATGCCATTATTACAAGTTGCAAAGTCACTAGAAATTCATGATATTTTGAAATATGTCATTATTTTGAGAGACTTTGTCATAATTATGGGATTTGTCATTAATGTGAGATTATATATCAGTTACTATAGCTAAAAACCCTCCAATATATATGAAGGTATCTCATTTCATCTCTTTTTATGGAAAAACTAACATTTCATGATTTTGAGATACTGTCTTAATTGTAGTATACTATCTTATAATAATGAGATAGTATCATATATTTTTTACTTACTATTGTGAGGTATGATGACATAATTATGAAATACAAACTTGTTCTTTTTTTTAACCACAGTGGAGAAAATAAACTCCCACACAGAGTCATCTGAATCAGTGTAGTCTGATTTTCTCTGTCTCCTCTCATCCAGCAGCAGCCTGAAGTGTCCTCCTCGTCTCAGGCCAGGCAGAAACTCGAGGGGCTGCTAAACAAAAACATGAGGATCCGCATGACGGACGGACGGACTCTGGTGGGTCTCTTCCTTTGCACAGACCGGGACTGCAATGTGATCCTGGGCTCGGCTCAGGAGTTCCTCAAATTATCAGGTGGGAAACTTCTCCTAGCTATTTTGAAAATTTGTGTTTTGGTAAGGTGGTTTAAAGCATTCACATCGAATTGGTCCAAACGTTATTTTTTGAAGTAAAATGAAACAAATTCTATTTAAAAAGTGGCAGAGAGGCTTAAAATAATATTTTCCTACTGAAATGGTATTGTTTTCTGTGAAGTTAAATTTTAACTTATGCAACGTTTTCTCTGGGATTTTGACCCATGGCTGCTATAAAGTGAGATCTAACATGGACATTTTAAGACATGGGCCACTGTTTTACATATACAGTAGCTCTCGAAAGTGTACACATCGCTTTAAAAAAAGTGTCAATTTGTATTATATTGAAAGAAAATCAGAATTTCATTATCACTGAACTGGGTTGTTTTCTGCTTTTAGACACTTTCTCCCAGGGTGAACCCAGAGTCCTGGGCCTGGCCATGATCCCTGGTCACCACGTGGTATCCATCGAGGTGGAGGCTGACAGCCTGGAGGACGCAGAGGGGTTTAGAGCTAACCACTGACGAAGAAGAGCTGTCTGTTTTTTTTTTACTCTACATTTGATGTGACTGTTTCCTGCCAAGGCCTGTTAAAGAAAGAAAAGATGGAACTGTTCTTGGAGGAGTTTTAACTACTTTTGGGGCCGATTCAGAACCTCTGTGCAAGTGCGCTGGATTGATCTTATCCTTCTATGAATGAAAGAAAAGTCCATCTCCAGCATGTGTGGAAGTCGCCTCATTGGGCCGAGCTAACTTTTGTGCAAATATGTGGATTAAAGTCTCCTTTGTTGTTGTTTTAAAGTTAAATTATCTGACAGTTTGTTTCTGATCCTAAAACGCTGCATTATGTTCGTAAAATGTATGCCAAAATTTAGAAGCTGCAGAAATTGAGGAAGAAGGAATATTAGGCTGCGCCTGTTTTTGTTTACAAGCTCAAGCATTTACTGTACGAGCTGAAAAATCGCTCAACGATTGAGCTTTTCTGTGAACCACTGCATGTCTGGAGCAGTGTGGAGACCACCCACTTCTCTGGCACCTGTGAGCAGATATTCCAGTCATGGATGATTATGCTACATTCAGCAGCTTCTGTTTTTTTCCTTAGTAACACCAGGTTTGAAATCACTGCACAAGTTTGCTTCTGGAGTTGGGCTGACTACTCCAGAATGTTAACCAGACAAAGTGGAACCAAAATGCAGCTCGCTTACAAGTCATCTTAATGAAACAGCCACTTCATTTACTTTAAAAAATATATATATTGCATACAAATCAACAACCTCTTCAATTGTCTTTATTCAAGCTGTTTTTGATACCTGGTGTTTGATAAACAGGCCTGAGGAACAGCCCCATTCCATGATGCCTGAGCCATCATACTTCATTGTTCTTTAGCTTCAAGTCAGTGTCTGGGGGGGTCATCTGATAAACTGCTCTTTGTGTTCTTACCTACAAGTAGATTATTATATAAATACCACCACAAACAGTGATGTTGGACAGCTGCTGTTTTAAACACATTCCTGTGGAAGTGCTCTGTATGTGGGCCTAGTTGAGGCAAGCAGGAAGAATGAGCTTAGTCTGGATGTTTTCTTTTAATCCTTTAATATACTTCAGCATGTCCACCAAGTCAGTTTGGCAGCAGAAAAAAAAAAAAAAAAGTTACGCCACAATCAGAAACCCCAAAAAGAAGATCTGAAACAAAACCGTTTCATCTTTAAATACAAAGAGCCCTGTCACATTTTGGTTCTCAAAATAAGCAGTTACAGTCACTGTCTTCAAGATGTTGGTAACAAAATAACTTAAGTTTGTGCAAAAAACAAAACTACTCAGTATGTCTTCCTTAGCTGCAACATTAGAGCCTTAAATACAAACTAACCGTGCAACAATTTAGTTTCATGTTTTAGATAAATATTATCCAAATATTCTGGTCATGAAGTACACTGAAATTCAAGCTTCAGCTTTGGCTGAGCGGTTACTATTTATAGATGAGGCTCTCGGATAGCCGCTGAGGATTCACTTTTTGTTTGAAAGTCTTAAAGGCTTAAAAAAAACCAGTAACATTTCAGGTAAAGACGGAGTGTTTATTTCCCCTCAAAGTCTAAAATGCCCCCCCCAAAACAAAAATAAAAGCAGAAAGGCAAAGAGAAATACTAGATTGAGTCAGTTACGAGTTTTCATTAACTTTTTTTGCAGCTGTATATACACATCTTCAAACCAATATGTTATCCTCATTAAAGAACCTCTAGAAACCGATTTATGTTAGAGCCAAATCAAAAACACACTCATGTAAGATCCACAGGATTTCAGTGTGTTTCACCGTTATACCAAGAGCTCAACAAAATGCTGTAGATTTCATAAACTATAAAAAGTCTTGATTCTCAAGTGTAGAGCTGCTTCAGTCAAGAACACCGACTGAAATTAGTAAAGCTGTGGTTTATCTGAAGAATACTGCGAGCAAGAATAAAAAGCTGCACTTTGACCTTCCTTCTCCGTTCAAAGATTGGCACAAAGTAAAGAGAGAAAAAGAAGCAGAAACATCCACAGCTTCCATCAAGCACCTTTCAGTTTAAGAATAGAGCCAAGGTGTTATAAAAAAATAAAATAAAATAAAAACTTCACTTTTTTTCAACCACCATTTACTAGGAGCCACAGTTAAGTTCTCCTGTGTTTCCTTTCT
Organism: Valencia hispanica; assembly: GCA_963556495.2. Taxonomy (NCBI): domain Eukaryota; kingdom Metazoa; phylum Chordata; class Actinopteri; order Cyprinodontiformes; family Valenciidae; genus Valencia; species Valencia hispanica. The sequence continues at coordinate 21,713,003 of OY747714.1, read as the reverse complement.
AAAAAAAACAAGTTTATGTCACTAATAAACAGCGTCCAGGCTGATGTAGAAATCCAGTGGAAGATCCGGCACATCTGGAGATGCCGGTCGAGTCCTGCTGTCTAGTTGTACTCAAACTTGAAGTGGAAGTTGCCGCCAGGCTCGAAAGGGTTAAAGTGGAAGGGCCAGGTCCTCTGCTCACCGCCTCTGTCCTGCTGGCTCTCCGGGTCCAGAGGATCCTCGCCTGCATCGAACTTCTTCCTCATTTCTAGAAAGGCAGAGGAACAAAATTAGGAAGACTCTGAAGTTAGAAGTAACTCCATGAAATGGAAAAAAAAGACTTTCAATTAATTAACTTTTCTGAAATAATCTGAAAAGTGTGGCATGAATTTGTTTTTTGTAGTATTTTTTTTTTTAGATAAGATAAAACTTTATTGAAGAAATTCACTAGTTACAACAGCTTAAATAGTAACACACACTGGGGGGTGCAGAAAGTTGGAAAGGTGCAAAATAAGAACACTTTCCTGTTTTTCTTTTAAGCTGAAGTTCTGTCAGACTGGATGGAGAGGATCTGTGATCATTACTTTTTGACTGGACCTAATGCTGTTCACCAATTTGTTCTCAGTACATATCCAGCTGTTCTGTGAAGGCCTCAGCTTTGTTACAGAACCTCTGAGGCCGTCACAGAACAGCTGGATTTAAACTGTGATAAAATCCATCACAGTTCTGATGGCAGTTTGTTGCACTAGATTATTTAGGGATGTCAGAGTAAGGGGGCCTTCAACTTAAAATGTTTGTCACGGATATATTAAAACATTGAAAACCTATTTTTTCCATAAACGGTCAATGTGCCTAGTTAATATTCTGCATAGACTTAAACCAGCTGATATTGGTGGTTCACAGGTAATCCTGGCGACCAAGTGCTTCAAAAATAAAAGACAATATAGTCAGTAATAAGATAATGTGTAACAAGAGTAAAGAGATTTGAATAATAAAAAACAGCAGCAGCACATGCGATAAAACAAATAATAAATATAAAGTTTGAATTATATGCTTACTTCTTGTAGCAACAATAAGATTAGATTAAAAGCAGATAAAACAAATAAAAACTAAATTACAACAGAATGCAAGAAGTTTCAGCACTCCTAGCTATACAAAGCCTGACGGAAAATGTGCCTTTTAAGTCTACTTTTAAAAAGCATCTGCACAAAATATTATTTGTGGGTCATAAATACAGAGCTGCGACTGACACAGCATTGATGCAGCAGCGTGCCCGATATAAAAAAGAGGCAAAGAGGGAGACGGCACAGCCAGAATGTACCGCGAGGGGACAGGATGCACAGTAACAGCGAGTCTGTAGATCTAACAGCAGGCCCCATTCAGCACATAGATCTAATAGAACTGCTTTAGCAGTGTGTAAGCAAGGACCTTAGTGTACTTAAAGTTGCGCACATTTTTCCATCATGTTCTTAATATAAATAACAAACTTCGCATAGAAAGTGACTTACGCAATTTTCAGACCCTGTTTTGTGCGTAAACAAGTTTTATAAATGAGACCCCTGATCTTTAAAATGTTGCAGAGTTAGTGGTCCTCACTATGGATTTCTATATAGCCATCAGCCTCTTCCTTATACTAAACTTAGCATGAAGAATATGTATTCTAGATACCCAGGACAGGAAGCTCGCTGTTAGTGGTGGATTTTGTTGCTGTGTAAAAAGCTGAAGATGTATGCTGTATTTAAAGTAGGAGTGCACCGATCCGATATTAGGATCGGATATCGGCCGCGATACTGACAAAATAGCTGGATCGGGGATTGAAAAAAATGAACAGATCCACTGGCCAATCCAGGATTTTTTTGGGGGGGGGGTTTCCCGTCGCAGCAGAACCTATGTCATGCGTCAGCTTCACGTGTGTCGCATGCTGGAAGGAACATGGAGCGATCCAGAGGGTTGGCTGTGTGGAGATATTTCACGCTTGCCACGGCAACTAGTTCGTCGGCTGTTTGCAATGTCTCCAAAGTAAATGTTTCGAGGGGGGGTGGCATTACTGCAAAGTACAACACTACCACTTTAATCAAGCACATCCAGAAACACTATGCTAAGGAGCACGCTGAATTCCTGCACCTCAGCAAAACAAAAGGAGCGGGGTCAAAAAGGAAAAAAGAAGTCTTAGTTATGTTTAGTTAGTAAAGTCTGGTACCTTTAGTCTCTTCAAGTAAGGTATAAGGTGGAGTGTATACAGTTTATTATTAATTCAACAACAGTATCGGCTCGGTATCAGGTATTGACAGATACACAAAACCCAGGCATCGGTATCGGGACTGAAAAAGTGGGATCGGTGCACCCCTAATTTAAAGGAAACTGGTTTCCTTTGCTTTCCCTCCCAACTACAAGGTGTATCCTACCACGCAAGTGTTCAGTGTGTCAAGTCAGCTCCTGACCTGGGTTGGTAAGGACTTCTTTAGCTGACGCGATATTGATAAACATCTTTTCCGCCTCTTTCTTGTCTGCTTCGGACTGGAAGTTGTCAGGGTGCCACTGCTGCGCCAACTTTCTGTACGCCTTGATGATCTCCTGCTTATTAGCGTTCCTGAGGAAAATAGCGAAACAGATGGTTTGGGCTTTTTTTCTTAAAGGGCTGTACAGTCAACTTTAATTAAAAAGAGTTAGATAATAGTGTGCATAAAGGATCCAGATGGATGCATCACCTGCTCACTCCCAGGATCTTGTAGTAATCTCTCTTACGAGAGACTTTGAGCAGCTTCTGTGCTCGTTCGAGACCGTCTCTGATGGCATTGCTGTCACTGTCGAACTCTCTCGCCTCCTGGTAATCTTCAACAGCTAAAGTGCCAGAAATTTTTTTATATTTGAGGATTAAAAGTACATCCAATACAACAGCATGAGCAAAAATCATCCTGGTAGCCTGAAGGTGCATTAGGGAAAGACATTTGTGTTTATGGCACGTTTGAATGTGGCTGAGTGGTCAGATTTCTGGCCATCTCTCATAAGCTGTGTTTTCTAGCAGTGATGGCGTTCAGTAATTAAAACGTTTTCCTACTTACTGCGCTTGTCAGAACTTTACATCCATCTCATTAATTAGGGATTCTACCAGTGACACATTTCAATTGTTCTTCCAGGGTGGGTTGGTTGTACAACCATCAACTTCAGTGATTTTCAAAAGCAAGATTTGGGCACACATGTTTGAATTTATTGTGGACTTTCCCTAATCCAAACAGGGTCAGAATTATACACGTGCTCAAATATACAAACTCAGTCAGAGCCATACTTTTGTTTAAATGCTCCACAGTAAGTTGCAGAGAAACCTCAATTTTTGCAGCGATCAACAACATCTTGGCATAATTACGCTTGGATTTTTGACCACTCTTCTAATCAGAAATGGCAGAGGTCATTTAAATTGGCAGGTTGTTGACAGAGACCCCATATTTAGCATAGTCCAAATAGTTTTAGTTCTGTTCCAGTCCATTCGAGTCCAGTTATCCATTCCAATTTTAATGTGTTTGGGATCATTGTGACATTGGAAAACCCACATTTATTTAAGTTTACGGAAAGGTTCAACTAACCGTCAGCATGATGCTGCCACTACCATGCTTGAAAGTTCTTCGGTTTGAAAGCCTCGCCTTCACTCCTCCAAACCTTCTGGTGTCATTGTAACCTCTCTCTCCTCTGAAGATGTTTGGTTTGCTCATGTGTGGAGCTGCTGATTCAGTTTCTGGGTTGTTCTCGATCAACCTAACCAATTTCCTTTGGATCAGACATTTAAAATTTGGACACAGTAGTTTGTTCCAACTGGACAATCATCCCAAACACATTAATCGCTGAGGTTAAGCTTCTGGGACAGCACTGATCTAGACTTGAAAGAAAATTTATGGACTATCCTTAATTTTGTCTTGGTACCTTTCTCATAGTCCTGGTTGAGGATGTAGGCCTCTGCTCGGTCTCGGAGGATGTTGGCATTGCGAGGGTCTTGCTGGTGGGCCTCCGAGCAGACATCTATGGCCTCAGTAGCCAACTGAAGCTAAAATAGCATGAACAACAACATGTCTCAGTGGAGAAATTAAGACCAAGCCTAGATAAAACTGACCATCATTTAGTTACAACCCTAAAGTAGTAGATGTGTTTTATTTCTCACCTCGACAAGACAGAAGCAGATCCTTTCTTTTGCCAGGTTAGTGTAGAACTGGACATTTGGCTCCGTCTTCATCACCGATTCATATTTGTCAATAGCTTCTTGATACCTGATTGTGGACAGATGGTGAACAAGAGCTGATGTTAGTTCAGTCGGTGACTTAACTTGTCCGCTATCTGCACCAGAGAGGGAGCAATCTGATCTAATCATCTGGTTACTGTTGATAAATTTAATGTAAAGTAGAATTTTGGGCCGAAGGGAAAACATGGCTGGTTAGAAATAATCTGATCCAACATGTCCAGCAGTTTAACATAAACATCTGATCTCCAGGTTGTTATTTAGCTTAGCCACATACATGAAGCTTGTTGCTGTGAACTATGTGCTGCACAATGACACTTTTAGCTCATTTTTGCTCAAACTAAGCTCTCAGTGTGGGAAAAACATTACATTTTCTTTAAGTAGCACACCGTTTCCATCTGCTTTGTCCACCTCTTTGGCTAGCGCAATAGAAACGGAGAACAAATTGAGTCTGGAGGATGCTGTTCCAAATTTAGAGAGCTTTTAAAAGTTGGAGTGGGAGCCAACATGTCAGACAGCCAGAGAGGACAGTGGTTCTCCAGTTTACACAGTGAGAAATGGTCCGTCTGTAGCTTGTTGTCTGTAATGTTAATTCAAAGCATTAAAAAAATAATCCTACAATACAGATGACAGCACTGTGTTGACCTAATTTATAAAACTTAATGCATTATATAAACCAAACGATGACAGAACTGATATTTAAGACCTGTGATTTGTATCTGAAGATTAATTTTAATTTCAGAAGTCCATACTTTTCCAGAGTCAAATTTTTGGATGCCTTCTACAGTCTTTATACAATTCTTGACATTTAAGCACCAACAATTAACCATTAACTCCTTGAACACTAATAATTGTTATCTACAAATTGTGAGACTAAAAAAAGGCTGAAATTAGCTTCTGATCTTTGAAATCTGGCATTTAACTCTTTGGAAATAAAGACTGGAGTATCTTACACTAAAATGAAATCATTTGAAGCATTGGGAAAATTGGTACTTTTATTCTATTTTGTAAAAGAAAATTAAAAAAATTTTAATATACCAGTTTTAGTGTTATGCTTGGCATTTTCCCCAAACCTTGTTCAAGAACCACAGGTCCAGTTTAACCAAGGTTTAAAGATGTCTAAAAAGCGGTGAAATATCCCTTTTAATTTTTTTAAATACTGTAGTTTACATTAGCCACAAACCAGAATACTGATGAGTAAAATATTAAAGTCAAACTAAAAATGTGGCAAAGCAAGGATAGAACATATCATTTAAATATAAGTCAATGAAAAATTCACTAGCTTTATTTATTATTAGATTTATTATTAGATATTTGTGGTTTGTAAAATGAAAGAAGGAAAAGGTCTGTAAAAAAAAAAAATTCATGTTCAATTTTAGTTTTTCCACACTTACCCAGACCTGGGAAATTATAAAAACTAATTCCAGACTTTTAAAGAGTGAGTGCCAACCCAGAATCAAAGATCACATGAAAATCTCAGATACAAATCTCAAACCATATGGATCTCCAGCTTTAGTAATTCCATAAGGATTATTAAAGTTTCATAAATGTTTTAAAGGAATCATCAAGGTGCACCGACCTCTTCTCCTGGATCAACTCCTCTGCAGAATCCAGCTGCTTGCTGAGCTTCTTCACCTGCTTGTAGTGTCTGAAACACTCTTTGTCATCCTGGTCGAGCTTCAGACACTCCCTGATGTGGCTGTCAGGCAAACAAAGCAACACTTGGGAATGAAGGGACAGCAAAGCCAAACAAATTTGCAGATGTCAAAAGACGGAAATCGCTCCATTTGCATGGCAGACAGCGCGACGCTCACTTGAGGGAGTCGTGGTGCCCTCCGAGGCTGTAATGCAGCAGGCTGAGCTTCAGGAAGGCTGAGCGGTTGTCGTTGCGTAGCCTGGCTGCAGGCGTGAGATCCTGGATGGCTTTCTGTGGATCCCCCATCCGCATGTAGCAATCTGCACGAAGCTCCCTTGACTCCGGATCCCAGGGAGAGATCTGAGACAAAAACAGACAATTGGAAATTTAACCAAACGGTTAAGGATTCCCAACAGTTAAAGGACTTCAAATCCTATTTTTTTCTTCAAAAGGCAAATCTGTTGCCTTTTCGATTCACGTTCTAACAGTCACACCTACCTCTATAACCTTCTCCAACGCGTTGATGGTACCACTGTAGTCCCCTTGGTGGTATGCAGCTTGGGCTTCCTCCTGGAAGTCCTCCAGATCACTTACCTTCATCAGCTGCTCCTGAGCTTCTTTGTGGTCTGCAGAGCGCAGAAGCTAGAAAAAAACAAAAAAACAATTGGATTCCGTTTTCTTCTGATGAAAAGCATTACCCACAGTGTGATTTCTACACTCCAGTTGTTTTTCTTGGCCAATTTTTTGTGCTTCAGTACTATTTATGCAAATATAAATTTTAATCTGGATGTCATTCGTTTGACTGTGAAAGTTCCTGTTTCGTCCACATTTGTGAGACAAAGATGGTTTAAAATAATGTAAATTAATTTCATAAACTTCAACCGATCAATTGAACTTAAACAGCAGGAAAACCTAGAAAAGGTGCGACATTTTGGTCAAATCACAGGAAACTTTTTTTTCACTCCAATTTCTTTTTCTTAAAATTACAAAAAGAAAACAGACACTTTTTGAATTTGTAATTGAGCCCTCATTGTTGAAAATGAACAAATTAGCAGCACAAATATGAAACATACCACTATTTTAAAGTCCTCTCTGGCCTCCTGTGTGTTGCCCTGCTTCAGCAAGATGTTTCCTCGCTGTAACCGGGCCTGAAGTAGAAGTGGGATGGTGTGAGAAAGAACTGAGTCACAAAGCAAAAGCTTTGTTGGGCTCAGTGAATGACTTACTGGAAGAAAGTCAGGCTTCAGCTGGATGGCTCGGCTCAGATCGGGCAGAGCGGACTTGGATCTTCCCATGGCCAGGAACACAGCAGCTCGCTTATAGTAGGTCAGGTAATTCTCAGAGTCTCCCTCTGGAAAACATCAGTGAAACTAAATCTTTACTTTACATGGGGAGTCAAACATGAGACTTGTAAACTATGCTTGATTCAAAGTGTACAAGACTCAAGCCAGCAGCAGGTAAATTTGGCAACAAGTATAAGGAAACCAGAGCAGACAGAGAGCATGATCTACGTGCGTGTAATCTTACCCACGGCAGAGTGGTAGTGGGACAAGGCTTCAGCGAGCTGACCGGCCGCCAGAAGTTTGCGACCCATCTCCAAGTGGTGCTCGATCTCGGCTTGAG